>VZRO01007509.1:1096663-1129217 GCA_013397915.1 Daphoenositta chrysoptera | reverse complement strand
GGCCTGGTGAGTCCCCAGCCCTGGTGAGTCCCCAGCACTTGTGAGTGCCAGCCCTGGTGAGTCCCAGCACTGGTGAGTCCCCAACCCTGGTGAGTCCCAGCACTGGTGAGTCCCCAACCCTGGTGAGTCCCAGCACTGGTTTGTGCCAGCACTGGTGAGTCCCTGGCACTGGTGAGTGCTGGCACTGGTGAGTGCCAGCCCTGGTGAGTCCCAGCCCTGGTGAGTGCCAGCCCTGGTGAGTGCCAGCCGTGCCCCCAGCTCGGCTCCTGGCAGCTGCCCTGCAGAGCCCAGTAAGGATTGCTCAGGACGTGCCTTGGGGGTGATCACACCCATTTGCAGAAGCACGAATGCTGCAGAGCAGAGGTTGGAAATACATGTTTGGGAACTCTCCCGTATCCGAACCTGGCCCAGTGCCTCACTAATGGCATCCAGCTGAGCATCCTGCCTTTGGGAGTGGGGGGACCAGGAAACCAGGGAGTGTTGGCCTCTGATCTTTCTTGTCATTGCACCATTTCTTCTCAAAGCTTGGTGCTCCAAGGTGGGCCAATAAACCCAGGTTTATTTCATCTCACTGAGATGTTGGAGCACTGGTCCCAGTCTAACACTGAGGTTTTCTATCCTGCACAGAAATGACAGGCATCAAAACACCACCATACTTTAAAGATTGATAAAGGATAATCCATACTTTAAAGAACGAAATATATGTCCTTATTTGCTCAGTGGCTTTGGTCTGGTGATTTAACTTACGCAGGTAAAACTGAATTAGACGCCAGTTTTAAAAGCTTGGTCTTCAAATACTGGACTCACTTTTTGAGAAGCGGGGGACAAATCAGAACCCACAGACAGGGAAGGCACATCCCACCCTGCAGCACCACAAACCCTTTGAGCATCACCATGCCCATGGCTCCAGAAGGACTTGGCTGCACGGGAGTGCTCCAGGCATATATTCCACACATGTAAATATTCCTATACGAGGCTTAGATCTCCAGTAGGAGGGTTTGAAAAACAAACCCACCTTTTTGGATTAGATGGATGCAAGAAGAGGGCTGGGGTCTGTCTGGTGGGCAGGACACTGGAGTCCAGTGGTGGTGGCAGTGGGGACAGATGCTCTGGCTGGGGTCAGACCTCAGGCCTGGCACACAATTCTGCAGGTGTCTGAAGGCAGGAACCCCACTGCCACAAACCACCTACCAATTGTTATATATCTTAAAATAAGACAGGAACAAAGTCTTTTGTATTTGAAACATGTTTTGCTTTGCCTTACATTTGCAAGCCTCTTTTCCAAACCTCTTCCTTTATTTTATTATTCCTTTATTATTTTTTCTCCCCTCACCCAGGTTTTTCAATCCTCCCATTCAGAGCTGAATTCTTCTCTTTTCCTTTTCATGCCATCGAGGTGAACAGTGTCTATTTTAGATCTTGTTCATTAATGTATCGAGGCATCTTACTTTGTATTACTTCCATATCTTGATGTTATCTAAAGCTTTTTATATAGTAAGAGAGAAATTACAAGGTTTATAATTTCCCTCATACATGTAACAAAAATGATAAAGCATGAAATTGCAGAGCTGTGACTGATTTTCTATAAAAGTTCAACAATTTCCAGCAGGCTACAGCCAAGATGGGGTTGGATTTGCTCTGTGCCTTTAGGTCTTGTTGATATTCATCTCTGTGTGTATGTGCATGTCATTATGAACTTGTATTTGTGTCAAATTAAGTGTCAGAGGAGGCCATGGAGATGCTCTGAGGGCTGAAGCTCCTCTGCTCTGAAGCCAGGCTGGGAGAGCTGGGGGTGCTCACCTGGAGAGGAGAAGGCTCCAGAGAGAGCTCAGAGCCCCTTGCAGGGCCTAAAGGGGCTCCAGGGGAGCTGGAGAGGGACTGGGGACAAGGGATGGAGGGACAGGACACAGGGAATGGCTTCCCACTGCCAGAGGGCAGGGCTGGATGGGATATTGGGAAGGAATTGTTCCCTGGGAGGGTGGGCAGGCCCTGGCACAGGGTGCCCAGAGCAGCTGTGGCTGCCCCTGGATCCCTGGCAGTGTCCCAGGCCAGGCTGGACATTGGGGCTTGGAGCAGCCTGGGACAGTGGAAGGTGTCCCTGCCCATGGCAGGGGTGGGATGGGATGAGCTGTACAGATCCTTCCAATCCAAACCATTCTGTGACTCTGATTCTATAAATACATCACACTTGGGTGAAAAGCAACATTAAACCACCAGATAAAACTCTTCTGAGAGGATGCAGCATGTCTGCAGCAGATTTGGAATTACACTGCAATTCTGTAAAACACCAGACAGCTCTTTTATAGGTCTTTTAAGCAGATGAAAGAAGGGATTCAGTTTACCCACATCTGCAAAATCCCGCTTGGAGGAATAAACACTCAGCAAGTAACTTCTGATGCTTTGTGCACCTGCCTAGGGCAAAAGCACCACAATACTGGCTTTACTGTGGGCTTTTGAACACATCTTGCTTTGGACCAGGCTACAGATACAGCAGCCCTAAATTGCTGGCTGGACCTCCCTGGAGAGTACCTGAGCCCTACACTGTACTCTTGGAGTCATGGAAATGAAGAAAGCTCAGCACCTCCAAGGATATGATGAGATCAGGCCAAAGTCACCCAGAGAACAGCAGCTCAGGTACTGGACAGACCAGGCACAATCAGCCTCTTCAAATGTGTCACTAATGAAAACAGAGCCAAACTCCTCATGTTCTTCTGAAACCCAAGTGAAATTAAATCTTTCTAGTTAGTAACCACTCACCCAATTTCTGCTGCTGCTGGTGTCAGACAGATGCTTTGGTGGTGTCAGGATCCCCATCCCAGATGTCCAAGATGCTCTGCAGTCAGCCCTGTGTCCACTAAGGTTGCAGCAGCCCAATGTCCCTACTCCTGGGCTTGTTGGCAGTGCTGATGAGGCCTTACAGCTCACCAGAGTCAGCTACAGAGTGGAAAGTCTAACACTGAGAGTGGGATTTGTCCATGAAGCTATGTTCCTCTCTCCCAGCCAGAGTTCAGGGAATACACCTATGTCACATTTCCTTGGCTGGCACCAACCTCCCAAGTGCCTCAAATATCCAGGTCTATGAAGATAACTGTTTCTGTCATTCATCCCTACAGCACACTAGACAATGGTGACCCTTTAAAAGAATAAAATTTTTAAAAATAGAAGTCTAAATATAAAATATAAAGCATTTGTGCTGCGTAACATTTAATAGCCACACTATGCAGGGATGAGGGTGACGTGGTCTAGAGACAGATTTTAAACACTGGACAGCACAGCTGCTCTTGTCCAAGAGCTTCCCCATGCCACATCAGCTCCTGTCACACACACACACATCCCCCTGAGCCCAGCTGACCCCTGCACACTGCACAGCCATGGTCAGGGACCAGCATGGACACCCATGGAAGTGTCAGGAATTTGGCTTCACAAAGTGCCAGTGTAGGTTCAGGACTCCCGGACAAGCTGGCTGCTGTCTCACATCCTATCCCACCTTTGGGGTATTCCCTTTCCATCACTGTGGTCAAGGGGGGCTGGAAGAGCCCTGGAAAGGCTGGAGAAGCCATGGAAGCCCTGCCATTACCAAATGGCACACACCACTTTGATTCTACTAGATTACAAATCCATCCTTATTTAAATATATGCATGTACAAATATTTTTAGAAAGTTTCAAGCACATACTCCAGCATGGCAGCATCTTCCAAAAGCTGTGGATTTCACTAAATCATTTTTAGTGCCCTAGTTTTGAATAAAGTATAAATATTGTACACACGAACCACGGCAGCACTCCAAGGGCACTCCAGCACGTGGGGCTGTGTGTGGCCGTGACCTGGGGCCTGCTGGCATTGCTGGAGACTCGTCATCCATCAGCTTGTCTGGGTGACTTACAAGGGAACTCAAATCATGTAATGACAGGTTTTGATTTCCTTAATTTTAGAGCAAATGTGGAAATCAGGTGAGCTCAGGAAAGCTACGTGGCGCATGAGTTTGGAAAGGAGGTGGAAAACCTAACTCCCCTCATGCCAGTCTTGCAAATAAACTGGGAGTCTGTAAGTTTCCTTAAAAAATGTATAATTGAGAAATTCCAGTGTTGCTTTTTTATATTATTGCATTCCCTAAGAGCCTTCGCTATGAACTTAGATCCTGGGTGTCTAAAACACACATCTCTGTCTCAGAGCTGTACATTACACACACTAAGACATTCATTGCCCAGCTGAATCCAGGCTAATGCACTGCATTTATTTCCTAAAAGCATTCAGAGGAGAAATGAAAGAGCAAACAGAATAAACCCTAATGTTACTCAGGAATTAAATATACACAGTCTTTACTACTTGGTATTTTCCTTCTTTGCAATTCATAAAAAGCCAGCCAGGGAGCCAGAAGTTTCCTCACTGCTAATGATGAGTGAAGGCTGGATCCCTACCTCGGTGATCCCTCAGAAATTGCCTGTGTCTGTGGTATCTGGGAGTCAGCACCTCCGCCTGCTCAGCTGTCACACCTCTTGTTCAGGTCTCTCCTATGATGATCTCTCCCAGCTCAGCTCCAGATAACACAATGCATTCCCTCTTCTCCTTTCTGAGCTTATTTGCAGACGTAGCCATCCATAAGAAGCTTTAAATGTGTATTACACTACAGGAAAAACCCCTGTGGCCCACCAAGTAGTGGGCTGGAAAACCAGTTTAGATTCGCAGAGAAGCTGGTATTAAAATCCTCAAGGACTTAGCATTCCCCTGTCATGCGTTTAAGGCCCTGTGAATAATAAAGGAGCCCTGGTAATTTTGCTAAAAAATGAAATTCCATCATTTCTGCAGAATAAACAAAAACAAACCAATGCATTAGCTATGCAATACTTCTCAGCACCACAGTTTGAATGCATCATTAAAGACAGATTTTACCCATGAAAAGTGTTTTAAAAAAGTAATAAATACACAAAACTCTACATATACTTTTCATTTCATTCCTACATCCTCTCTGTGGGAGGTGGACTCAGATTAAGTTGGTATAGCCAATTCCTCCAGCTGCAGGAAGCTGGAGCCCTATTTCTTACAGCTCACATACTGTATATTGTGCTCTAAACTAGATCCTGCCTGCAGCCATGAAATTTGGGAGTTTATATCTGTGATATCCACTGATATTAGAAATGAAAATAAGTGAAGAGCAGCTAGAATGTAATCTCACTGTCATCAACACCAAGTTCACATTCCCATTTCCAGGTCCTAAGTACTCAGCAAGGACAATTCTCTGATTTTTCTCTCCTGAAAGAGCTGATTTACTACAGGATTCAGCTGGAATCCTCTTTGCTCAAACCTAAGATGGCTTTATTAGTTACGTGAGGAGCTGTTCTAGAAGAAGGAGCACAGCACTAAAAATGTGAATGCGCAAATTACTGTGGAGAACATCTTTGCTGGCCCAGGCTTGACAAAGCAGTGTTGCCTTGTCCCTATTCCAGTTAAGGACCTATCACCACAGATTTGAGGAAGGACCAAACTGCAGCTCGGTATCATAGCTGCTGGTGTGGTGATGCTCTGAGGAAGGCAAAACAACCCTCACACCCAAATTAAACCATCAAGAGGGGAAAAAGAAAGGTACCTGTGAATACCAGAGTCCTGAAGGATATTAAACCAGGAAACAACAGCTACAGTTGACAAGATATGGCCAAGTCTCCTTCCAGCCTCCTCCAGTGACAGAACCAGAATACCTAAGGCTGCTTAGCCCTTCTGGTTATATCTCAAAAATCCTATAAAATTAAGGGATAGAGTCTTCTCTCTGGCATTGTGCTTTAAATTATAAGTGATCCCCCTCAAATGCTGGCATTGCTCTGGTGGAAATGAGAGGCGCGACAGGCACAATGTTCCACTGGGCACTGCATCCAAAAAATACTGCTGCAGTAATTCCCAGACTGTATGGCAGACATTGTCCAGGTCACTGCAACAGTGTCAGCCTTGAAAAGACACGGAGTGACAGAGGACAGCTGCAAAATATCTGCCCACATTGCACGGCCAGCGAGCGCCCCGGCGAGGGATCGGCCCCGGCGGGGGCTGTCAGTGACACCCCGGAGCCAAGTCCCGAACTCGCAGCAGACACAGCTCCAGCAAAGGATACTTCAAGGTTACCAAGAAAAGACAAGTCCTAAGGGTAATATTCAGGAGCAGTTCCTCGGCTGGTAGCTGCTTCCCGCTGCGGAATGTCACTCACACGGAAAGTCACGATGCCTTGATAGGCTTCACAATCCCCATCAGTTCTTCAGCTGCTTGGCTAATCAGATATTATTACCTCCTTTGTGTTTTCTTTCCCAGCCCTCTCTCTCTCTTTCTCTGGCAAGGTTGCTGTAAAAGGACTCAGTAATGATTCCTATCTAAATATTTCACTTGCAATACAAAGGTCTGTATTTTGCATACCATGGAACTTCTGTTGCTTTGTCTTTTGACAAAAAAAATCTCCCCTGGCTTCAGGGAATAAATACGGATAATTGTAGCCAGCCTCAACAGAGCATATTGTACATTAAACCACACAACATTGGATTCAAAGGCAGTGATCATTGAGGATGGGACTTCAGCACACCCAAATCCTGGAGGTGTGGGAACCTCCCTTTCAGGCTTGAGGCTACACCAGATCCTTCTGTGCCACACAGACGCCCTGGCAGGACACCTGGCAGGACACCTGGAACCAGAGGTCAGTGCTGTGATTACCAGGCCTGCAGGGTCACCTCCTCACTGGGGATCCCCCCTCGCTGCACACAGAGTGAAAGGAACTTTTCACTTTATTTTATAAACATTTGGCCTTCTATAGACATTATCTGGCACATTGCCATAAATTCCTTGGGGGAAGATGCAGGTCAGTGTTGGAAGTTGTAGAAATCTCACCTTTTCATCTAACTTTTGTTTTTCTTGTGTGCAGAACACCAGGATTTCAACTTTGCCTAAATTAGAGGAGATTAAACTTTGGAATTCCAAAATCAGGCAAATTGTTATGATTCTCTTTTCTCCCCACTCCCTAAGAAGACAGATCTGGCACTTCTAAAGTCTTCTGCAAAGGAGAGATCCCAGGGCTTTGACCCTCCTCTCCCAGATCCAAAGAGCACCTTCAGCACCAAACAACCTCCCCTTGTTGAGCAGACATTCAGCTCTGCAGAACAGTTAAAACTGACCCTGGAGCAGGGCCTGACTAATTCCTGCAGCTCCCTGGGCTGCGTGTTGGGACACAGGCCAGCAGCAGCAGCTGTCCTGCTCCTTCCACACATCCCTTCTCCTTCCACACATCCCTGCTCCTTCCACACATCCCTGCTCCTTCCACACATCCCTGCTCCTTCCACACAGCCCTTCTCCTTCCACACATCCCTGCTCCTTCCACACAGCCCTTCTCCTTTCCACGCATCCCTTCTCCTTCCACACATCCCTTCTCCTTCCACACAGCCCTTCTCCTTCCACACATCCCTGCTCCTTCCACACATCCCTTCTCCTTCCATACATCCCTTCTCCTTCCACACATCCCTTCTCCTTCCACACATCCCTGCTCCTTCCACACATCCCTTCTCCTTCCACACATCCCTGCTCCTTCCACACAGCCCCGCTCCGCGCTGCCGAGGCCCGAACAAAGGCAGCATTTTCTCAGCAGGACGTGTTAGCTCGGGCACGCTGCCACAGCTTCCCAGCTTCTGCAGGTAACTGGATGCAGTGTAGACAAGCCTAATGTGGTTTCATATGGAAATGAGTGGTAAATTATTAATATTAATAACATCTATAAACAACTGGTGACAACTTCAAGTGGCTTATTGTGTAGTACGTACAAGGCATCTGTTCATTATCATTTACAAGACACTCCTGATGCACACAACAATTTACCCAGGATCTGGGCAGACACTTCCACTCTGAATTTCTGCCTCCAAGCCCAAGGTGCTCACAGCACGCCAGGGTCCGTGCTGGGACTGCTCCGTGTCCTGCTGGAGCTCGAGCCCCTGGCAGGGATCCCTCACACAGGCGGCGCCGGTGGGGACGGGCTCGCAGCAGCTCATTCACCTTCAGATCCTGCTGCTCTCTAAGGTCGCAGCGATTGCATCAGTGGAAATTTGTCTCATTCCGAGAGGGCCTGATTCTCGCTGGGAGCCAGACGCCTGGAAGCTTTTACGTGTCTGTGTGATGGTTTAAGGCCCAAAGGAAACTTCCTACAGCCCAGCCATAACCCATGGGAAAAGGCTGAGAGAGGGAAACGGGGCTGTGAGCGCAGGATCCTGCCAAGCACCACTGTAAGTTTATTATGTCAAAGATGGAGTAAGCCGTGATGTTACAATTTTTCTGTCAAGGACAGTGATAAAAAACTCTCCTCACTCCAAGCTCTGGGATTTACGGCATAGGTTTCCAACCTCCAGAGGCTAATTATTTCCAGTCATCCTGCAGTGCACCCTGGGCAATGCTTTATGAAGTTAGCTTCATGTGGCTGAACACCCCTTACTTCACTGGCCTCTTGCTGTCATGATGCAAAGACGGACTAGTACTTCATGTAGCAATTTTTAAATAGAAGTGGATGATTTTTCAAGTAATTATTAGCAAAAACGTCAAACAGAAAGGCAGAGGCTGGCTATCCTACTGAGAGGAACCACTGAGGCAGAAAATATGTGCCAGAGCATGGAGTGGGAGCTGCACCAAGCTTGCTGTCAGACAATGCTCTTTATCAAACCGGGAACACAACACCAGGCTGCTCATAATGCCTCCTTTAATGAGGCGGCCGAGCCGCCATGCTCGGCTGTATTCAAATAAACACAGTAGCTTTTCAGCAACTGATTTTAATCTCATTTCCTGATCTGAGAAGGGCCCGGGAAACCCAACACTTTCAAAAAATTGTTTTTTAATTGTTGTTGGCAACCTCATCTACTACCTTCAAAGGACGAGTTAATGGTATCTAAACAGAGAACAGTGACACCGCAGTGAGCGGGGGAGCTGCTCCTCTCTCTCACAAAGACCAGTTCTCAAATTACCAGATGTTTTCTTCATCGTTTGGAAAAGAAAGAAGAAAAATCTCTGGACCATCCTTGAAGGCACCAGGTGAATGACAAGACTGCAGCCCGGTGCTGTGGCAGGGAGCAGGCTGGAAGTGGAGCCTTGCAAAGGCCATCCGGAGCCACCAGCCGCCCTCCCTCCGTCGGAACGGGCGCTCCCAGGAGCTGGCAGCAATGCCACACTGGACATTACTCCAGTGAATGCACACAGTCACGAAGAATGATCTTCTGAGGTTAAAACACCAGCACACAGCAAGGGATTTCTGCTGGGGTTAAATCCGCCCAACACGAAACCCCTGCCGTGTGTAAATGGAGAAACCAGTTCATCTCCCCTTCCTCCTTCTGCCTCATTTTCTACCATAACATGGCAAGCATATTTGAACATGGATCAATCCTTTTTGTGTATTTAATAATGATACCTGAAGACTATCTGTACACAAATGACCAATAATGGCAGTGCAGTGCTCTCATCAGATGGCCACCAAACCTTATTCACATCTCACCTTTCTGCACTTAGCTTCTGTTTTGGCCTGAATATAAAACCTGAAACAGAAACCTCTTTGCTCTTTGGGGATGTTACGGCATCAAATCATAGAAGAGCTTGGGTGGGAAGGGACCTTAAAGCTCATAGGTCAAACCATATGACTAATTCTTGGCTGTGAGGGTGGGGAGGCCCTGGCACAGGGTGCCCAGAGCAGCTTTGGCTGCCCCTGGATCCCTGGAAGTGTCCAAGGCCAGGCTGGACAGGGTTTGGAGTGCCCTGGAATAGTGGAAGGTGTCCCTGCCCATGGCAGGGGGTGGAAATGTATGATCTTTACAGTCCCTTCCAACACAAACCATCCTATGATTCTAAAACCCAACCCAAGTAAAATTAGGAGTGAGGATACAATACTTGTTTTTTAAAAAAGACTTCATGAAATAGGAGGAAAAAAACAACCCCACACAGAGTTGCAATAATGCTCATTGTGCACATCTCTAAAGGTACAGCTGTAGCAATCCAGCTGTGCTACATCTGGGCTTTCAGAGCAAGCCTGCATTTCAGTCAGGTCACACTGGGTGTCCCAAATCCCTGTGTGTCTGCAGAAATATCTGAGCTACAAGGAACACACCATAAACTGCTCAGCTCATTAACAGGCTCCTCTTTGAAGCTCCATTCAATTTCAGCAACTGAGCTGCTGGAGGTGGCTCAGGCTGGCAAAGAGCAAGCCCAGCCAGCCTGGAGTGGCTGTCCTGCTCATGACATGGCAAAAGGAAGCTCACTGCCACTGAGACTCTTGGAGCAGGTGTGGCATTACTTAGCTTACAGTCAGCTGCTGTATTTCACAGAATCACAGAATATCCCGAGTTTAAGGGACCCCCAGGGATTNGGATGAGTCTTCCCTCAGTCTCCTCCAGCTGAACACTCCAAGTGCCCTCAGCCTCTCCTCACACGGCTTCTCTTCACGGCCCTTCCCCATCCTCGGGGCCTCCTTCAGATGATCTCTAATGGTTTGATGTCCTTTCCATGCTGTGGTGCCCAAGCTGCCCCAGCTCTGGAGGTGAGGCTGCCCCAGCCCAGAGCAGAGCAGGACAATCCCCTCCCTGGCCCGACTGGCCATGCTGGGCCTGGTGCCCCCAGGACAGGGATGTCCCTGCTGGCTCCAGGGCACTGCTGGCTCAGATCCCACTGACCATCAACCAGGACCCCCAGGTCCCTTTCTGTAGCTGCTCTCCAGCCTCTCCTTCCCCGGTCCATCCACACAGCCAGGGGTGCCCTATCGCAGCCACAGAATTTGGCACTTGTCATTGTTCAGCTTTGTACAGTTGGTGATTGCCCATCTCTAATTTATCCAGGTCTCTCTGCAGGGCCTCTGACTTCAAGGCATTTAAAGTGTCAGGAAAAGCTGTGGGGACACAGCACTTTTTTCTAAAGAGCAGCTGATCCCCATTCAGCAGAAGTTTGCTCCCACTTGACCTAAGCTACACCAAAGTCACTCAAACTGAAACACAAGCGTTCATAAAGGCAGCATTGTCTTAACGACCTGCTTTCAATTTACACCTTAGTCCTAAATCAAGTCTTAAGAGGCTTCTGTTGTTGGTTTTCCCAGTATCCAGTTTTAAAAACAGAGATTTGCAAGGGATTGTCCATCTGCAGGAAGAGCACTCAGGTACTTCCCTAGCTTCTGAATGGAGATGCTTCAGAGGAAAAGCAGATGCCAGCCCAACTGTTCCTGAGGATTTGGTTTATGATAATTACAAGTTTGGCTTTCCAAAATTACCTCAGTATGGGTTGTGCTGGGCTAGCAAAACCCAGGAAGGGTTTTGGGAAGGAGACATACATTTTGGAAAATGACTTGGCTAACCTGGAGAAGATTTGGGAAAACTACCCCTGGTGTCTCTCTTGTCTGGAGCTGGCCCCAGGCATGGCACACGTGCAGGGAGAGGTGAAACCTTGCCTGGCCTTTCACCTGACAGGTTCCCTCAGGGCAAAATTTCAAGAGACATCATGAAAATATGAAACTTCAGGTAGGGGTTGCCAACTTGCGGCATGTCCATGTGGGACAGATTCCTTCGAGCCAGCATCTCCTGCCCCCCGGGCTCCCCACTGGTGTGACTGCCCTCTGCTTTGGGACAGAAAACCCACCCGAGGCACAGCCCGAGGAGCAGCAGGAATCAGGCAAGGCAGTCAAGCAAAGAGCTACTGGTAGCTTATGATAAAGCATAAATTTTTCAAGAGCCCATAAACAATTCAAACATCCAGCATTTCACAGAAACCAGTGGATCCTGTACTCGTTTTAGTCGCAGCACGTTGCTGCTGAAGTAATTGCACATCAACGTGGCACTGTGTGCTGGAGAGAGGGATGCAGATCAACACCCCCCAGGTCTTACACTGGGGACGCACAGGAGCTTTCCAGGGCAAAACTACAAAAAAAAAAAAACCCAAAAAACAAAAAAAGCAAGTTTTGTCCAACTGTGATAGTTCATTAGGAGAAAAGAGTGGAAACCAGACAAGGCTTCAGCCCTTCACATTATTACATTTCTGAAATAAAAATGACAACAGATGAGCTCAGTGCCAGTAAAACCCATCCCCAAAGCAGCAGAGGGTCCCTGGCATCCATAACCTCCAACCATTTGAAGTTTGTAATTTTGAAGAGCCTCTTTTTCTTCACTTGCAGCTGTTTATATGACACAAATCACTTTCTGGATGCAAGTCCCAGACCTCTCACATCTCACATATCGAAGAATTAACCTGAGGAGGAAACTGTCAGACAAGGCTGACTCAAATTCCACCCCCATTTCAGCAGTGCTCAGAAGGAGCTAACACCTTTCTGCAGAGTGGCAAATTAATGTCTTACAACTGGAATGATCCGTAGGAATCTGCAGCCAAGACCTCTGGCAGGGACCATGACTCTGTTGTGCTTGCATGTCAATAGAAGCTCCCCAACAGGCCCTGGGGACACACTGGGAGGTTCCAAACAGCTCCCAGTGCTACAGCACGTGGGCACCAGAGCTTGTGTGGGTAAAACAGGCACAGGAAGAAGTGACTGAGCAGGGTCCCTCCATCCCACTGCTCCCTCAAACACACACTCATCCCCCACCATCCCTCAACACAGAGCTCCTTGGGAGCCGCTGCCATCTCCCAGCTGTGAACCTCTCCTGGCCCTCCCAGTCCATGGTGTGTCCTGTGACTCTGGATCAGATGGAGACCTGGGCATGCTCCTTCCAACACAAGGACAGTCCTACTGCAACAGACCAAAAGCCTCTGAGGAAAATCAGCAATGTGTTTCTAGGGAATGGCACAAGAACGAGCATGGGGGATGATTTTCTGAACCTTTCTGCTACTGAGATTGCTTAAGCCAAGGATGTCAGCTTTGTACTTCAAGTTTTCCATACGTCTTCCAAAAAAATTGTCCCCTCACCAACAGGAAGGGTCACCACGTTCAGTTCAACTTTATTCTATAACAGGTTTTTCTTACAAAACTCTACTTTTACAGTATTTATGGCTGCATAACTGCGACTGAAATAAAACAAAGAGAATGAAACTGGGAAGTCTTAAATTCAGTCGTGTTGTCTGATAAAGTCATGAAAATATTTGGAGAGGCAAAAGCAGCAGGCCAAGACTATGGTGGCCAGTGCTGTTTACAGAGGTGGCCAAGGCAAGTGGAGATGAGAGGGGAGACACCTACATCTCCACAGGAGATATTTTTGCTTTCTAAATGAGCTCCTCCTGCCTGCAGCAGGTACCAGCTATTGCTCTGCACCCACTCCTTCCCAGTGTATTTTGTTACGATAAATAATCCTCAGAAAACCTTGCCATGAGAGCCTCGTTACGCTGTTATATATTTTGCAGAAGAATATATCAAGGCAGAGGGAAGCGAATGGACGAGCTGGCTCAAGAAGCTGATGTCTGGCTTCCTTGGCATGGCTATTTGGCAAGTGAAGGTGGGATTGCCGAGTGGTTAATAGGTCCCCAAGGGCTCAGTAATGACTCCTTGGACTTCTAGAGCTCCTACCAGCTCGCAGGACAACTCCTCTCTGATACACAACACCCACAGCTATTTATGTCCAGAGCTGTGACTCCATGACAAAGTCTACCCAAGCCCACCCAACACGGTGGTGCGCTCGGCCATGGCACAGACACTGCTGGGAGACGCCAAGGAAAGTAGAACTGACACAGAAACCCACAGGAGGATGCCCCGGGCTTCAGCATGTACAGAATCGTCAATCTCAGGATAAGAGAAAGGACTTTGTGTTCAGATGACATCAAACATCCTTGTCAGGATCATGACGTTCGTTCCCTGGCAGCTGACCTGGAAAGCGAAATATGCCCTTGACATACGACCCAGGCAAACGTGAAGGCAATTTTACTGACAGCATGAATAAAATAAACTCTCCCTGACAGGCCACGGAAAGGGGCAAGAGCTGAAGTGGTTCATGCTCTCCTCTGTTAGTTAAAACCCTTTGGACTTTGCTTCCACCTCACTGCAGAAGGCTGCTGATGCAAAGGGTGATATTTGCCTGCAATCTTTCCCTGGGAAGTAATTAGTTTCCATTTAGAGGGATGACAAATTGATCAGGCAGGAATCTCACTGAGCTCTGAATTGAAGCTAAACTGTGATAGCTCCAGCTCTGGCAACTTGGGTTTGTCAGTCTGTCAATGCATTTTACAGTTTCAAAATTCAATCACCCAACAGCAGGAAAGACATTGGCTTAAAAAAAAAGAAAAAAGAAAAAAAAAAAAAGAAGCAGCAGCACAAGCGGGGGGAGAAGCAGCAAAGCCTCCACTTCCTCCTGCAAGTTCATTATCGCCTCTCCAAAGCATGACGGTGGTGTGAAATGGGTTAGACGCATGGATGCCTCTGTTAACGGCCAAGGAAAAAAAAGTCGCACATCATTAGGAATGGAATAAACGATACCGAGGCACAGAGCAGAAATGATTTGATTAGCAATTTCCAGTTTTGAAAAGACCTGGAAGAGAACCAAATGACTATACAGAAGGTGTGATGGAGTTCTTAATTGCTGTAACTGCACAGGGAGACTCGATGATTTGTGACATATAATACAGCACAGTACGCTAACGCTAATAACTGTTAATTAACTGCAGCAATGATATACTCTCAAAATGCACATACAAGTTACCATAATTTCTAGATTAAAAGCTGCAATGTTCGAAGCCAAAGGCAGAGGGAAGGCAGCACAGAGGGAGTGGGGGAAGAGGAGAAAGTGGAAAAGGAGATGGAGAATCTTTCCTTTTTTTAAACCCCCTTTTGAGCACTTCTGACATCTCACCCGGAGCAAAGCGGCCAGAAAGCACCAAGAGAAAAAAATAAAATACTCCTGCCGAAATGCGAAACGGTTCCTGCATGAAGCTCTCCCTCCAGAGCAGCAGTTATTAATTCTGAAAGGCTGTTGTTGCACCAGGCCATCTGGCTGTGCCGTAAAGAGTTCAGGAGCTGCTGCTGAGCTAAGATTCCTGTCGGATCCCATTCGCCCCAGTGACATTATTCACTCGCAAATGTTATCGCACCATTTTTTCCCCCATCGCTGCTGTTTGCAAGTCACTTTATTTATTTGCAGGCAGTTTGTTGCACTGCCCAGTGCAAAAGTGGCTCTGCCAGGAGCCTTCATGGAGCCGAGAGGCAACACCCTCATCCGACGGATGCTCTGGTTTCGCTCTGCCTCCCAACAGCAGTGCTGCGTGTGAGGCTGCAAGGTGGCACTTAGGAAAAGCTGCTGGATTGACAGCCTGGGAGACCGAAGGCTTCTGTTTATCCCCCAGCAGGCAGAGCACAGACACACTCCCACGCGCTGTCCTTCACCGGCACGCCGAGATGGGAATCAGATGACACTGATTAGCTGTCCAGAATTGCTAAAACATTTTCTCTTTCGGATCAATAGTAATAAAGAGGAGGGTAAGGCAGGTATCAGGCTGCACTGTGGAGGGCTGATTCTGATCTTCCTGCAGAGCTGCAGCCCCAGCAGAAAATCCTCTTGGCATGTTTCCCCTCCGAGGTTCTTTCAGTGCAAGTGATCTGCAGACAGGCTATTTAAATGTTACAGCGGGGCTAATCTTGTACCAGCCCTAACACATCAATTACCCCGTGCATGGAAAGCTAACGGGCTTTGTTCTTCCCTTGCTGACCCTTCCTAACACGCTCCTCCTGGACAGCCTCCAAAGGGGAACTAAAGCAAAGTGGTCATGTTTTCTGAGGCACCTCCCTCTGTAACCCCGTGGGTGTGAGTTCAAATCTAATCCCCGTGGCAAAGAGTGGGAAACCAAACGAGCACACAAACCAACCTGGACAGCTTCACCCTGCCTAAGTGACTCTGTGATTCTGTGATTCCGTAGCATCACGGCTCACCAATGCACCCTGGGATGCAGCGGATGGCGAAGATGAGGATTCAAGCACAGAGCAACGATGAAAAAAAGGCCTCACAGGCTCGCTCAGCCTCTCTATCCTCCGCGTTCGCACCAACGCCGCGTGTTGAGAGCATGTGTGAAGTCTATCTATCATTTTAACATTGAAGTGCCTGGAAAAATATTAAGGGTAAACTTTGCTGTCATTCCAACATATGGCAAGGCACTGAAATATAGACATATCCTGAGGAAACTGGAGAATTTGAATGAATACCTCTTTTACTGAAGAGCACATTGGTTCTGTATTTTCCAGTTTTTTGTCCACCTCCTTATTCTACAATTTTTTTTGTACTCCGGTTTCTTTCAAGCTAATAAACTGTCCTTCATAGAATCCCAGAATGGTTTGGGTTGGAAGGGACCTCAAAGCTCATCTCCCCCAAGTGCAGGGACACCTCCCACTGTCCCAGGGTGCTCCAAGCCCTGTCCAGCCTGGCCTTGGGCACTGCCAGGGATCCAGGGGCAGCCACAGCTGCTCTGGGCACTCTGTGCCAGGGCCTCACCTTGCTCTGCACAATGAGTTTCTCCCTAATATCAAATGTAAATCTCTCCTCTTTTAGTTTAAAACCATTCCCCTTTATCCTGTCACTGTCAGCCCATCTAAAAGGTCACTCTCCCTCTTCAAGTACAGAAAGCCCATTTGACACTCTCAGGAGCATGATAACCATACATAGAATAGATAACAAAGAAAAAATAAGGTTATATTTATGTCCAAATAAAAGAAATAGCTTCTAGCTACCAAAAAACCAGAAAATTTTCTATTTTAATGTTGGGCATGAAAGGCAGAGTTGACCTACCTGCCTGTCCAGCCCTATTCCTTCCCCAGCTGGGTGGCCAGAACAGATTCATGCCTTGCACTTCTCCAGCACTCTGCCCAAGTGGAAATGGCACACAGGATGGCATTTTTATAATTTTCCTCAGCAGCAGAAGGACACTGCTGGGACAATCCATTCCCTTTCCTCACCTCTGATTCTTTGAGGGCTCCTAGCTGTCACATCACTCCCAATTTTGCTCCCATGACCGCAGCCTCTAAATAATATTGCATTTTCTTTACCACCTAACACAGAACTTTCAAACCGATTTAAATCTGAAATGAACGCTGCGAATACCAGTCCATACTCACGACAGACATTTAATAACCCCCCTGGGAAAGAAGAGCTTCTGAAACTGCTAAAATGCATCCTGTGGGGATGTCAGCCTGGAGTGAAAGATTCTTAAAGACTTTTTGTGTGACAGCATCACACCCTCTGAGAGTCCCAGGTGCCATTAGGGGGGAGGACGGGACTACAGCACACTTGAAGAATTCAAGAATAATCAGCCTCAGGTATTAATGTTTTGCTTGAAGATGTAAAAGATAAGACACTGAAACGGTATGATTGCCAGAAAAGGGGTGCTCATGAGACACAGAGCTGCCTTTTCAGTTCTGCTCCCTCCTTTTGCAAGGTGCCCGTGCCATCCCGTGTCCGTGATTAACAAGGGACCACAGCGAGGCCGTGGGAAGGGGGCGGCCAAAAGGCTGGATCAGCTTCTTGAAGAAACTGGGAACAATTCCCATGTCATTTCCACCCCCAGCCTATCAGTAGCCCCTCTCACAGCCCTGCCAGCTTGTCCCCAACAGACCTCTGCCCAGACTATGTGCAACACCACTGCTTCTGTTGCAGAAAGCATTTTTCATATCTGATAGGAAATTAGGGGTAAAAGGAGGGGTCTCCTTTCAGAACTTTTCCATTCTAAATCCGGACTTTGTCTCAGCACTACAAAAACAAAGCCTTTGTATACGACAGCTTGGCACCCACCCTCATGCAAGGGGGGATTACGCTTTCCAAGTTGCATTTTTTGCCCTTGAAATGTTTCCCTTATAATTGGAAGCAAATTTTTTTTTGTCACAAGATGAAATTCCTTTGTGCAAAAAGCCAAAGCAAAGCCTAAGTATGACTTACTTCTCTCCTTAAAGCCTTTAGCTTTCCTGGAGATTAACTGCCTGATAAACCCTACCCCAGGCCGGGGTTAAGGGCAGGACTGCCCTCTCAGCCCCAGCTGGGGTTTTCTTACAACTGGATTGGGACAAAACCCTTGGGAGCCCCTGGCTACCAAGTCCAGGGCTTTCGTGGTTACCCCCAGCACTGGAAAACCCCTTCTCTGTGCTGGCTCCTGGGAAAGCACCTCTTGGCCACCAGACACCAGCAGACACCCTCCAGCCCACACC
This sequence comes from Daphoenositta chrysoptera, assembly GCA_013397915.1. NCBI lineage: Eukaryota > Metazoa > Chordata > Aves > Passeriformes > Daphoenositta > Daphoenositta chrysoptera. The sequence goes on along the minus strand of VZRO01007509.1, from coordinate 1,111,130 downwards.
CTTTTGCTCATAACATTTCTTAATTTTCTTTTTTTCTACAACAAACATTCTTCTAAACATTTATCCCATACTTAATGTAAATTCCTACTTCTACTTGCTTTTCCCCTTCACGTGGCTGGGGTTGAGGGTGGTCTGGAGGCAGCTGGAGAACAAGGAGGCATTTTGCTGGAGATGCCTGGCCAATCCCCCAACAGGGGTGCAGGGACACTGCCACTGGCATCCCAGCCACCAGCACAGCCTCTGGAGTATTTAAAGGGTAACATCTGCATCCACAGGAGCCACAGGGGCCAGTCTGACAGCTGGCACCAGAGGGGCTGGCAGAGGCACAAAGTCTCTGGGGCACAGAGCAGGGCTCTGGGGACAACACCTGCACCCTGAGTGCTGCCATGGAGCTTCTCCCATGGGTGCCCCACGAAATCCCATCAGCCCAGAACAGCAGCCCCACAGGCACTTGGATGTTCATTTATCCTTCACCCCTCACGTTCCTGATCCTGCCTTCAGTCCTAGACCATCTCCCAGGATAAAGGGGTTGGCACCCAAGCTCTGGGCCTGGCTTTGTGCTTTGTGCCCAGCCTTTAGCTCCTGCCTACCCAGCATTTCTCTGGCTCCTCAGCGTCCTTCTGGCCCTGCTTCTAACGCAGGGCCTGCCCTCATCCTCCCCCCTGGGAGGGACCACCTCGCTCTGGGCCGTGCCACACTTTAACTCTGCCCAGGGACCGATTCCATCCCTGATGTCCCAGCTGACAGGCCAACATTCCTGCCAAGCGAAAATCATGCTGGGGTGCAGAAGTACAGCCTGTCCTGGCTGCACGAAAAACAGTCCTCCTTCACTCCCTACAATCACAGAGGTTATTCGCTGCCCCAGATGGAAACAAATATTTTTTATGAAGATCTGTTTTAACCAAAAGCACATATAAAACAAAAGGGAAAGAAATATTTGAGGTTTGCGGTGGTTGGAATCTACACGCCGAAAATTAATGCTTTGACATGTATTTTGCGCTTAATCTTTTGTGGCAACTTTTTTACATTTGTAAGAGTTATGGATTTTAAAAGTCACAGCTAAGATTGCTTAATGAGCATTCACCACCCTGGAAGTGGAAGCAAGGCTGATGTGGTTTAGTCAGCTGTTAGCTTTATTGCCTCTCTTCTGTACTAAAAGTGACAAGTTGAACACATTATAGAGAGCTCAGATGTGTTATGTAGATGAAGCCTGCAGCAATATCTGCCTGCTCTCTATTATTTATGATGTCTATATAATACAATGGACTGAGATTTAAGCCATTGTGATGCAGTTTGTTTTCCAGGGTTCTAAAGTACAGCACATTTTACAGAGAATTGCATCTCTGTTACATATTAATCAAATCCATCTTACATGCAGCTCTTACACTGTAAACTAAAGGGAAAGAAAGATTAAAGCGCTTGGCTTTTCCTCAGCTGTCAAGGACTGGCAATAAAATAATAATAAGGGCTTCTAAATAATGTGTGTGTGACAGGCCTTTGCTCGGTTGTGCAGTCCTTTATGGAGGTTAACTACAAAATAAGTTCCAGTGAGTGATTGAGAACAGGCGAGTGTGTAATACTGTAATGCCAAGCCCTGCATAATTCTTTGCAAAGTTCATTTGCAGAAATTCTCCCAACCTGACAAGCCAAAGTTGCTGCGGGTCCAGGCGCTCGGCAGGGGTGTGAACTTAACTCCTGCTGCCCCCACTCCAAGCCCTCACCGCCTTCTGAACTGCTTCAGCTGCAGCCCATTAAAGCAGAAAGCTGCACTCCAGCAACACCAGTCAGCCTTCCTGGTTTCTTAAAAATATTATTATGAGGGAAGTCATGGGAAAGTTATTTTATTATAAAATATATAAAACTCTGTAGAGGTCTGTGGTTTTGGATTTTTCTTTTCCATCATTAGCCAGAGTTTTGAAGATCAAGAGGTGGAATTTTTAACAAAAGCCTAAATCACGACAAGCTTTTAAGGCAGTATGAACTGTGGAATTTATTGGAGGAGGGTTTTTGCCTTTCCTCCCTTGGCTTTTGCTGCCAGGGAGCCTTTCCAAAGTTTCTGTGTCTGCTCTGCCCTATTGCCCCCTTGCAGGTGGTCTGTCCACTCCCACCAGGTCACTCACACCATGGTGGAGCGACAGAAGGGACCACGGGCACGGGGAAGATGCAGCCGAGAGGAAGAACTTCTCTGGGCAGTGCCCAGCGCTGAACAGGCTGCCCAGGGAGGGGCTGGAGTTTCCCTCAGCAGGGATATTCCAGAGCCCTCTGGATACAGCCCTGTGCCCTGTGCTCTGGGATGGCCCTGCCTGAGCAGGGAGGTGGCCCCACCGACCCTCTGGGGTCCCTTCCAGTGTGAACCATTCCATGATTCTGTGAGATCGTCACAAGTCACAGCGATGCTCAGCCCCTGACAAGGCTCAGGATGAAGGATCCTGTGTTCAGTGTGGGCTCTGACTGACCTCCCACACAGCCATGGGTGCCACCACTGTCACCAAAGGGTGATGGTGATCAGGGTTAAAGAGCCCCGCCATCCATGGATGAAAAACCACCCGGTGAAAGCTGAGCTCTTAAGCTCTGCTCTGCTGTAGACAGGAGGAATAGAGCAGAGGAAGGAATGAAGGACGTGTGTGTGTTTGTGTCCAGCAGCACTTTGCATCACACACAGCCAAGCCAAGCACTCCTGCAAGTGCCAGTGATGCCTTCAACCACCCTGCACCACAACCCCCAGGGCAGGGAGAGCCCTCCAGCAGCAACATCCTTCAGAGATGGGGCCAGAAAATTCAGCCCCAGACTCAGAGCAAACTTCTAACAACATTTAAAGCAGGGAGCCCCAGCTGGAGCAAGCATAAAGATGGGGCTGATGGAAAAAACAATGTGAATTCAGATCCAGATCTGCGTCCCGAAGAAAGCAGATGGGTGCTTGGGCATGGGGCTTGGCTTACCTGTAAACCACGCAGTACATCTGAGGAGTGGTAATTTTAGGCTCACTAGCACCAGCAGAGGAGTTTAGGAAATCAAAGGAAGGGCTTCAGGGCACCATCTGGTTGCTGCAAGGAGCCAGGGAGAATTCCTGTCCCCTTCGCACACTCCACAGGGCCACTGCCAGCTCCTGCCACCCCCATCTCACAGCAACAGCATTTGTTTACTGCTGATCTAATCCACAAGGGCAAACTCAATGTTTGCTCTCAAAGATCTGTCTTAAAATGCTATTATACACATCCCTTGGGTCAGAGTGGTATTTTAAGCGTATTGCAATGAAGAGATGTTTCCTAGTATTTTCTTGTATTTCCTTCAGTGTGTTGGGTCTTCTTTCTTGCAGGCCTCCTGAAATGCTGGTGTTGATTTCCCAGCCTGTTTTGCACTGTGATATTCATGCTGTGACTGCTGGGGCTCCTCAGGAACACAGGTACGGGTGTTGCCACCACCTAAGCATGTCACACCATGGGCGTTTGACTTTTGATTTTACTTTTTTTTTAAATGTGCAGAAAATAATTTTAAGTCTCAACTCAAATCTAACTAACTCCTTGATAACATCCCCATGGTTTGGGCTCATTCCTGCTCATGTCAAGTCCAATTTACCTCTGATTGACACTGCTGCACATAGGGGAGAAGAAACAAGCGTGGTGAGGGCGTCCTGCACACCACAGGTTACATGTGTGAAACAGTAAATAAGCACTGATGCCTTAAGTCCTGGGTTCTGATGTGCTTTGTCTTCTAGTTAGCCAAACCTTTGCAAGGGAGTGCATCTTTAATCTCCATTCCTGCCATGAGCATGCCCCAAGTCCCTCTGACTTGGTGTATGGCTCTCTTGAGATCTTCCTGATACTGGCACTTTCTGTGAAAGCCTCTGAATCCCTCAGACTCCCCAGGCCAGGCTGGACGCTGAGCTTTGATCGAAGTACAGAAAAAGGAAATTCTACTCCCTGTTGTGGTCAGGCTTTTCCTTGGAATCGCTTGTGACTCAACCCCCTCAGAAGAAAATGGAGAACACAACTTTTTGCACTGCAAAGCAACTCATTATTTTAGGGAGTCTTCTAATCCCCTGAGGGTTTTCAACATGGAATTTTGCCATGAAGTCTCTTACTGCCCCTTGGCCACATCTACCAGCCCAGGCACATCCACCAGACACAAGAAGTCTCTCTGAAGCCAGGGGCTGCCAAGAAGAACCATCAGAAAGACAGATTTTGGAAAGAGATCAAAACTCCATTGAGGGTGAAAAAATGACCCTGCAGCTCTGAAAGGTTCCTCATCCCTAACATCGAGAGTTCCTGAAGCAAAGCTCAGGGTCAGAGAGACCATCCCAGTCCAAATTGGTAACTGGGGGACAGCCATTTCCATTCCTGGGCAAGCAAGCACTTAAAAGGATAAATAAGAGCTGGCCACAGAGAGGAGCACACTGGTTTCTTTTGCTTTCCTTGACATGGAAAGTGGCCTGCAAGCCACCTGACACTCAGGGATCACTTCCCAGGCTATGGGAAATGAGCTGGGAAAACACAAGCACAAACCTCCTGTGGTTTATATGTCTGCGTCAGGCGAGCCGTGCAGAATGCAAAGGCAAATCTTTCAATCCTCCCCTCTCCCCAGCCCTGAAAGGCCAGCACAGTGCTCCATTCAGAAGGGGATTTACCGCAGGGTTTGGAAAGCACCGAGTGCTAGACAGGAATCTTGCCCTGACTGAACCTACTCATAAGCCCTCCCATTAGCAGGCAGTACTGCGGAGAGCCGGTGGCACAGTGTGCACGGCACAGAGCTGTAAGTCACAGCCCAGGTTTGCTGAATGAGCTGGGGACCAGCTGCATCCCTTTACTCCCTCAATAACACACTGATATGGGCACATTTATTTTCCTGTTGAAGCAGCTCACAGAATAAACGTGCGTCCCATCCAAGGGGAGATTACTGGGGGAGCAGATGTATGCTGCACTGCAAACAGTAAACTTATGGAGCCCTAATCCGATACAATACAATTTAGTTTCATACAAATCCCCCGAAGAAAGCACCACAAACTGCTCTGCAGCAGCAGGGAGAGGAGCCTTGCTCCCGGGCCGTGGCAATGCGAGCCCTGCGCTTCCCAAGGCTGGCCCCAGCCCCATCTCTCCGAGACATTTGCACAGCCCGTGCTCGGCTCATCCAGCTGGAACCCAACACGCTCCCCCGCGGGAGACCCCGAGCCCCCACTCCTGCTGCTAAAGTGCTCGGGGCTCCCGGGGCTCCCGGGCTGTGCAGCCATTAACAGCACCACTGCATCCACTGCACACATCTGGGTCAGCAGCTCCCACACGGGGCCAGCCACGCAGGGAGCCAAAGGTGACTCTGAAAAGCCCTGAAACTTAATAGCAATAAGGTACAAATTCATGCAGGCTCGTAATGACAAGGCAGAAATAGGAAATTGGAAGTAGTGGGGCAAGGTGTAATAATGCAGCATTTAGCGCCGGCAGCAGAGACAGCAAATCAGTATTTTTTAAGGGGCGACCTGAGGCGAGGAAGTGGCTCAGGGGAGAGGAGGGAGAGCTGATCCAGTTAAATGGACACAAGAGAAAGATCAATCCCTAATCATGGAAAGCTCCGAGGGGAGGGAGGGAGGAAGAGGAGGCCGAGAGGAGCAAGGAGGGGGTGAGATGTCACAGACGAGCATTGGAGAGGTGGGATGAAGCAAATCCATAAGGAGCATGGAAACCCGGGAAGATGTTGTCTTTAATTGAACACGAACAGCAAGAAGCAAGCAAGTTTTATTGGCAATGTAAAGGCTTCCTGTTTTATATCCTTGGCTTTAAATCTTCATTGGGAATCAGCACATGGCATTGGAAACAAAACCCACCCCTCACCAAAGGCAGCTCCCTGCAATCGCTGTCTTGCTGGATCTTGCTTTAAATAGTCAATAGCCCAGTGCTATGTCTTGTGCTGATTATTCAAGAGCCATTATGATATCAGTGAATGTCTCTGATTGCATTTAATTCAAGTAGGCAATATATTTTGAATTCAACTTGCTCTCGCAGTCCTCTGCTCTCCCTCCCCCAAAGTCTAACAGATCATTTAAAAGTGAGCAGGTCACATCCTGAGCTGTAGGTACTAACCATGTCATTTCTTCCTCTCCTAGGGGCTTTAAATCCTGCAACTGCTGCCCTGCCAGCGGGAGAGGTGACCCCACATTTGTCCTGCTCATCGCTGGCTAATAACCATTAGGGACAATGGCGCGGCTCCCACCTGCTGCCCGGGAGGAGCGCAGATCGCTCCCAGCGGGATGCCGGCGCTGACAACCTCCTCTCCTTTTCATTACAGGCTTTTGTCACTCTCACACCCCCAGAAACTACTCAGGAGGGCTCTCGGGGAATTGCACTGCGGTGACAAAGTGGGTCCTACCCCCGCACAAGTCAGCAAACACTGCCGAGGGCTGAGGCCGTGCCAGCCCGCCCCTCTGAGCCGGCCCCGGGACCGCGCTCTTCTGTGAGGGGACGGGGCCGAGCACGGCCGGGCACAGCGGGGCGCTGGCCTTGGCGTGCCGGAGGCTCAGCCCGCACAGCCCCTGCTCAGGTCACTTGTTCTCCGAGGAGCCCCGGCCCCAGCAGCACTAAGGCGGCTCTGAACCCCCCGAGCCCCTGGGGCCGTGTCGAGGCCTTGCTCAGGGGATGCCCCACCATGGTCTGGGCTGGCGGAAAGGGGCCCTCGGTCATCCTCGGTCACACCAACCCCAGACACCAACCCGCCGTGCTGCTGGCCTGGCCGTGGCACAACAGGGTTTTCTGCCCCTGGAACACCCCCAGCCCCAGGACCCTGAGCCGCGGGGCCTCCGAGCCCCAGGTTCTGCTGCAAAATCCCCATCTTTAGACCCTTTGTAAAGCACCTCGCCCCGCCCGCGGCGGCACAGCCGGCTCTGCCGCCATCCGACAGCATCCCTGCCCCTCTCCAGCGCCTCCGCTCATGGCAGTCCCAGGGAAGGGAAGCGAATCCTGCAGCTCTGTTTTGCGGTGCAATATGGGCTGGTGGACATAAAATCAAGCAGCTCGGCTGGCCTGGCAGCCCCTCAGCCGGTATAAATTCGCGTTGGCCGGCGGGGCTGTGCCAGCGCTCCGGCACGAGGTGTATCCGTGTGCTCACACCAGCCCTTTGTACGGCTCTGCCTCGCACTTCCCTGAAGCAGCAGCAGCCCTCGCACTGCAGTGAAGTATTAACTCATACCCAACACAGTTTGTCTCCGAGGACCCTCTTGGCCCCTTCGTCATCCTGTGCTGACATTTTAATCGCGCTTTTGTGGGAGCCGGCTGGCAGTTTGTCATCAGGAATGGCGCGGCGAGGGGCCAGCGCGGGCTGCTGGCTGCGCGGCTGCCGAGGGGAGCAGCCCATTCTGACAGACTGAGCAATAATCTGAACTTACTGCGCTGAGCCTGTGGGACACCAGCCGGGCCGCTTTATCTTCTTCATTAAAGTGCGCTCAAAAAAAAAATCCATTTTCCTTTAAAGTCTCAGGAACAGATGGAGTAAAATTAATTGCGCCATTAAGTCCCGATAGACAATACCAGAGTGGTTTTCTTTCAACAGTGCATGTGTGTTACAAAGTGCTCTTCGTAAAAGGCAATTACTGCAACATTTGCCATAAAATAAAGGTTGCTTTAATGGGCAATAAACACAGGCTTCAAATTTTGTATGAAATGGGTCTCCAAAGGGCGCTGTTATAGGCAGCTCAAAGGCACAACTGACTTTAGTATTTCTGCTCTGGCTCCAGCTCAGCTAGTTCGGAGAACAATGATTTCCACCCTTGGATATTTTCTGATGGAATTATGTATGCCACGGCAGCTCACGGCCAGGCCCTCCGAGCCACCTTTTTGCTGGTTGGGAAATGGTGGCCGGGCAGACTCCGGTGCTCTGCCGGCTGCCATCTGCCTGGTGAGACAGGGACGAGGAGCAGGAGGAGGAGGAGAGGGCCGAGGCCGGGGCTGCTGCTTCTGCCGAGCGGAGAATAGTAAGGCCCCATTTCCTGACAGCAGATCCTTGCCAGTCTCAATTACCACTGGGTTTGTTGGATGCAAAGCCTGACGTATTTATTTATATTTCTTTTTAACATAAAATACCCCGGAAAATGGATACCACATCCTTGCAAACAGAAGGAGGAGACTATAAAAATGTGTGTGGGCAGTGTTCTGAAGACAAGAAACAATGGCATTTTCCGTGTTTTTTGCTCTCTGGGCACTAAAAACCGAACCCAGTCCTTACCCCACAACTCCCCATCAAACAGTTTATGACGGCACTGCTGAACACAGCTTCTGAACAGGCTTGTTTGAGGTCCTGACCAGAAACAACCCAACAAATCTACATCATTTGCACCAAATGGTACATTGTATTTGTCAACTTAACAGCCAGAGCCACCCTGGGAGTAAAACACTTCATATTTAGGCAGCTTTCTGTCTTACAGAACCACTGCTGACAGTATCAAGACAGATGCCTCGCACACCCCACACGCTCTTCCCGCAATAACCTGCCAAAAATCCCCTCTTCTGCCTGATACCTGTGTGGCTGTGCTGGGGGCAGCCACATGCCCACACACTTCTGGGTAGGAGAACAGTTTCTATCTGATTCTTGCTCAGATTTATTTGAAGAGGAGGGAAAATCATTTCAATTCATTGTATTTTCACATTCCAGTAATTACAAAGCGAGCATGACATACAAATGATCCATTAATTGAAATATGGGCTCTATGAGCTCCAATATTTATAGTGTAAATCCATATTTAATTAAATAAAGCCAATAATGCTCATTTCAAAGGGAACATTGAAGCTTTTTATTTAACCATGTAGTTGATGCTGTATGTGCTCGATTCTCAACACCTTTCAGTAAATCACCAGGGCTGAGAGAGGTGGGGGATGAGGGGGTGTGGGATAGCTCACTGAAGATCCCCCAGGCCCCCAACAAGCGAGTCCCTGCTGCTGGAGGTACTTTCCATCACTGTTACTCTACACCAGTGCTGCTGCTTGGTAATAGCATCAGTCAGCACCTCTGACTGAGCAGCTTTAATCACCCACTTAATTGCCTTAATCGCCTTTTACATAACTAAGAAATCACAACACTGCAATTGTCTGACTCTGACACGCAGTAACATCAGGGGTGTGACATTAATGACGTAATTATATTAATTGCCAGGAGCTAATGTTTCAGGATCTCGAAGTAACAGACGCGGAGCCCCAAACCCGGGGCTGCTGCTCCCTGAGCACTCCCTGGGTGCAGTGCAAAAGCCGACAGCAGTGGTGTGGGCAAGGGCAGCCCAGCAAAACGGGCTTCCCACCCTGGCCACAGCCAGCCTGGCACCTCTCACTTTATGGCATATATATATATACACACATTTATATTGTTTTCTTTGGTTCCTACTGTTGGAGTCACAGTTCTGAGCTCGCCATGACAATTACACAGTGCAGAACTGAAAAAGCCCCAGTTAAGCTGGGCAGCCCTGCTCCATGGCAATGTCTGAGTGCTGCTCCACAGAGGATGGAGCACCTTTTACTTCCTTGGGACAGTTTTTCATAATTTTCATCAAATTTTACCATGATGACCTTTTCCTTCAGTTGATTGGATTCAGATGCTACTTTCCTTTAAAGGAATGTTATCCTGTTTGTCCTTGCAGCACCATCAACCGTCCCTGCTAGGGTGTTTGCAAACTTTAAACGCCAATCTGTTCCTGTTAGTGGTCAGCTGGCAACATTAACCACTTTTATTCCTTGTAAAATAAGGGACAGTGTGCTTACGATGGCCTTGCTCCAATGCAAGCAGATCCAAGGTGTTTGCATAGGTGCAAGACAGTAGAAACCCACAGTCCTCTGCACTGACAGGCACTAGATGGTGGTTTGATTGCACAATAAACCAAATCTGAGGGGGGCAATTGCCTGGTGAAAAGCCCTGCAGCCTTCAAACTCCAAGCGCTGCTTGTGTATCAACTCCCACTGCCAACGCAAAGTTTAAAAAAAGTTGATGGGTGTGTTTGTCTCAGCAAACTTTTTCTTGGAGGAAGTATCATCTGTCATCTCACAGCTAATGTAACACCAGCAGAGAGCAGAAAAGCCAACATAAACCTCTATCATGTGTTTGGCTGAACAGACAGAAATGTAACCACAGAACTACACCTGACTCGGATCAAATTAACATTGCTGGGATATTCCAGGAATGCACCACCAGTATAATGCATCCTGCAGCTACAGCCTTGACATGCCTCTCTATCCCCAACACACCCTAACACCGAGGTGTGAAGGCAAAGAGCGTGTAGACAACATAGACAGAGTTATCTTTAGCCATCCCCTGGATCCTCAGCGGCCTCAGCCCCAAATACGTGACTCCGGTTTGTACAGAATCCATGCTGGATTTAATCCTGTGCCTTCATTTAGCCCTCCAATGCATATGTCTACACTGGATTTTCAAGGCATGCAGTGCAAAGCTCACTCTGTCCTCTGGCAGGGTTCCCTACCCTCAGTGAAACCCCGAGTAAGCCCCAAGGGATGATTCCACCTAAAGCTTCTCTTGAGGGAGCCCTGCACAAACTCACTCCATGGTGTGCACCTACACAGACCCACAGGGGGCTATGGACACTGGCTCTCCTACCAGAAACTCAAAGGTCTAAACCAGTGATGAGAAAAGCAAGATGAGCATGTGGTACCCGTGGTGGCATTGCCACTGTCCCCACCAGGGTACAAAGCCCTTTTGCCAGGTCCTGCAGCCAACCCAAGCATAAAGTCAAAACCCCTGTGTGTTTTGTTGGCAAAGTGACCTTTGATGGTGAATAAATTCTCAGAGTGCAACAATACCTACAGGAAAAAAAACAAAAAGGACATGGAATTTCCTGGCCCAAGGACCAATGGGCAGGAATTGAACTGCACACAACAAGATGGGGTAGGAAGGCTGGTGGATGTGCTCTCAGGTCCTCATTACCTGTCCCTCATGAGAGTCAGCCAAGGAGTGGAAATATTCTCCTCTGAGGTTTTGGCACAAGGTCTAATCATGCATTTCATGGAAGAAACCCCACTGCTCCTTCCAGTCCCATCCTGGCCAGCATCAGCACAGGAGACAAGCTGCCTCCAGAAGTGGCACACAGCAGTGAAAGGAGGTTTTATTGCTCCTTAAGTTCTATTTACAACTACTGCACCATCTCAAGAGCTAGAGAGGAGTCCTCAGGATGAGCTGCATGAAGTAAACAAGATGCTAAGAGCTTTCATAGCTTTTTAGTGCTAATGACAATTAATAATAAATGGATACTGCAATATTCTATCCAGTGAAAGGCTTCACAGGCATGCAACTTCCTGCACCCCATGCTTATGGACCACTGACTGTGGGAAAAGTGAGGCAGGGTAAAAGTTAAGGAAGTTAAAGAACAATGGGAGCAAAATAACAGAACCAAGGTGCCCTGGGATACCTGACATTTAGGCTGAGGTTTTCAGCAAAATTGCAGAATCCCAGACTGGTTTGGGTTGGAAGGGACCTTAAAGCCCATCCAGTCCCACCCCCTGCCATGGGCAGGGCCACCTTCCACTAGCCCAGCTTGTTCCAAGCCCCATCCAGCCTGGCCTGGGACAATTCCAGGGATCCAGGGGCAGCCACAGCTTCTCTGGGCAGCCTAAATAAGCCAGCCTTTCACTGGTGGCTGTGGCAAGGTTGGTTTCTCCCTCTGCAGAGCAGCAGTTGTTGATGCCCTGTCTCCAGAGCCTCACACACCCTCCTGAGCAGCACTCCAAGATGGTGAAGGAGGTACACAGGGAGAAAGCAGCCCAACGGAAATCCTCAGGCCCTGCACTCTTCACACTTAGATTTCAGGGCTTGTTAACGAAGTAAAAAAGGACAGGATCACATGCACACAAAAATAAACCCCAAATAAATCTGTAGAACTCCCCCATCTCCGGAAGGGTCTTCACCTTTGCTGTTCTGCATTGCTGAATTCATAAATGTCGAATTCTTTATCCCTAGGAAGCTAATTATTATGAAAGGTCAAAATAAATAGCCACACTTGTACATAAAGCTGTTGTTAATACAGAGAAGTAGACAGCTCCAATTTACCGGCTATTTTGTTGTTATAATTACAGAGCTCCCTTCGCCAGTGAGTTTGTAACCATTTGGTTTAATTATGAGCTAAGGGGAAGAGGAGGGGGAGGAAGGACAAGCTGTGTCCCTACAGAACAGCCTTGCCCAGGTACCATGATGCAGTAGGCTGAGGATAAGTGAAGTCAGTTCCCGTGGGATTCCCTAAACACTTCCCTAAAGACCACGACGCTGGAGCTGGGCAAGCAGCTACCAAAGGGTTAAGCTGCAGCCCATTAGAAATGTCCCTTAGTGCTGGGTCTGTTTTTCCTTACAGAACATTAGGCTCAGTGGGGCAGGCAGAAACCCCCGTGGTGCCCCCATTAAAAAAGATCAAGTCGCACATGTCGATATCACAGCTTCACCCATACTGTAATTTGTCTGACAGCAGCCAAGGCTGCTGGGCCTGGCCAGGGAGGACCAGGCTGCCTTTTAAAGAGAGAGACCCAAATCCCTTTAAAAAAAAAAAAATTGTGGCCAGACAAACTGCTTAACAACATAAAGATGCAATAAACGTTCCTGCCACTCCTCCCCTCCCACTGGAAGTGGGATAAAGCCCAGCACACTACAAAATAATCCCAGTAAAGGCACTGCCGGAGCACTAACAAAATGCTCTGGTGCAGTCAAAGCATCGTCCTCTTTTTTTTTTTCCCTCCCCTTTCTTTTTTTTCCTTAATGCCAAAGGCATTAAAAGAGATGAAAACCACTCCATTGAGCTAGGTGAAACGTTAATCCATTGGCCTTACTTTGCTGGGAAACCAGGGTTTGAATGAGGCCCAAGGCATAAATGAAATGAGTTTAGTGATCTCAGTTTAATTCTTAATAGGCCACAACAGGCACTGCAGATACAGAAGATACAATATTAGGAAATCAAACCCTTTCAGAATTGTTTTTTCCTTTCGGCTAACGAGGGTCAGGAGAGAATTAATACAGAAACTTAAACCTTAAGCCAACCTAAATAGCTCTCTATGCAGTCAAGAGTGCAGGAGGAGCAGGGAGATGCTGCCTGCAAGCCCCATGGTTGAGGAGCCATTCTGCAGCACAGCAGATGCTGGAAAAGCTGATCTGCAGAAAGTTAAGGCTCCATCCAAAGCACGGGAGGATTTCCTGTGACACCTCAGCAGATTTTGAATCGAGCCTATATAACTACACAATCTGAGCAGTCCCACCAAAGCCCAAACTTCAGCGGTGTTGGTAGCGTCAGTCCTTAGGCCAACAGCATCTTGAAAGCCACAGGTTCCTCCCAATAAGCTGGAGTGGGAGGAAACAAACCCAATCAAACTCCCATCCCTTACCTAGGATCATCCTCAGAATAAACAGTGCCAAGAATGCCGGGTAAAGGGATGCTTCAATCATGTTTACATGGGAATTTTAGTTCCTTGCAGAGTTTTCCCAGCACCAGCTGTTGTAGTGGATAGATTTAGTGGGGGTCTCAGGTGGAAAGTCAAACCTTTTAAATGAAGATATTTTGTCAGCACTGAGAAATATCAATTTTGCTTTGCAGGAGGGTAAGGTGTCACTTTTTCATTCTCATAAAAAAGGGAAGAAATAATGCATCAAGACCGGATAACTGAGCCTAGAAGAAAACCAGTGGCAAAACAGTTTTTTTGAGATTTAATAAAACTAAAAAGTATTTTAAAGTGCAATGATGAAATCCAGCTTTGAGCTCATTGCAGATCAGACCCCGTGGAATGCCAGTGGCTGACTTCTGAGCCAGTATCTTCCTCAGTCTTCATGGTTTCTCTGGCTCTCTCCCTGCCCTTTCACAGGGGTCTCCTTGCTGTTCACTGTCCCACACTCGCACGTCAGGAGCTGACCCCGTGAGTCTCAGCTGATTTACACACCCGGGGGCTGGGGCACTCCTCTCCTCACATCAAAGGCAGCTGTGTCATGTGCCAGGAGAACCCAGCCAGCTCTTCCTGCCTCGCAAGAAGCCCGGGAAGATCCAGGGCCATTCGGAGGCTGCTCCGTGCCAGCTCCCTCGGTCTGAGCGCTGCCCCGTGTGCCCCTCCTGGGGACAGACCAGAGCTGGGGGTGCCCCAGTGGGGCAGCTGTCCCAGGGCACTGCAGGAACGAGGGGGTCAGGATGAAGGCAGGAGGAAGGGTGAACGGTTTGGCTGCTGTAGGACAAGTCCTGCAGCCCATTTCTCTGCAGGACCATTTCTCTGCAGGCTCACCCCTTCCCTGCTGTGCCCCACAGGCAGCACTGCCCACACACTCCTGTCTGCTCCTGAGCCCTGCATGGGGATCCTCCCTCCATCCCTGAGCCACACACCAGGATAATACAGCACCACGGCCCCTTTCTCCCACCCCTGTGGGCCAGTCCATTCCAAAAACCTGACCTGAAGGATATTAGGTGCAAAACCCAGACAACAACAAGAAAGAAAGCCCCCCCCCCCCCCCGCCCTCAAACCACTCCCACACCGCC
>VZRO01007509.1:1068652-1089593 GCA_013397915.1 Daphoenositta chrysoptera | reverse complement strand
AAAAAAAAAAAAAAAAAAGACCAGAGCAGTATACAACAGCTGTAGCTCTCCTAAGCCTTTCTTTTTTGCAAATGCTTCCCTTGGCGGCTTTATTTCATTTTATTATAATAAACTTCAAAAGGTGTATTTGATCTGCCAGCATTTTTTTCCCTGTCCACCAGGAGTTCATTTCAGCTGTGCAAGGCAGCAAATACTGTACATTAGGTTAATTTTCATTTCAGCTGTACAACATACATTATTGTTTCACTGCTTGGCTTAAGTGAACTCCTGGTGGATACAGTCAAAACCATACCAGCAGATCAAATGTACTCTTTGAAGTTCCCTATAATGAAACATCTTTAAAAAAAAAAAAAAAAAGGAAAAAGCTTTTAGAAAGCTTTAAAATATCCTGAATTGTTTGGAGCATTTCAATGTTTTGGCCTGTCCCTTCTAAAACCAAGTAATGAGAAATCTCATGCTGTCCATCATCCTCTCCAGCTTTTACTCCCAGAAGAAGTTATATTACGGATGAAGTATAAATTAATCTCTGGTTGAATGGTTCAACTTAAAGGAGCTTGAGGTGATTACAAACCACATCAGCAGATGCTGTATATGGTGGCTTTAAGTAAAAAACCCAAACCAACTGAAACTAGCATGATTTGAAGGCATGACTCTGAAGTCTACAAACTACCTTCAACTTCACTCCAGGAACATGCTCAATTCCATTAGAAATCTCAGTGAGGAGAACACGGCTTTTGGAAATGCCACCGAGAAGTTCCCTCCTTGCCACAAGGCCTCCCCCAGTTCCCCAAGGATCCTGCCCCTTCACTTGTGGGCTTCCATTGGTTCAGCTGAATTTTCCTTTGGTTTCCTTCACCCCCCAGCTTATCCTGACTTATTTTACTGAGCCAGCACAGAGTACAACCTGTGAAAGGGCTCCAAACTACACATGGGAAAGGCTGGAAGCTCCTACACCAACTTTACCACCAGTAGCTTGTAAAGTGGAACTGCATGCCAATGAACACGCTCCTCAACGCTCGGAGGAGACAAGCTGACCCTGATTTCAACAAACTCCACTCATTTCTGATTTGAGAACACGTAAAGCTTGTGATTAAATAGGATTAACCCAACAGGATCAGGTCTCTAGAAGAAAGTGGTTTCACTAACAAGTTCTTACAGAAGAGCCCAAGGGCATTCAAAGGCTCATGGATTATCACCAATGGATAATGTCAGAAATGTTCAACCAGTGCCAAGTGAGCTGAGGATCTGTGGTTTGGGGTAATTTCACAAGTGAAGTGAGTGCAGTGGTTTCAACAGCCCGGAGGTGCCCACAGCACCCCCAACCTCAGCCCAGAGCCCATCCCCAGCACCCTCCTCCCCTGGCCTGGGGGTGCTTGCACACAGCTCCTGGCCACCCCTGCTGACCCCCCGAGGATGTTCACCCCATCAGGAGCTGTCACCAGGGGGGACAGACTGTAAATGGCTCTGTACTCCTGCGAGCCTTCTGCCAGGGATTCACAGAGCTGCGCTTCCCTCCCGTTGTCCTCTCACCACCAACAGCCCATTTTGGACCAAGTAATGAGCATTTCAAACACCCCCTACAGAAAGGAAGGAAAACAAGACACTTTGTGTACACCATTAGTTTTATGCATCTTGCAAATGCAGTTCCTCAGCTCGAAAAATCTCCCACAGCTTTTGCTTCACTTTGAACAAAATCACGTTGGACTTCTGATGAATAGCTCAGCTCAAAATACACTTGGAGGCTTTTCCTTGAATTCTGACTTGGGAGTAAATAACCTGCAGTGAAGCTAATTGTATTGAAAATTCAGAATATTGAGGAAACGTTACATGTGATAAATATTTACCCTAAAGGAATTCAAAGGGAGTCTGTAACAATTTATTTCTAACCAATACCAAGTAATATAAAATTGCAGGGAAAATGCAGCCCCAAACCCTATATTTTTCCAACTTGTACTAATGATTGTTCTTTGTGAAAAATGCCAGACAACAATATCCTTTAACCATACACAACCATGTGGGTTCATACTCTGCGTTAGCATTTTTCATCCCAATGTCCTCTGCAAAACAACAGATTGATGCTGCTTTCACTTAAATTGGTGTAACTAATTATACCCAACTAGAATTACTCCTGATCCTATTCATGTAAACAGGCTTGATGACTTCAGTGGTGCTATTAGTGAAAATAAGGACTCACACAGAGCAAGGATTTATGGGCTCAAATCCTCTCTATTTGAAGCCTCAGTAAAATGCAGCCAATTCCAACGCAGAAGGAGAAAGCTGAGCTGTGCACAGCTGAGGAGTGGAAGAGTAAAAAAACAGGAACATTTTTGGCCAAATAAATTGGGAGAGAAATCACTTTGTGAAAGAGCTGTCAAATAAAAGAGCTGGTACTGAGATTTTCAAACAGGGCACCTGGAGAGAGGCAGGGAAATTCAGAAGGCACCGGTGACACGGGAGGCTGGGAGCGCTCAGCACCCCACGGCTTCCACTGGAGCTCTCGCTTCAGAAAGGTATTTGAGAATGTTGATCCACACAGGACTTCTCCTTTAAGCCAAAACCAGGGAGGACATGCATGGAAATGTCAATGGTTTCATTTTGAGCTTGAAAATTCAGATCAGCCTCGTGTTTCAAATGAACCAGTTCATCCAGCCATCACAGTGCCTAAATTCAGTCCCTCAAGCTAATGTTAAAGCAGATGATTATGAAATAAAAGGTTCTTCTAAAAACAAAAAAAAAAAAAAAAAGGAAGAGGGGGAGAAACTATATTAATCACTACCAGAAAACATCTGTTTTTAAATGAGGTGTTTTTGATCTGCACTGTTTGTGATGCAAGAGGAAGGCTTTGCCATCCATATGACAACCAGATCTTCATTTTGTTGGGATTAGGGGTCAGCACAGGGGACTGGGGGAGGGAACAACGGGAAGGGAGCAGGAGAAAGATTCCTGTAATAAATGCCAGGACTCTTACTCTATAAACACAACCTACACACCACAAGCCACAAGTCCACTTGCAATGTTTCTACTTGATTTTTATGAGGATAGATCAATTAAAAGTTGAAGGTTTTATCTCATTTGCAGATATGTGAGAGGTTTCTCTTCAAACACCCTTATTATACACCAAGGGTAGGTTCAAAATGAAGATGCTGCAAACACAGACGCTCAGGAAGAGTCATTGCACACACAGAGACGTTCTGCTTCTGTTTATCATTTCTGTAGCTGAAACTGTTTCAGAAAGGACAACATCATCAGGGTCTTTGCTCCATGACAGCTGGAGAGACAGAGCAGAGACCTGACCCTGCCACCAGCACAGTAAGAACAGAATTGATCAGGTCTCCAAGTCTTGTTCCCAGGCTTTTTAAATGAAGTTAAATGGTCTGAAGAGAAAAAAGTGCAGAAAGGGATAGTATTCTACCCAAGAATCGAGTCTGAGCTCATCCTGCAGCAAGTGAAAGACATCCTGACATGGAGAGAGCTCTACAGTGCTGAGACAAGCAGGCCCTGCAGCAGCTGCTTGTTCCACCTTCACCTCACCCATGGCTGTGGCATTTCAGCTGGCAGTGCTTCAGACTACTCCTCCCCAAAATGACTGGAACTGGCTTTCTGATCTTACAGAGTAAAGGGGCCCAAAAGTGCTTGAAGATGTTCAGGTAAAGGTTTAAAGTAGCTCAGATTATACTCCTGCAAGGATACTTGCTATACATGCTAACTTGGCAGTCATGTCTGCTTGCCTGCTGTGCCAGAAACTACATTTTAAAAAAATCTGGTTTATTCACACATATGTACAAGTTACTCCCAGCTCTGGATCCCATGGAAAGCAGGAACCTCAAAGCACATTTCCTTGGAGGATTTTGTCTGACCCACCCCTCTTGTCACCACCTTTCCTGTAAGATTCTCTCTCCTCAACACAGCTGAAAAATACTGCCTTAGAAATATCTTTGTACCATTTCATTTTTCTGCATCGTCTCACTGCTCACAAGAAATTCAGAAAACACATCAAACACATGAAAGGGAAGTTTAAGATTCCAGGAAACGTGAGAAACACAATTCAAGCACTGCATTTCCTCCTGCATCATGAAAAAATACACCACGAGGACAGCAGAAGTTTATTTTTCACTGAGACTGACACAAGCATCTGACAACCTGCATTATAATGAACATAATTATTTTAATGTTGTGTTTAACATTGCTCCTTATCTTTCCCAGTGCACACAGCAGTGTATGGTAGGGTGAGCAGGGTAAGTGAATACATCACTCCTTCCCTCCTTCTACTCCCGTTGCGCTTTAACCGCACACGAGAGCGCGCGATTAAAATGGCTTAATTAATCCTCAGGCTTTACAGGATGGCGGGAGCGATGTTCAACTCCTGCACAAATGCGTGCAACCACTTCCAGAGGAGATACTGAGGATCTCCTGAAGTGCCTGAAGAAGGAAACTCCACTGTTATCTTTGTACCCACACTCAAGATCAGGGATAAGCAGTGGGCTCCTGCCAGAAGCCAAAGGGCACCACAGACCCTGCTCGTGTTTTGTGCCCAAGGATCTCTCCCAAGAGATCATCCAGGCATATATTCATGGCAGAACAGAAATTCAGACAGCTTTTCTGTTGCATGAGCTGCATGTTCTTCCTGTTTACCTCTGACTCCCCAGAGATTGGCAGCCACCCAAATACACACCTTAGAGGCCAAGATGAACTTCGCTATTTCCATTCCGTAATAAAGGCTCCATCATCCATTTCAGATCCTGGACCCATCCTGGACATCCTTACCTTTGTCACCTGGTGATTAAGGCTACAACAACATGCTCTTGGTGGGTCAGTTGGAAATTTGAGCTGGGGGAAAAGGCTGCTGCCTACTCATTAAGTGGTGTGTCACAGGGAAAGCTGATTACAGCCATGCTCCCAAATCTGTGTTGGCTTCTGATTAGTTTTCTGGTAGAATTAAGGTTTTGCTTTTGACCTACAAAGCAGTGAATGCTTTGGGCACTAATTACTTAAAAGCTCACTCCTCCCTCCGCGCAGCAACATGACAAGCTGTGGTTAGTGGGTGTTCTCGAGCTGACAGTCCCTTGGGGGTTGTTTCACTGCGGAGTGAACTTAAATAACTCAAGTCCTATCAACACACAGGAGCCCTTAACTCAGAGCCCAGACAAGCTCTTTAATTCTTTCATGCAGGGACATAAGTTAGGGCTTACACGGGGGCCGATGTGACAGATCCATCCCGCGAGCGCTGGAGGGGACGCGCGGGGAGCGGCTCGGTGCTGCCAGAGCTGTCCCCGCTCCCCTGGGACGGACGAGCGCTGCCACCCCTGCCCGGGGCTCTGCCAGCCGGGGAGCGCCCCCTGCGCCAAGGGGGATGGAGTGGGGGTCCCAGCAGGGATGGATGGCCCCAGGGTGAGTCCGAGCTGCGGCTGCCTTTGTGAGCGAGCTCTTCAGAGGGGACATGATGGGAAGGCTTAGCCCAGGTGGCACCAGACTGCACCAGGGGCACCTCTTGCTCTTAAATTCCCTGAGTTTATTGGACTTTCCTGCAAAATCCACCTTTCCTCTTGGGACCAGAGACTTCAGATGGCTGGTTATAACTGTGGCTGCTCTGCCCTTTCACTCCTGCTGCCAACCACACAGATTAACTTTCAGCACAGCTGAGGGGTATGAGGCCAGCAGTCATTTGTATCAATTTTGCACATTTTTTAAAATAGAACAACACAGTTTCAAGGCAGCATTACATAACACACATTTTCAAGTAACATTCCTCAGGTCCACAGGTGTCCATCCAGGGGTAACTCAAGCAGCAGTTCCCAAGACCGTTGTCACAGAATCCCAGAATGATTTAGGTTGAAAGGACTTTAAATCCCATCCAGTGCCACCCCTGCCATGGGGACACCTTCCACTGTCCCAGGGTGCTGCAAGCCCCGTCCAGCCTGGCCTTGGACACTGCCAGGGATCCAGGGGCAGCCACAGCTGCTCTGGGCACCCTGTGCCAGGGCCTGCCCACCCTCACAGGGAAGGATTTATTCCAAATATCCAGTCTAAGTCTCAGATAAAATTCCTGAACCCCAACACTGAATATTTGTGATTCAGTAAATCTCTCAGATGTTGACAGCACAATGTAATCCTGTTCACTTCTGAGGTCCAGACAGGATAAAGAAAAGTCACTTTAATCATGAGAACCTCCTATATTTGTTTCAACTCTGATACCACCTGTTGGTCAAAAAAAGGGTTTAAACCACACACTTCCTTCAAAGGGAGAAAATATTTATCTGTCATCAGTTTCTGAACTACAATTACTATGCTCAAGGATAATCCAACACTTCCAAGTTCCGTGGTACTGAAGTGTGTTTCTCTCTCTCTCTCTCTCTCTCTCTCTCTCTCTCTCTCTCAGTTTTCAATCCCATATATTCAAGATGGGAAAACCCTTCTCTTTAGTTCTTCACGCTGTCCTGGGCTCTGCTGTTGCTGTCTTATTAAAATCAGGTTAACACAGACTTATTTCTCAGAGGCCACTTGTTCATTACGCAGGTGTCACATGCTTTGCTAAATTTCACTGCTCCACTTCTGACAGAATCCAACTCCACAGACCAGAGCAGAACCTAAAAGCACAGATTTACTTTTTATTCTGAGCCACTGCGTCATCAGCTGGTTATTTAAAACTTTGTTCCAAGAGACTGAGCCCAAGAGGCCAAGACTTTCCACTTAACAGGACTGAACAAACTCCTCAAGTTGTTATTAGGTATCTGCTTCTGCATCATCATTAGCAATAATGATTTATAGTGCAGAAAGCCTCTCTGTCCCACAAGGTTCCCGTTTTCACTGGATCACACAGAATACACAGGCAGGGCAATGAGGCACCCGTGGCATGGAGAGCCACAAGAGCTTATGAAGTATTTATCAGTAAGTGGTACAAACTGGAAAACTTGCAATATGGATGGTAAAATGCTATTAAAAAGAGCTATAAAAAGTAAGTCATTGTAATTTGAGGTTACTAATATTGCAGTTAGCCCTGGCTAATGTTCTTGGCATTGTTAGGTGTAATATATAGGAGCAGACAGAATTAAACACACACAGCTCATGGACTGCAGATGAGGTTCTCAGGAGAACCAGCTTTGATGAAGGAATTCTGACTCTTTCCAACCCCCAACTTCTTCTTCAGGCCATAACAGGCAAACAAAACAAACCGTTCAGCTGGTTTTTGGGCTGTGACCCACACCCTGACATGCCTCAGGCCCCTCTGCTCTCCCCCAAGCTCAGCCCTCTCATGTGCAGCCCCAGGGAAGGTTTGTCCCTGACACCACCTTGCAGGGGTAAAATATTTGTCACCCTGGGCAAACAAGAGAAAGAGAACACTGTGCCCACCTCATCTGTGCTTGTAAAGTTTAAATACACAGTTAAAAAGTCACAGTAGCTATGGATTTTTTAAAAAAGGAAAGTTAAGTCTCTTCAAAGAGGAATTTTTGTCATCACCCCTTTTCAGATCATGCCTTTAGAAAGCAAACCCCTTGCCAACATCTCCAAGCAATGTCCATAGGCTGTGCATTCGATTCCTCACCAAATTCCACCCCGATTCCCCTGTCAGCTGTGACTCCACATCAGTTAAAATAACTCCACAAAAACATCCACTTTCTCGGCACACTGGACCTTACTCCAGCTCTCTTGTCCATCTTAGATAAAACACAGCAAAACTGCACTATAATTACACAAACTCTTAATTAAACTGAAGAACTTAAAGCACCTCCAATGTTTTTATTACCAGCAGCAGCAGTGCCATTCCATCAGGATGACAGACTTGCATCTATTACTGAGCCCCTAATTAGCAATTGCTTTCCTAGTTAATAACTACTAAAATGCTATTAGGAAATATGCTTAAAATAGATATTGCCATGAAGTTCTGTGGCAGTACCTACCAAATGATGAGGCAGCAGTGGCTGCAGAGGGGCCTCACCCCCTGTCCTGGAAGGGCACCAGCTGGGTCAGATCCTGCTCTTGCCTTGGCAGCAATCCTGCCTGCAATCCCAAATCCTTGCGCAAGGCAGGGGTGGATGCTGGGAATCCCCTCCCATCGCAGAGCTGCTGGACCCTGGGAGCACAGCATCCTCCCAGCTGATGGGACAGTGTCCCAGCCTGTCCTCTCCCCGTTCCAGCCCCACTGCTCCCGGGAGCTCTCTGCCCCAGGGCTGTTGCTGCTGCCCAGCTCACACCCTCCCCACCCCACAGTCGGGTGCCAGCAGCCCCTGATGACACTTCTGGCTGGGCCACACCATCAGTGTCCATCAGGGTGAGGGGGCACAGCGGGCTCCTGTTATCCCACTGCAAGTCCCCATGGAGCAGAACTTTTCTCATGGCCCCTCTGCCCACATTCACATGGTTATGTGAAAGCCTTGGGTTTCCCTCAAAGAAGGAAAATTCCTCCAAACAGAGTTTGCAACGACCAGTTTGAAAATGCGAAGTGAGAACCTGGACAGCCAGCAGAGGATGGGTGGGGGCAGTGGGACCTGGCCTGGCAGTGGGACACCTTTGGTGTGGTGGCTCTTCCCCGCAAATGGACTCTCTTAGTCCTGGAAACTCCACTGCTGGGACAGAGTTAACCTGGATTTAAACCACAGCAGGAACAAATGTGACTCCAGATTCCTCGCAGTTACTCATGGCCCATCCCCAAACCCACAAGTTCTAACGTGAAGCTTTCCTTTAATGATCAGTGCATAACACACATACCACCAGCACAAACCTCTGCAAAGCAAACTCTGTTTCATCTGTGGCCAGACCAGATCTTCCCTGGGGTTTTCCATGCCTGGAATAGCTAATTTTCCTGCTCATAAACAATACAGAACCTAGAAACACTCACCTAGAAACACTCAGAAACAATTTCCAACACCCTGGATCCTGAGCTGGAGCACTGATGCTTCCCTCTTCTCCATCCTGTGACTGCAGGGTTAATAACAGGGGTTCCTACACAATATCAGTGTTGTAATTCAAAACTTGCTCCTCACAGAAGGTGTTTAGAAGGAAGGAAGAGCTTGGGATGTCAGAAGAGGAAATAATTAATTCTTTGCCCCTTCCCATTTTTCCTTGCCTGTTAAAATAGTTCACAATAAAATCAAAATTATTACTTTGGTATTCAAGAAATTTTATATCCAGCTTCAACTGGGGGAAATGCTGCTCTCTCCTATTAATCCAGGACTTTGAAATGACAACAAGTCCATTAACGAGGTGTGTGTGTAATAAAACCCCCACACTGATCAGGGATGCATATTTATGTGGCAAACTTGGGATGCTTCAGTTTTACTGGCAAGAATGGATGCCAGCTCCTTCCCAGCTTGTGGGGGGGGGGCATTTTAATGTAAAAAGGAGAACATTTCCATGGTGGTCAAGCCTCCAAACCCAGCACTCCCTAAACACCTCGGAGCTTTGCTCTGGGAAGCTCTGAGCAGTCAGAGGCCCTGTGAGTTTGCTGCAGAGAGGTTAAACCCAGGCTGGGATCATTTCTGCTGGAAAGGCAGGCGTGTGCCACGCTGCATTCCCAGGGAACCAGAGGATCAGCCCCAAGCTGCTGCAGCAGGACCTGGCCACACCACGGGGGTTTTGGGAGCTGAAAGCCCTGGTGAGACGTGAGGGGGATTGGGAAGCTCGTGATGGGCAGTGAATCCTTTTGCTTAGTCAGTCTGCTGAGAATGACTTTCAAATAACCCAAGAACACAACAAGGCTCTGAAAAGGAGACCTATTTGTGTTTATTAGAACAAGGCTACTTCTTCAATCAGTGAAATTCTCCGTGTGAAATGGAGGTTTATTCACCCTTTTATATTGTCATTTAATAACCTCGTAAGTGAAGAATTATGAAACTGATGTAATATCGAACTGATTTTCATATTTCCAGTCATGCAGTTTTTCTGCTTTGCTAACTTTTAGACACTCAGCTCATATTCTACCACATCTTTAAAGGTCATTGCTCCCACTGGACTTTTGGCGGGGCGGGGGGGGGTGGTGTGGTAGATAGAGATGCAACTGCAAAAAGGCTTAGGGCTGCTTAAGTTCCTTTCTTCATCAGTGTTTCCTCTCCTTAAAAAGTAAGAAAGCTGCTGTGCCTCTGTAGGAAAGGTTCTGAAAGAATTCTGGAGGCATACAGAGTCTTCAACAAAAGTTTCAAAGCAGCTTCATCATTTGCAGGGAATACAAGTTTTTGACTGCTATGTAGGAAGAAGCTTGAATAAGCTCAGATCTCCGAATTGAAGGTTTCTCTAAAGAAAAAGCTCTAGAAATGCCTGCATATAGATGGGGGGAAACGAGTGTGAATCAAGAACAAAGCCCTGAGACCCAGCGAGAGGATATAACCTTTCAGATCAAGCTGGTTTCCCCACCTGAGAGAGTTCCAGCCTGCGCCTTCCCATTTGATGCAAATGTCTGTCAGAATGGCACTACTGGATAACAGATAAAAGATTATCTGTGACATTATGAAAAATGAAAGCTTCAAAATGGCTACAAGTTCCATGAAAAAAAAGAAAAATTAGACAGCCTTTCTGAAAGGCAACAATAGCCCCTCTGGTTTATTCAGCACCTGGTGTTGGCACCCGTGCTCAAACACCTTCCCCAGCTCATCTGCACAGCAGCTTCCCTGCTGCTTCCCCAGGAAACAATCCCAGTTACGCTTCTGATGGAGCACCTCTCCTGTCAGGAAAGGCTGGGGGAGCTGGGCTGATCAGCCTGGAGAAGAGACGGCTCCAGCATGACCTTAGAGCCCCTTCCAGGGCCTAAAGGGGCTCCAGGAGAGCTGGAGAAGGACTGGGGACAAGGGATGGAGGGACAGGACACAGGGAATAGCTTCAAACTGGAAGAGGGGAGGTCGAGATTGGATATTAGGAATAAATCCTTCCCTGGGAGAGTGGGAAGGCCCTGGCACAGGGTGCCCAGAGCAGCTGTGGCTGCCCCTGGATCCCTGGAAGTATCCCAGGCCAGGCTGGATGGGGCTTGGAGCAGCCTGGGACAGTGGAAGGTGTCCCTGCCCATGGCAGGGGGTGGAATGGGATGATATCTAAGGTTCCTTCCAACCCATTCTGTAATTCTATGATTCCTTTCCCTCAACAAGAAATGGTGACAGAAATTCAGCTGAAGTAGCTCCACGTGCAGCACCCTTGACTTCACAGGAGAATTACCTGTTCAAGGCAGGGATTTCCAGTGCAGGCAAGAATTCGATTTTCGTACCAACCTTCCCTGACCTGCCCAACCATTGGTCTTTCACTTCCCAGAGCAGGCCCAGGTGGTGACACCTTCCCATCACGGATTCCTGCCGTTCACCTCCCAGCGAGGGGGAGCTGCGGGTTCCTGCAGCAGTGGTGTCAAAATGCTGCCCGTGCGCAGCCCCAGCAGCTGCTCGGCTGGAGGGGCTCATGGCAGGGCACCCAGCCCGCCCCAGCTGCAGCCAGGACTCCCACCACGTCCACAGGGACACTCAGGACATCTGTGCCAGTGTTTGTCTCGTTCAGCTGGTGTCAATTGGCTCGACTCCACTGACATCAGCGAAGTCACACCGAGTTCTATAAACTGATGATCTCACCCCTGTAATTACACACCATTTCCTATCTCCAGACACTGTCCTGTACAGCACGATCCCAGTTACCCTGCGCATTCCTCCTGCACGGGAGAGCCCAGTCTTATGGAGCAATCTAATGGATTTCAATGGACTACACCTTTCCATTCACAGCAATCCAGCAGCTCCCATTAAACACAAAGCTCAGCTTAACTACACCGAATTCACAGCTATTGTTTTCATTAAGTGAAAGCACAGTGGAGGTCAAGCAATACAGATGCTGCTCGACACCTACATTTCTCATTGCTCACTCATTCTGCGTGGTACTGCACAACTGACATTTGGGCACTCGTGTTGAAAAAGCTGTGAAATGATATTGAAAATGTGGAGAACAAGCCCTGACAGGCACTGGGATGGTGAAGTGACGGGGGACAGACAGCTAGCGAGACAGAAATAATCCTGCCACCCTGTGCAGCCTGGAATGATTATGCCTCTCTTCTGGCAGGAGGGCTGAGTGCTCGTGAGCACCTGTAGTGACAAAGCCAGCGTGTGCCAGGACACACACGGGTGTCTTCTGCAACAGTGCCACTGAGTGAGAAAGACCTTGAGCCTTCATCACCAGCCCTAGCAAACCACCAGTTGCTGCAGAGTCCCTGCTCTCTCACTGGGAGACCATTTCTGGACTGGGAGACCATGTCTGGGAGACATTCCAGGACCGTTTCTGTCCATCCCTGAGGACAGATAAACCCCCTGGAGCTGCAGCAGCTGAGGACACCCAGCACAGGGTGAGACAGGCGCTGTGGCAGTCCTGCTGCTCCGTGGGGTTTGTTTTATCTGCAGAGCTGGTGTGCCTGGAGCCCGCTGCAGCAGCCGAGACCCAGCGGAGTGTGCAGAGAGGCTGGGATCCAGCAGCAGCTGCCCACATGGCACTTAATTCAGGCAGATAGAACCAGTCCACTGTTAAATTAACAACTGTGAACGGTGCAGGGAATTGGGCTGAGGCTGGAGTTGTTTCAGTTTGATTTGGGCTGTCTCGTTTTGCCGGGCAGGGCAGCGTTCCAGCGCTCCAAGGTGAAAATGCGTTTGTGCTCTTCAGTAACTCTGAATAAGCACAATCACTTTTTAAATTGAAACCCATATCACACAATTCCCAGGGAAATGACAATATAGGAGAGCTCCAGCTAAAGCCCCTCAGTGTCCAGAAAATGAGCTCTCCATATGGTGAAGGGAGGAACTGTGCTTGCCTGGCCAATGTCTGCAGGGCAGAATTGGGATGAAAAGTTCCCTGTCCCAGGCTACAGAACTACCCAGAAACTGCAGCCTCACAATCCATCCAGGGTTTAATTAATACATCCTCAGAAAGCCACAGCACTCTGGCTGTTGTTAGAGATGCTGATTTTTTGGTGTGGTTGAAGCTTCATTTATGATTTCAGTAAAAGCTTCATTTTTTTTTCTTCTCTCTCTAGTTAAAAAATGAGCCTCTAGCTACAAATTGGACGATTACAGACAGTATTGTAGAGCAGCAGTAAAAAAGTGTTAATGAGCTGCAGGATATCAGAAGCAAAAAAGAAAGTATTTCCCCCGCAGGCCAAACAAAATTAATTTTAAAAATTAATGTAAACCACTAATGCAGCAAGTGCTTCCATTAAATTATGGGGCTCTGACATGTACAATGCAATATTTTCACCATTGAATTTGTTATCTAAAAGGTGTTCATTGTTTATTATGGTGTGAAAAGCTGTTTTGCTCCAGATAGGCTGGTTCATTAAGGAATTGGATCCTTGCCATAGCCCTATTTCTTAGCAATGAAGCGATGCCCTGTAGCAAAAAAACACGGAGAGCGGCTCTCTGTTTAATATCAGAAATGTAAATCAAAAGACTCCAGACTGCTTTTTAAATGGCTTTTGGTCTTTACAGAGATGAAATTCACCCCAAATATTTCACATTGCTGGCTGGTCAAAACGGCTTCTCCAAATTCCAGCTCTGCTAAATGATTATCATAATAACAATCCCTGTCAATGAGGGGTTTGTAATGCTCACGTTATTAAAACACTTTTACTTCTGCTGCTTCATTCATCAAACTGTAACAGGTTTGATTTTAGGAAGGGAAAGAAAACCATGTTTTAACTGCCTAAGGAGAAAATAACGTTCTGATAAGAACCCAGATATGTACAATTACACAAAAGTTAATGACTTTTAATATTTCAGGATTGAAAATGTCACAGAACTGGATTTTGATGTTCCTGTGTGTGCTGAATGGGATCTTTCCCAGCAAAGACTCTCAGTGGGGTCAACAGTGAGAATTGGGGTTGGACCCATGGGCATGGGACCTTGCTGGGGGACCTGGAGCAGGTATGGCCTGAGGGAAGAGGGCAGGGAAACAAGAATGAGAAACAAGGGCTGCTTTTGTTTCTTGGTGTGGATAGGAAACATCGGAGCTTTTGCGTCTAAATAACAGTGGGGAGAGGGAAAACAAAATCTAACCAAAAGCCCTCTGTTGGCATATAAAAAATTACTCTATTTAGCAAAATTAGATACTTTGTTGGCCTTCATTTATGAGCCAAAACACCCTGAGGGGGACTACTTACCAACTTTAATTAGTAATAAAAAGCTTACAAGTGCCAGGGGAGCCAGAACTGGAGTCCATGGGCCAAATCCTGCGCTGAAATTACACCAGTTTGAATTTAGGTTCTTCTTACCTTCAAAGAAGTTGCTTTGTGCTTTCCATGGGACAGCTTGGTGGCCTCAAGCCACACCAAAGGCAGGAGAGCTGTGCTGGGACCGGTGCACTGGGAAACTGCCTTAGACCAGGTTTAAAGGATTGTTGTCTGGAGGTGTTTATGAGGTTTTATCCTCAGCAAGAGCTGCTGAGGATGAGTGGCTGTATGGGGTTTGCAGGGCCAGGTTTGGGCAGCAGGGGGCTGCAGGAGTGGCTTCTCTGGGAAGCTGCTGGAAGCTTCCCCCATGTCCGAGGGGCCAACAGCAGCCGGCTCCAGGGGGCTCCAGGGGGATCCACGGGGAGCAGAGATCCACCTGCAGCCCTGGAGGAGCCCAGGGCAGAGCAGGGGGTCTGAAGGGGCCCTGACCTCATGGGAAGCCCCTGCTGGAGCAGGGTCCTGGCAGGGCTGTGACCCTGTGGAGAGAGGAGCCCACCTGGAGCAGGTTTGCTGGAAGGACTCGTGACCCCATTGGGGACCCACACTGGAGCAGTTCCTGAAGGACTGACCCCATGGAAGGACTGACCCCATGGATAAAGGGACCCACACTGGGGCAGTTCCTGAAGGACTGACCCCATGGATAAAGGGACTCACACTGGAGCAGTTCCTGGAGAATCTCCCCTGGGAGGGACCCCAGGCTGGAGCAGGGGCAGAGTGTGAGGAGTCCAAGCCCTGTGGAGGAAGGAGCAGCAGAGACAACGTGTGATGGACTGACCCCAGCCCCATTCCCATCCCCTGAGCCTCTGGGGAGGAGGAGGGAGAGAAAATCCAGAGCAAGGTGGGTCTTGCAGGGAACATGCTGTGATTTGCCACCTTGCCCAGACTCAACTTTCATACCTCTGCCAATATATGGGCTTGAAAATAAACAGCACCAATGCAATAAAGGTTGGTGTTCACCCGTGGAGGTCTCAGAGATATCAGCATCTCTGTTTGGACGTTTTCTACAGCCATACTAGTTTCTGTAGCTAAAGCAGCAGGACATATATTTGTGTATATTTATGTGCATGTGATATTCATGCTAAAAATTTCCACATGAACAATCATCCCCTAAAACAAGCAAAGGGACTAACCTTGCTGCCATCCACTTGACTGACGGTAGTTTACCTCTTTTGTTGACTTTCAGCTGCTAAACTCACACGTGAGGAGATAATTTAGCTCAGCTTTCTTCTATTGATCTGAGAAACAAAGTTTATACAAAGCTTTCACGGTGAAATCAAAACTCACATGAAAAAGCAGGCAGTGCTGAGGGACAGAGCCTGGACATGAGATCAGCCAGAGCATGACTTATCATAAACCTTGCATGAGAGCTTCCTGTGAAATCTAATTTCAACTCTCCCGAAAGAAACTTTGCCAGTGCCAGACCCAGTGGGTCACTGATGGCCAGTGAGCCACAGCTGAGGCTCTCGTGGTCGGAGGTGTCCTGGTGCAGCAGGAGGGTCCCCACACCCCCCTGACACCTTCCAGAGCCACTGAGCAGCCCTGCCAGTGTGGGACTTCCAGCAGCTGCCACGGAGCAGAGGCACCTCCCATCCCACACAACACCAACCTTTGTTTAATTTTACCGAAAAGGAGATGGTCAGAGGTGGAGAGACCCCGGCACAGGGCTGGGCACCCCATGGATAAGTCAAAAACCCAAGTACAGACATTATTCCAGTGTGGGGCCTTTGCACATCATGTGCTTTGGCAGCTCAGCTGAAAAAACACTTGGTTTTGACCCACAGAAGGGTCAGAGGGACCAAAGAGGCAAGCAAGCAAAATGATTTCCAGCCCTCTCCATCAGGCAAGGGCCTGGGTTAGTAGAAGATAATTTCTGGACAAACTGTTATCCATGAAGTAACACCTTTTCTTGCTTGAGCTACCAAAACGCTTCCATTTTCCAGGCCAAAGAGAGCTGACTAATGAGTCCCCAACTTGCTGCACATTGCAACAGTTTTACAGATTGCAATCTGATATTATTACACATATTAGCCAAAATTCCTTGCATTTACGTTACAAGGCACCCAGACAAGCAACCTTCAGCAGCAACACTCGGAAAGGGACCAAGGGAGCAGTGTGATGGCTTTGTGCAGACAGACTGACCACACACTCACAAGTGCTGCTTTCTTTTCATCAGGTGGAGTCATCTCATACGGACAAATAATAAAAATAAATCAGAATCTAACAATACAGAAGAGGGTTTCACTGTTTCAAATCCATCCATTCCTGATGAACAAACACAGGGAAAGCAAGAGGGGGTGGTACTTGGTGGTGATGTGAATAGACTCAAATTTGGTCCCAGCTACACTGGTGTAAACCCAGCGTTTGGGATGACTCGGGATTGACATCCAAGCCCCTGTTTTTGCCATCTGTATTCTGCCTCTGTGGATCTGACCTACATCACTGGAAGGAGAGGGGTAGCACAAGCATTTGGAAGTGATGCTCCTCCATTAGCGGTGAGATTAATTAAGACGCTGCTGGGCACTTCTCCACAGTCAGGCAGGGCTGTTAATGGCCATTGATTTTTTTTTTAAACAGCATGTACAAGTTTAAATGGTGTAAACTGCCCCAGATTCCCTTTCTCTACCTTCGTCTCCCCTGCTAGGGGTTAACCTCGCTGGAGATAGGGAAAAAACCAGTCCCCTCCTTCCTTTGCCTGCGGCACCAAGATCAGGAAATTCACTGCTAATCACTGCAGTTGTGATTTCTGATTTCAACTGGCAGCACGGAGAATTGAACTCCAGTCCCCTGAGTACAGCAGGCTGCGCCAGGCAGGCCTTGAGCTTGTTAAAACTGTGGTGCTGCCATGCGGTTATCAATTTTAAATTAATCTCTCCCTCCATGCACACTTATCCTCCTCCACCCTCTCTTAAAGTGGCTGCTAAAAATATAAACTCCAGGATACCTCGCTCTAAGACTTAACTAAGTAAAAATTGGGATACTATTAATTACAGGTTTCCTTCAGCCTCAGCACCTGGAAAAATGGATTTCTGCACTGTCTCAGGGATTTGCCTAATCCACTTCCTGCAGTAAAGCCAACCACAGCTCTGGCTGTCTTAGCATCCTGCCATGCAAATCCTCCCTCCCACGATGAGCCCTCTCCAGGAGCGCCGTGTCTCGGGGGCTGGAGCAGCTGGGGCCATGGAGCCTGGCAGCAGAGCAGCAGCCAGCCGGGAACTGGAGCTCTGTGGGCTGAGTGTGCTCTGCACTCACCCGAATCTGCCCTGCTGAGGCAGCCCAGGGCTCAGACACGGCCCACTCGGCTCCCCCTGTCCCCGTGTCACTGTCACACTGCAGCAGGCCTGTGCCAGGAGCGAGCCCGAGGTGCTGTGCTGCGCCCCAGGGAGCGCCCCTGACTTCAGCCACCGACTGGGCTTGGAAAAACCGCCCCCAAATCCAGCTCAGTGCCTTGGCTCCCTCCCCACGCTGGAGTCTGAGCGTCTGCCTCTGCTCGAGAGCAGCCTGGCTAATGAGGGCCAGGGCTTCAAGGCCTTTGTAGTTGGCCGTGTCCACCTGAAATAACAAACACCTGCAGCCTGGCCCGGCGTGTGGCAGCCCTGGCCCTTCAGGCAGGGCCGTGCAGCTCCTGTCCCGCAGCTGCGGCTGCCGGGGCACCCAGAGCCCGCGGCGCAGCAGAGCAGTCAGCTGCCATCCCAGCAGGGGCCACCCGCCACCGCGGGGTCAGACGTGAGAACCTGGGGAGGGGAGCTTATAAACCACTGCAGGCGTCAGCATCCAGTTTGGAATCTATAAACATCTGAAATCTGTTAGTACTTTATTTGTAATGATACTGCCAACAGACTGCCCCCCCCCAAAGGTCACAGCACACACTCAGCATTAAATTGCGGTACAACAAATCCTCAGCTATCCATAACCTACAAAATGATAGGGGCAGGCTGGAAGGGGAGACTGGGATAAAACAGAAAAAGAAAAAAGTCTAGACACACTTTCCTAAAACTCACGGGGGAATCATTTCAAAATCACTTTATGAGGAAATAATTGAGGTTCTATATACAAAACTCCCCTTAAAAAAAAAGAGTAACACGTCTGACAGCCTTAGAAAGTCATAAGGTTGTTACAGAGAAGAATGGGTCTCTGTTTGGGAATTTAAATTCTATGTGGCCCAAATTAATAAACATTTAAGATTTTTAAAGCTGTTGGGAATAAAAGAGCAAAAAAAGGCAAAATCAGCCAGGGCCAACTAAAAAAAAAACAAAAACCCAAACCAAACTGCCAAGTGAATGAAAACCATCTCTGCAGTACAGCCCCCTTTCCTCACTCTCTAATGTTCCAATGCTGAACGCTGCCCTTCAATCCACCACAGAATAAACCCACTGTTGTGCACATGACACAGCACAAGCCCACAGCACAAACCCACTACTGCCCACATCCCCCTCCACAGCAAGTGGAATTCATTCCAGAGCCACCGGATGCAGCATTAGCCCCCTAAATACGACAGCTCTTCTCGATCAACAGGGAGGAGCAGCCTGTCACTGTGTCTGACTGGATGTGCACTGCCCAGGAGGACCTGGGGACCACTGACCACCATTCCACCTCCACGTGGAGCCAGGAGGTTACCAACTCTATCTGTTTCAAGGGGAACACAATATAGCTGAGAAAATCACTGCAGAAAACAATTTGTTATTCTTCTTATGCCTCTCTTGTTATTCTTCATGTCAGAGCTGCTTCTCCATGTCACTTGTGGAGAGAGGTCCAAGCAGAACCACACAGATAACTCTGCACTGAAACTTCACCAAGTTCTTGCTGATACCAGATTATTTAGAAAATATCCCTCAAAATGTAAACCTAGGAAGGGACTTTGGGAAATTCTGGCTGTGGATGAACTTGGGGACTGACCCAAACCATGGCTCACCCATCACTCCAACTTCAGAAGAGTTTGGATTCTTACCTGAATTTCATGGCTCAGGCCCATTTCTAATTGTGCCTAAATCTATCCCTCCATGCCGGAGTGCCTGACTTCCTTCTGGCCGCTCTCAGCTGCCTTTTTGACCTGCACTACCCGTGGAAGCACCAAGATCAAGAAAGTTGTGCCTACTGAGTGTGAGGATTAGTGAAAAAACCCACTCAGAATGTCAATGAGTTAGGGGCATCACACACTTCTCCCATTAAAATTCAGTAGGTTTTCCAGTCCTTCTGGCCTCGGTGCATTTGCATAGTATAGGGTCAGAGAGACATCCTGATTCCACTATAGCTGCTCTGTTTAAAGGGTCAGAATGGTGACATATGAAAATAACCCAACTTTAATTGATACCTGGGCTGTCGAATTTGAAACTCCCCCGGCCCCATCTCTTGTATATCTAATGGACAGTACACTCAACAGCAGATGCCAAGAAGGCAGCTCAGTCTCTCAGTTGCATTAGCAGAGCTTTAAAAATAATTGTTCAATTGTCCACAAGATGTCCACCCTACTTTTCAAGCACCTGAATCTCCTGATAATCACCACAGCAGCAGTAAATGTTCTCAAGGCTGCCAAGGCATCTAATTGTGAAACCCAATTTTAGTATCTTGGGAGAAGATCCCAAGGAGAAAAAAACCATGTTTTTTAGTTCAAGCTTCTGTTATTTTAATACTTTATCAGAGGTCCAGTTATGACTCAAACTTTATCAAGAGTAGCAGAGTTGTGGGTGTATTTATTAGGTTCTTTTCTGGGTTTCTTGTTGGTATCAATTGCCAAATCACACAAAGGGCAATTACAATTGACATCTAATTCCTAGGCTGGGCTCAGCCAGGCACGAGGAACTTGATGCAAACCATATTTCCTGATCCCACAGTTGCTGGGCTCAGGATCACAGATTAAGGGGCACTGAAAGATTCTTGGCAGAAAACATGGACCAGATTGGTTTGCTTGTTTTTTAGGCATCTTATCATATACTCCCTAAAAAGAAAGCTGATGGCTAATCCCACTCAAGAGCAAAGAGAGAATACCTGAAGACTTACAGCAGAGCCATTGTAAGCGCATCACTGCTTAACTACTCATCAAGTCATAACTATCATTTCTGTGACATTTTCCATGATTCAGTTCAGGCTCAGTTCTGGGACAAAAAAAAAGGAGAAACATTGTTTACCCCTGAGTCACTCAGCTGAAAAAATCATGAAATTCTGATGAAAATCCATCCCATAAACTATGAAACCGTATTGCTCCTGCATTTGTTGGTGATGTAGAAATGAGGGACCACTGCTCTTCTTTGCACTGAAGAACAAGACTAGAAACCCCATTATTTCATCTCCTAACATTCCTAAACCCTTTAATGGTTCCAACCCTTTAATGCTTCCATTTTTGAAAAATTTAAAATTTTTAAAAATTAAATCCTGTGGGTTATCAGGATGTGTCATGAACAGGGAACATTGAGCTGTATAAATGAGTGCCAGGTATAAGGGGATGAAGCTGCAGCCCCTGAGTTTGTAACAGAGATACTCAAGCACTGAGTGGCCACACTTGCAGGAAAATGCCCAAAGTGCTGCTGTGCTGTGTTGGTGTCCTCTCTATAATTCTGCCGTGGCAAATATTTAATTGAAACTCCCATTACTGGTTGTTGCTTTTCTGTTAATAGTTTTCATAGGTAGGAAAAACCAGGCACTTTCTTCATGGCTAAACAGGTTCAAAATTCACTGTTCCAACCTACAGAAGGCAGATGTGGAGAGACTCTGGGACAACAACCCACCTTGCTCACAACTGCACAGCTGAGAAACGTTCCCAAGGCTTTCAGACTTTCCCTC
>VZRO01007509.1:1038652-1063652 GCA_013397915.1 Daphoenositta chrysoptera | reverse complement strand
TTCAAGCTGTGGGCAATGATCTGTAACAGGAATGAATGAGTGGGTTTTAGCAGCCAGGATCTGTAGCCTACTATCTGTATCTGACAGCTGTCACCTCCCGACAGAGGCCAAGGCCCAGCCCTGCATTTAAAAGCAGCATGGCTGATCAGATTACTGGGACAGTGTGTCAGGACTCGCTGCACTGAACTAGAGAGACAGAAAGTAAATCTATAAATAGCAGTTTTACTTGTCTCCATGAGCCACTGAAGGATAACCAATATTGAGCAGCAAATGCAATGTTTAGTCTCTGAAACCAGTGGAACACAGTCCCTGCGAGATCAGAAGTGCTGCCCGATGACGAAAGGGACGGACACGGGGAGCTCTGTGGGCAGGGGAGTCACTGTCCTGGCAACAGCACTGCCTGTGTTTGCACAGGGAAATAAGACATTAAGTTCTCAGTCCTTGAGACGCTGAAAGCACCACAGCACAAAGTCACCTGAGACCAAAGCCATCCCTGTGCAGAAGGCAGGGGGAAAGCCAGCACTTCCCGGGAATCCCAGCACTCAAAGAGATACTGTGATAAAGAGAGTCTCTCCATTTGATACCTATCATACGTGAGAAACAAGCTTTCAGCCAGAATGGATGAGCTTTGAAAGGACCTGAAGGGCAATGATGTTGGAGCTGTGGCTTCCAGAGGCTGTGGTGATGGCAAAGCTTGGTTACTGCGTGGCAAGGAGCTACAAAAGACCTGTCAGCACTCTGCAGAACAGATCAGCTTTCTGAGGAGCCATTCAGCACTCTGAGAAGTTCCTGCTAATAAACATGGAACATGTGAAAAATTGTAAACAGCTTTGGAAAAACAGCCCAGTGGAATGGAGAGTGGGATCATGAGCCAAGGCAATAGGAACCAAGGATGGTGAGAATCAAGTGGGATATTCCACACCACTGCAGAACTGTCAGGTAATACCAGAGGCTTCTGCAGGCAAAACAGGTCCAGAGGGGTCTCAAATGATATGAGGAGTCCTGGGTCCCTTTTGCAGTAGAAACCTGGACATAATTGCAGTTATTTTGTTGCACTCTGCTATTGGGAAGGGGCATCTGCTGCTCTCTCAGCCTACTCAAGCTTCTGGTGATGAGAGGCAGCTTTTTGACCATGGACAGCCAGCAAAGAGAAACAGGACCATGCTTGATCTTTTGGTTAAGCTGGGTATGGAGTCTTGCCTGGCCCCCAACACCTGGCTCAAGCCTTTACCACAGCTGACTCCACAGGCTGAGGGTGGCTTGAGCTGTTGTGTTCCCCCTCCAGGAAAAGACTCGCTGCCATCATACAACAGCAGTGCAACTGAAAGTACCAAGCATGGATTAAACTACACAGATGAACATTTTACATTGAAAATAAAGGATGAGTGATTGAACATAAAGAACTGGACACAAAGAATATATTTTTGTATTGCTAAGAAAAGAGAAAAATCCCAGCCTAGATATCTCAAGGTACATAAATGTGACTGTCCACTTAAAAGACAGCTCAGATGAGTCAGGCAAATTGGTGACACAAGAAGGCAACCAGCTCAATTCCCTGTCTCCTGCAGAGACACCAGCAGCACACCCCTGACAGCACACACTCATCCCTGTCTCTGCACACTTCCTGCAGCTCAAGGACTTCTGAGCCAGAGGTGAGGCCTCTGTCATTTAAAGCTGGGCATGGATCTTTTCCCCATGAATTTGAAAATAGGATGGAGATGATATTTATTTCCTAAACTGAAGAACAAATCAACATCTTTCCAGCCCATAAGTTTCAAAATAGCGATTTACTGGTACCCAAGTGTCATGCTCACCCTTGGCCACAGTGATGGATTTCACCAAGAGCTGAATTCTTCTATCAGTGTGTTTTTCTCAGCTAATTTAGCACTGATGAGATGGTCCTCAGTGACAACCCTGGCAGCTGCCCCCTCCCCGTGTCAGCAAACCCAGCAGTGTCCTCCCCCTGTCCCAGCACGCACCGAGCCCGCGCTGCAGGAGCCGTGCCTGGGCTGGGCAGCCAGTCCTGCCCCGGGAGTCCTGGCACAGCTCAGCCTCTGCCAGGCCTGTCCTGAGCTCTGCTGGGCCCTGCTGGGAACGGGGCCAGCCCCCAGTGGGCTCCTTCCACACAGGTCAGGACGGCGTCAGATGGTGAGGGCTGCAAACCACTGACCTACATTGCCAGTCCCCAGAGCCATCGGAGACCCCACCGTTTCTCATTAGCAACAGATTCTTATTTATTTCAGATACTCAGTGGCTTCGGCCAACAGACAGTGCACTCCTAATTAAAAGCTGACTTCTTTCATAACCTACAAAGTCCTATTTCCACCTCTGCCCCAAGGTGCAGGTAAATGTGAGCTTCCCTGTGTCCTCCATTTAGAGGCAGGCTCCACAGACAAAGCAGAGATGCATTTTGTTTCATTTTTTTAAAAGACAGCATAAAGCAACAAAGTTTGAAGGACATTCAACATTTATGCTGTGTGCCCACTTAATATCACAAGGGACTTTCCATGGGAGCAAAGGTTTTCTTAATAAAGGGTCTCATTGGCCGGCTGGATCAAATCATGTATACACCGATATCTTGCTCCTGGCAATACCTTAAACCCCCAGTTAGGCGAGTGTAGAGATTGCAGTGGCCTTGAAACTGTAGCATGGCTTATACACGGTGTACACATCTTGGAGGATTTGGAGAAATCTACAAGGGATCTAATGCTTTTCCACCTATTGACATTTACAAAGCAGTTTAAATCATGCATGAGAGGCCTCAGGCACATGTAGTTCACAAAACATAACTCTGTGCTCCCAGGGAATTGGAGCTGACCACGGCTCTTTATTAGAACCGACAGTGAAAGACAGCTCGTGCAGAGCCCGAACCAGGGGTGCAATGCAGAGATGACAGACTTAATGCCACTGGATGTATTATGCAGATTACCCAACCCAAGCCTCGCTTGTTAAATAAGTTTCATGCTTTCCTCACTCCCACTGCCCCTCTTAGGAAATATCCTCCCTGGCTTTATCAAGGGAGCTGTTTCCTAAATTCCTTGATCAATCACCTGCTTTCCAGGACTTCAGACACACCGAGTTAGCTCTGAAGATAAGACAGCGATGCTTAAAGAGTGGAAAACAGTTAAACCTTTGCACCTATTAGCACAGCAGTGCCAGGCACAGAGCAGATGAATACCTCAAAAACTTAAGAGCTATTTTGCTGATGAAAGAATAGGAGGGATTTTAAGGAATCCATCATCCCTGACAAGTCACCTTGTAGCTGTGAATTCCCAGTGCAGTGTAATTTTTGAATGTATGCTATTGCTGTGTACATTCCAATGAAGAGCAAAATCCTGAAATCCTTGCCCAAGTTTTGACCAGTTTTTCATTAAAGTCTGCAACTCTCTAATACAGAATCAGCCTTTCTACCAGGAGAAAGAGATTTTTTGTCATTTGATTGTGTCTTAAAGCTTGTAAATGTTGCTTAAAAAACGTCTGTACATGAGAGCACTCAATGTTCTTCAGGTAGAAGTGTCACTTGTGAAGCTCCTCTTTGGTGACCCCTGTTCAATCAGGCATTTTCACTGAGTCCACCTGGATTCAGACACACAGCTGGGAGGTTCCATGCTGTACACAGGGAGTGTGTATTGAGATGTGAATTTAAACCACTAGCTAGTACACTGACAGGCTCCTGGCACTGCATGTTCCAGTGTCCATCCATGTAAAGACTGCATTTGCATATATATATATAAAATTTAAAAAAATATAAAGATCCACTTAAATAAATACAACTTTATGTATAAAATGCATGCAGACAGGTACACCCAGATTTAAGTTTTTATATATTATACATTACATAAGTATGTGCTTTTTAAACTAATTGAAGGAAAACAAAGTTTTTTTAAAAAACCCTGAGCTTTGCAGTGACATCTCTGAATTATTACTACTGGCTTTTCTTAGCAGCAAGCTAGGTCACATTGGGCTTGACCTAATAAAATTAAGTTGCTTAATATCACACTTTCAGGGCTGCTGAAGTGCTACTGGCAAACTGAAATTACTGATTTTATATATTTTTTTGAGGAAATAGGAAGCAGAAACAGATGCAGATTAACTACTCTGCTTAAGGGGAACCAAGGGAAGGGAATGCTTTTCACAACACCAGTTTGGTTTCCCATTAAATCCCCAACTCCAAAAAGCCATGAAAGCCCCTCCCAAAAGGCATGTGATGAACATCAGCACAAACAAGCTTAATACAGGGCCCGTTTCCAGCCTGCTTTTGTTACTGGTTGTAAAACACATGGCAAGGCGTGAAGGCTGACACCAGTGGAGACATAGGAGGCATTTACCACTCGTATGTAGAATCATGGAGCGACTCCACCTCCTCAGAAATGAGGCTGAGCACACAACAATGAACGCTTCATACGATGCGAGTGCTCGATTCACTGCTGACGGAAACCAGCAAAGAGGTTGTAATTGACTTCAGTGATACTGGATCAGCGCCCTAAATAGAACAGGCACCTGCACGTTGTAGAGGGAGAGAAGTTAAATCTGTTCAGCTGCTTTGTTCCCAGGTTTTTCTAAAACACCTTTGCCATGGATACTGCAGCTTTCTCAGCGGAGAGAGGGTGCTCCGGTCAGCGCCGGGCTCAGCAGCTCCCGGGGCAGGGCTGCAGCCACAGCTCAGCACATCTCACCCAGCACAGCCTGACAGAGTCACAGCAGCACAGACTCACAATATCCTGAGTGGAAGGGACCACAGGGATCACCCAGTGCAGCCCCTGGCCCTGCCCAGACACCCCAACACCCCCACCCTGTCCATCCCTGGCAGCGCTGCCCAAACGCTCCTGGAGCTCTGGCAGCCTCGGGGCCGTGCCCATTCCCTGGGGAGCCTGGGCAGTGCCAGCACCCTCTGGGGGAAGAGCCTTTCCTTGATACCCAACTGGGCAGCAAGAGCAGCTCCCGAGCAGTTTTACGCGTTCCTGCACGCACCCAACTGCATTGTCTCCAGGTTATACTTCTTCAGCCATTGTGTATGTTAAATCCAAGATAAATTTCCAATTGCCATAGGTTTTCATCAGGTAAAAAAAATGGCTTCAGAAATATTGCTCTCAGTTCACATCAGATAAGAAGCACTAAAATTAATTTTAAAGTGGACGTAAGCATTACTTTATACATGCAGTGATAACTGTGATACAGGCTGCTCTATCAGCTAAATGCCATCACAGTCAACCACACACTTGGGAGAACAGCAGCAAAACACCAGTGAAAGACTGGGATAACTCATCTACTACTGACTAAACTGCTGCAAATGCCCTATGAGCTTTAAACACTGAAATTCATCACACACATAGCAAAATTCTGATGTTGAACCATTTACAGAGCATTGAAAATTGGCAGGGAATAAATACTGAGAGAGGAAAAAAAACCCCAAAATCAAACAGTCACCTCGAACTGTATGAGGGAGGCTGTAGGGCTGATGACTCAGAGATTGAGGATGGGTTTGCATTTTATACCAATTCACTCCTGAACCAAAACTCAAAAGAACTTACTAATATCAAAACAGTTCATCTAAAAACTAGGCAGAGATTATTTAGCAGAAATAGCAAGGAAAAACTATCTATCAGTAAAGCTGACATGTCAGCAGCTTGTTTTATCAAATTGCAGCTAAACTCAGTGCAAATGTAGTTGCAATATGAAATAAGCCAGGATTGTTTACCTTCAATAGTCTATAAATATCCTTCTAAGGGCAGAACAGCTGCTTTACTGAGAAGTGCACAGATGCAGTTACAACTCCTCATCTATAATTACGAGAATAAACTATATTTCACATTTCTTTCATTTCCAGGTCTTTGATGTCACATCTGATAGAGTGGCAATGAGCTGGAGAGACCAGCACGGGTGAGTCTGGCAGCTTCAGGTGGTTCAGCTGAGCCAGGCCCAGGGCAGGGTCACCCGTGGCCACTGCTCAGGAGGAGACACCACTGTCCCTCTGTGAGGGACAGACACGGCCTGAGCTGGGAGCTGCAGACACGTCTCTGCTGAGGCGGTTTTGGGGA
Organism: Daphoenositta chrysoptera; assembly: GCA_013397915.1. Taxonomy (NCBI): domain Eukaryota; kingdom Metazoa; phylum Chordata; class Aves; order Passeriformes; genus Daphoenositta; species Daphoenositta chrysoptera. The sequence goes on along the minus strand of VZRO01007509.1, from coordinate 1,057,614 downwards.
AGGAGCTGTGAAAGCCATCCCCTCAGCAGCAATCCCTGTGGTGCTGGGAGCCATCGGGGGCTCAGCCCTGTGTGCCAGCAGGGAAGGAGCCCCAGCTGCTGCTGCTGCATCCCCGCGAGTGCAGCCACGGCCTCGGCACTGCCCCGACAGCTCTGCCTGGCGGAAAACATTAGCCAGCAGCTGGACTCAGGACTCCTGTGGGTCCATTACAGCTCAGGGTACTGGTGCCTTGAGAGGCTCACTAGAAACAGAGACTCGACAGGGATAAGGGAATAAAGGCGGGTATTTATTTGAAAGGCCTTCAAAGGTGCACCCTGGGAAGCCAAGGGCTCCAAGCTGGACCCCAGGATGGAGCCTGGGTCACGAGCTCCCCACACCTTTACAGGTTTGGTCCATTTGCATATCAGCATAAATTCACCAATTAAAACTTTAGCTACTGATGTAATTTCCCCTCAGCTTGCTCCCCCTTTCAGAGGCTTTGGGCCTGCACAGCCTGGGTGTCCTTGGAGAGCAGGCCCAGAGAGGTTTGTTATGAGCAGAGAGCTGAAGTCAGCAGGCTACAAGAAACTTCAGAGTTACACATTAGGCACTACAGGATTCAAAAAATATAAGAGTTAAAACCTAAGGCATCAATACTCCATGACTGTAGGAAAACCAAGCGTGGCTCTACCACAGCCATGCGTGTGGGGAGGATGGGCCAGGCCAGGAGCTCAATGGCATCGGGCAGGCTGCAAACATTGCAGAGGAGCAGGGACTGCTGCTGCTGCCCAAACGGCTCCTTCCCTTCCCTTTGATCCAGCAGCTCATTTAAAACATTCCTGTCTGTCCTGTGAGTGCTTCGTTGTCATCTCTGGCCAGTCCCCAGTCTGTCACTAATTGGCACCACTGTTGTCAGGCTTGGGAATGAGGCCAGGGCCAGAATGGGCAAGACAAATAATCCCCTGCTCATTCCCCGAAATGGCTGGTTCTCCTTGGGAGCACTGCTGACACACATGCATGGGAAGGCTACAAAAATGTGCTGCTGCCCCTGTTCTCCGGGAACCAGCTCGCTCTCAGGGGATATTGATCTCAATACGCTATTTAAAAATGCATTAAATACATTTTTTCTCTTTCTATTTGATAGATATAATTATGGCAGTCCCTAGAACAACATGCCTGTTTGTAGACTGCCTTCAAAATCATCTAATTTGTATTGCCAGATGGTATGAATGATTGCTACAGATAAACTTTGGATACGTTCCATTATTAATTGACAGAAGCATGGTCACAGCAGAACGCTCATCCCACACTGCCTAGCTGACAATTAATGGTTAAAAGATGAAACTACTGAGGAAAAAATGAGTCCCCTGAGTCCCAAGTCCCATTTTATAGCCTTGAGAACTAAATTTAAATAACCAAAATGTATTATGCTCTCAGATCTCTCTACCAACCTCCTTGCACTTGTGCAATTCCCAGCCCTGCCAATAGCTCTTTACAAGCGATGGGATGCAGGCTTGGTGTGCCATCCAGTGGGATGGCATGGGTGGAGTGTGACAGTCTTATGGCAGGTTCAAGAAATCACAGTTGTAACAAGCAAATGTCTCCACTGAGGCTCACTGCAGATGGCTGGTTTGGAGCTCATCTTCCACAAAAAACACAAATGGAGCCACTGCAACAAAGAGCACCAAATGCTGGGTGTTGTAGACACGACACTTGCACTCAGAAGTCACCAGGAAATGAGAAAACCTCGGATCTACGTGTTTTAGAACACTGATCTCTAATGATCATGTCTTGAGTGAATTAAGCAAAAGCTGAGAAAAAAACAAGTGTTTAACTGATTAAAATTTTGCATTTTTCAAGCTATTCCACCAGAACACAATATACACAGACAGAACCTTTTTGAAAAAGGAGACAAGCTTTTAAAAAAAGAAACCCCCAGATTAGGGATAAAGAACATTCACCAGTGACACAGACCTGCAATACAAATAAATGATGAAGGGTGCCCTGAGATGTGAAAAGAGAAAAAAGAAGTGCTTTTTAGCTTCTTGACTTGCAATGTTTTTTCCTCTTAGTGCTTACTGAACAGCATGACACATCTTAGAAACAATATTTATACTTATAGCACAACTTTCATCTGCAAAGTCTTGCATGTCATATAGATTTGCACACTCCTTTTCATAAACACACATCCTGAGCATAAGCAGCTGAAAAGGTAAATAAATTACTTCTCCTGAGGTAGGACAATATGGCAAGCTGGCAGAGAACACCTGTACTATATGTGACCTAGAGACTGCTGTGAACAGGGCTCCAGCTGCAGAATCGGTTCTGCCGAGATGGGGAAGGATACAAAAATCCCAGATAAAGTCTGCCTGGTGCAGGCTGAGAACCTCTTCTCTGCCCTCCTGTACACATAGAATGGCTATAATGATATTCAGTGATCACAAATATCGCCAGTTCAAAGGCTGAGCTGTGGATCCAGATCTTTAATGATGGTAAGACACTGATTTGTATGTGCAGAAGGTAAGCACGCCTGGCAAAAAAAACCAAAAACAACCCAGCTTGTGAAGGGCACAGATTTCCTTATTGTTTTATTTGAGTTCATGTCCAGCCTCATGCTACCCTCTGGTGTGTTTCTGACCTCCTTCCTCAGTCCTAGGCATGGCTGCCTTTCCTCTGGCTGATATCTGTGGCACAAACACAAAGGTGATACCTACAGTCAGCATCGGATCTGACTGTTCTCGACAACTCCTGTGATACAGCAACCTCAGGGACTCGAGGACACATCTGTGAGTAGATGTAGTAGCTGCCATCTGCACGAACTGCATTATTTAACTGCATTGGCACTGATTAACATTTGCTGTAACCTATGGTAATGGGCTCTGGGGGCTTTCCATGTCTGCTACACAGTGGCAGCTGATGTCTCCTGCTCCATCCTTAAAACAGGATGTTTTAATTTTTAATGGAGCACATGTTCGATTGGCTATACAAACAGGCTAATCTGCAAAGCATGTGCTCAATAACAAGCCAAGCTATGCAGCCAGAATAACAACACTGCTCTGCCATGCACGAGATGCAAAAGGCTTCCTGCTCTGTGCCACCATCACTCAGCGCTGATGGTCAAGAGAAATGACTGTGCACGTTCCCCATTTCAACAGCAGCCCTTAGGAACTGCCTGTTCCTCAGCTGCACCTCGGGCTGCCAGCTCATTTCTCATTTGGGAAACTAAACTGGAGAGCTGACAAAGTTCAGGTGCCTGGAACAGAAATCACGGGGGTGCAGCAGAAGCATTTGGAGGCAAAGCTGAGAGGGGAGAGCTCGGCCGGGGCTGGCACGCAGGGGAGAGAAATCAGCTGGTGGGCATTTAGGCAGAGAGCAGAGATTTGGACGCTTCCCTACTGCTGGAAACAATGCATGAATAAAATCCTACATGACCATTCCTCCTCTCAGATCTCTGCAACCCACAGACACTGACCTCGGGGCTTGTCTCCTGAAATCACGATGTCAACGCGGAGCGTGCAACAGCCCAGGCAGCCCCTCTGATCCTGCCCTGGCCAACATCCACCCCGTGCACTCTGTTCCTGCTCCCAAAGAGAGGAGGATGCTCCAGAGGGGCTGGAACACAGAGTTTTAACCTGCTCCTGCTGGGTGCAGGGAGGCTGCCACAGCCCCCAGGGCCCTTCCCTGAGGGAGCATTTCCTGGGGGGGATACAGGCCCTGACTGAAGTCCCACAGCCAGACTGGGAGCAAAGATCACTTCCTCAACAGGCACGTGCTAACAAAGAAAAAGGAGAAAAAAAATGGCCGACATATTCCTTGGGGAATCTTAAGCAGATGGGTGGGAATCCAGGAATCTCGGGCCTGTGAAAGCTCATCAGGTTATTAATATTCCAGATTGAAGGAGTTTGCTTCAGTTTCAGATTTTTTCTTGTAAGAAGAATGTTTTCCACAGTTCAGTAGGGTTTTTATCTGTTTCTTTGAATCACTTGTTACCTCTGACCTGATTTGTCTACAGAATATGTCAAACCTGTAACAAGCACGGGCTGATTAAACGATTAATGGAATGCTATTTTAGGACAGCCTTGTCTTGCTCCAAACCTGTACTCATGACTGTTTCTGACGCATAAACATGAACTGACCTTTCAAAAAGGTCACTTTTATTTTTCAGTTTTCTTCCATGATGAATTATGCTTTTGAGAAAGGCACTAAATTACAGAGCCTTTCATTAGATGTAAGAAAGTTGGAGGAATGTTAAGAGGAATTTCTGTCCTCTGGTCTTCACAAAGTACACTTAGGAAGCTGTTTCATGATTGCATTAGTAAATACATCTACCGAGCTAATGAACACCTTTTCCTGCCTTAAGACATGAATTTTGAAGATGCTAACTCAATTATCCCCCTCATAAGTGGCCAGCCAGGTCTCAGTGCAAGAACTTCAGCACTGAGAAATGTATTCTGCCTATGGAACCAATGGATCCATTTCCAGCAGTGTTCTGCTGCCAGAGAACAGACCTCGCATTCACCCTTTGCCTGTGGTTTACCCTGGAAGCACACGTGAAAAATCAGACTGTTATTGCTTATTTTAGGAGTTTGGAAGGTGATGGAATATTCCAAAAAACACATATAAAAAGCATTGTAAATTCACTGTGAACTTAGAAGAAGAGGTAAAACATCCTCACACAGCAACCTAAAATCCCATTTGGTGAATGCTGCCCGGTCCTGGGTGGAACAACATGAGAAATCCCAGCCTGAGCTGACATGCTCCATCTCCCTCCCAGCAGCATTATCAGCCTGAGCTGAGCTCTACAACGAGAAGATCTAAATCAGTGAGGGCAGTATTAGAGTTTAAAGATAAAGCAAGTATTGATTGGTGTGCTGAGGCCTGAGTTTTGAGCCCTTTTGATAAGAGACCTTGTCTATTTGAGAAGTCAAAAGCTCCCAGGAATGTAACCAGCTTCAGTCTCCGGCCATGTGAAGGGGCAAAGAGAAGATCTCTGGTTACCTTTCCTTCCATCACAACAACCCTGATCATGTGTGAAATAGTCCCCAGCACAGCAGCAATCGTGTGAGCCCAACTCTCTCTCAGGCAGTCTGGGCAGAGAAAACCAAAGCCATGGAGTTCAGGTCTCTCCACTACACAGCTGAGGAAGCTGACTCCATCTCATCTGTAACTCAGGAAGGTTTAGTCTGCCCTACAGAAACCAAAACGCAGCTACATTAATGCACAAGGGTGTCCTTTCCATCAAGTTACTTAATTAGCTTATCTGGAGAAAAAACTATACCAATCAAATTAAATATTAATCACATATAAACTGCTGATCACAATCAGCTGGGGGTTCACGCATGCAGAACGCAGGGATCGCAGTGTGATTTCTTTTCCCAGAGAGTTTCCTCCTGCTCTCTTTCCATTGCCAATTTAGCAAATTCATACAAGAAACAAAGCCCGAGTTTTCCAAGTACAACATGAACAACAGAACAGAAGTTTTTCTACACTAAAATATTGAACTGAAAATTCAGTTCCTTTAAATCTTTCTAAATCCTTGCCTCTGATTGGGTTCATTAATAAACATGCTGGTTTTGTTACAGGGAGTGACATATGGCATAATCCGCTAACAGGAAGAAGTATTTTGCATTTTATTGTAGAAAACAAACATGCAAACAGGTTTTCACAGATGGCTTTCTTAGCTTCTGGGAGGAAAAAAAAAGCTTAATAATGCTTGAAAACAATTCTTTCTCCCCCCTTCTTATAAGAAGAGAAGGAAAAAAAATTGACTAGAAATGCTTTTCAATTAAAGTAAGTTCTACTCTAGATATCAGCTGTACCCCAGCTCCCTTCATACTACTGCTACTTCTTTAGTTATGCTTGAAATAAAAGCCTATCAACTTGCCAGTATCTGACAATATGTGCCCAGGAAAAAAAAAACCCAGGGTGAAATTCTTGTCTTTGGTTAACTGCTGAGTGCTGTGAGAAAACCACCAAAAGAACCACAGAAGGCTTTTAATCAGGAGGGATTTGGATCTCAGGAACTAGACCTCTGCCCATATTCCCTTATCACACTGCTGGCTTGATCACATGTGAGGATGTGAAATCTATGGTCCATAGCGTTGGAAAAATAGTGCATTATTTAAAATTTAAATTATGAATAAGCTGCAGTAAGTCTGAGAAATACTTCTGTACACACTCCAATACTTGCAAATGTAGGGCACCTTTCTCTTCTGGTCATTCTCCCTCAGACTTGTGATGCTGTTCCCTCACCACCTTCTCCCTGCAGCTGCTTGGGAACAACACAGACCTCACCCTGGAGCTCTCTGCGTGAGGTCAGATTTGCAGGATCATTTTGCAGTTCTGTCCAGCACTGTACAACCCCAAGGCAACCCAATTCCCTCCCCACGGCATGAGCACTCCTTGCAGCAAGCACAGACCTCTGTCTGTCCGTGAGGACTGTGATGTCTGTAAAGAACCACCAAGCATTATGGCCCAGTGTAGTGCCCCAAAGCTTTTTGGGATCTGATGTTAAATACATCCTTAAAATACCTGCCATTTCCTTGTGATTAAAACCCTGCCTACCTCACTGTGTCCAGCCCAGAGAGGGAGGTGATCACTTGCCACAGATGACAGTGAAGCTGTCCCTAACAGTGGGAGAAGTGTTTGAACAACTCACTGGTGTTTGCCTGAGGTTGCAAATTCCACCCTACTCTGACCAGAAAAAAGGATGCAAACCCAGCTGGCAGCCTGGTCCAGCAGAAGGTGTCCCTGCCCATCGCAGGGAGGTGGAACTGGGTGATCTTTAAGGTCCCTTCTAACCCAAACCATCCACGGATTCTCTGAACTGCTCAGGAGCACAGGAACCGGGTCCCCTTCCTGCACTCCGCAGTGCTGCTGCTGTCCCTTCCTTACCCTCGGTGGAGGCAGAAGTGCTCATCCATAGAAAGGCTGAAAGCTGGGGCAACTCTGCAGGTGAGGTAACCGTGGAATCAGGAATGGTCCTGCCTGGTGACTTCCACTTGTATCCCCAGGACTCTACCAGAAGAGAGAAATACTCTTTCTAACAGGAAGAACAGTGTGTTCCAAACTCCTGCAAAACCCGCTTTGGGAAGCCCCAGACACCCTAAGGGAGCAAAGCCTAGAAAGTTTGGTACTGCCATCCCAGTTTCACGGGAGTAGGACAGACACTATTTCTGTAGGATGGGAAAGGGGGATCAGCTCAATCCAAGGACTGCAGGATTCAGGTTTGCCCTGTGCTAACACACAAACCCAGCATTGCAGAGGTTCCTGCATTAGGTGTGCTTAAGCACTCCTCTTATCTAGGAGGTGAAAGCAGCCTAATCCCTGTATCTCTTTTGCATAAGGAATCTGAGCTGACGGCATTTAATCAGCTCCAAATTTACACTACTGATCACCTTTTCCATTTAATCACGACTGCAGCCTTTTGAGAAGTAATTCCCTTTGGTTAAAATTAACAATGACAGGCTGTGTTTTTACACACTGTTGAAATGTGTAAAACAATCAGATGGAGAAAAAAAAATATGCCCTCCTTTTTCCAAGCTGATTTACAATATATATGCAAACCCTATTAAAGTTAAACCATGCTTTTCAGTGAAATGAGGATTTCCAACAAGCTGCTCTCCATTTTACTTAAGGATCCCAATGACTGATACAAACAGTGGTAATCAGCTCTATTGCTAATACAGGATATTTGGGCTGAGAGATAACACTTAACCCCTAAGTGAGAAACAGCTCATAAATCACAGCCACTTTGTGGGGAAACTTAAGACCCTCTCTTGTGAGCAGAAATCAGATGATATCCTGCTGAGACCCATTATACTCTTTTCTCCAAAATCTAAAGGTTAAACATAAAGAGAAATTAATGTAGAGAAGGAAGGAGATCAGGGGAAGTGGGGACAGAAGTAGGTGGCTCAGAGGAATGCAAATACCTACATAACTGGGTTAATCTTATCATGACAGATAAGAAAACTGGGGAGGACGTGGTTCCAGCTTGGAGGAAAAGCTCAGCTCTCAGGAAGTGGCAGGGCCTGGCAGATGCCTTCTCACTGCCTCGGATGTAGGATACACCCCCACGCCCCCCAGCACCTGCAGAGGCAGCAGCAGAAGTCCCTGCATGTCCCAGGCATGAGGACACGAAGGGCACATTAGGCTGTGCAAGGCTGTGGCTGTTACAACCTCTGGGATAATGGGATGCCCAGAGCTGGAAAAGGCCTTGGAACCCACCCCTGTCCAGGGAAAACAACCCCAGCTGGCACCAGACATGGAGCCAAACTGACAGGTACCATGGATTACCTGGAATCACAGCACAGATGATTAATTTGAGGCCAGCACTGGGGAGTACGGATTTAACCCTCCTACATGAAGAAACACAAAAGTCCAGTGAGGAATTTCTCTGTGTCGAGCACTGACAGTGGTGTTAGGAGACAGAAGATCAGAGGATTTGCTGGGAGGTCCTGTCCCACTGCAAATCAGCAGCAAGGTTTGAACTGGTGCATCTCATCCTCCAAATACTCCCCCAAACTGCTCAGCTGGAAATTACTCATTTTAACTGTTCCCTCGAGGATTCTACCGTGTTTTGACCATGGGAAAGAGAGGTAAAAGCCACCACCAGCAGCCTCCACAGCCTGGGAGTGTTGGTGTCTCTGCCGTGCCCAGGTGCCCGGTGTCTCTGCCTGGTTCTGGCACACGTGTGGATGTCACAGGGGAAAACCCCCAGGAATGAGAACACCGTGGTGTGATGAGGGTGGGGCTTTGCAGGGTGGTGATGGGAGAGGAGAAGGAGAGCAAACACAGAGGGAATGTCCCTTTGGAGAAGAGCAGAAGAACCCTGTGGCTCTGCTGGCTCTCCTGCCTCCCGGCTGTACCTCTTACAGGGCTCATCGCTCTGGGGCTGAGGGCTACAAGCAGCAAAGCCCAGCACTAAAGCTTTGGGAAGCTTGTTTTTCTGGGAGCTGCTTGGAACTACGGTGTAGATAAACATGGACATTTCCTCCAAAGATTACACTCCACTACAACTTTTTCTGCCTGCGTGTGCTGCCTGCAGAATGCTGAACTTGTTTCCAAAATAAATAGCTCCCAAAGAGGGTTTAATAGGGTTTGCTGTTTTCCAGAGGAAATAGATTGCAAACAAACTGTTTCCTGCTCCTATTTCAAACAAATTTTGGTCCAATTATTTTCTTTTTTAGCATAAAGCTAAATGGACTATTCTGCCCTGTCCCTGACTGAGTCCAAGCGTGATTTCTTTTGATTATGCTTTTATGTTGCAAAATGCAGGGCTCTGGCGACAGAATGGACGGCTTGGGGAGAGGGGCAGCAATTTTTTCTCCTTTTTTATTTTTTCCTCTTTTATTTTTTTTTTTAAGTGTGCCAAAGCTTGTCAGCATTCACTTTGGTGCCTACTGTGCCTGAATAAAAACACTGAAGGAGGCAGAGGGTGGGAGGGAGGGAAAAAACCCCCAAACAAAATAAGCACTGTCCCCCATGCCCAGGGGAGGCTGGCACAGAGGTGGGCAGAATTCAATAGCCTCTATGCAGGGCATATCTCAAGCACTGGGTGAAGCCTGATTTCCGTTTTCTCCTTATTATTCTTACTGGGTTTATTTTTTTCCCTTAATCCAGTATTATTTATTTTTTTCCCACTGGAGCAATGACAATTAGTAGCAGTGGGGAGGGGAAACCTTGGCAGATTTCCCATCCTGACCTTTAATCCAAAACACAACTACAAAACTTGTGGTCCAAAAGCTTCCTAAAATAAAGCTCCATCCTTTTCTTTGTTTAATTTATAAACAGTGTTGATCAGAAAAGGGAAGGGGGGGGAAGGTCCCCTTGTTCCTCTTCTTGGGAGTTGAATGTCATCATGTTCCTGGTATGGTGGGGAAAGCTGGGAAATTTGTCACTGTCTGGGTTAGTGGGGTATTACCAAGAACCAAACCACTGATTTCCTTGAAGATAAAGACCTTTATTTTGGCTGCAATGTAGGAATGTACAAAACATGTTCTCATCTTCCTAGTCAAAGAAAGAAAGAAAGAAAGAAATCTGTTTCTATTTGTCTGGCTGTCTATAGCCCAGGGGTAATAAATTCTATTGCAGGGACAAGGATGAAAACCAATGTTTTTCATTTTTGATATCTGGATTTAGGGAAGAAAAAAATCCAAGAAAAGTCTTTATATGCCAGAGTCTGAACCAGCCTCCAAGAGTCCTTCACAGTGAACCCTGGCGCAGGTTCTCAGCAAAGGCCCCAGCTCCTAGCCCTAATTACAGACCATTTTTTATATATATTTTTTACTTCTTTGGCAGGTCCAGAGAGAGGCGTGTGCCCTGGTAATTACAGCACAAGTCTGGAAGCTTTCATTTTTCTACATATTTGTATTGATGACTTTGGGCAAGTCACTTAATGCCTCTGCTAAACCTTCTGCTTGGGATCAAGACCCCAGTTATACAGTAAAACTCCAGAAGCAGAGAAGGAATGGCTGAGCGTCTCCTCAGGAGGGTTTGATGTGATTACTTGGAAACCATATCTGGATGGGCTTTTCAGTCTGAGAAAGGCTGCAGCAATGGGGTGTTGTCTTAGTTTGCATAGCAGGTATGAGCTTGGGCTCATATTCACAGAAAAAAGATTTTAATCAGAAGTCCTCATACTTATCTGCAAATAATTTGCTCCTGGGAAGGCAGAGCAGCTTCCAGTCTGTTCCAGGTTCATCTCACATGTGCCCTGTGCTGCTGCTAAGCACGAAAATAAATTCCACCTCTAAGAGCCAACAGATGCACATGACAGGTTCCACCTGATACATAGAGAAAGGCCTTGGGACACATAAGTGACTACCAAATACCTGCTAGAGAGAGAGAAACTCAAACTCTTCGGTGGCTTTTAACTTAATATTTCTTAATTAAAATAAAATTGAAGAGAGGGGAGAGAAAAAAAAATCCAACCCTTAATTGTGTCAGCCATGGAAGAAATCTGAGATTGAGGGCTCCAGAGAAGAGAAAGTCCTTTTGGATTAAAACTCTACATTTTATATTTTATCTCCAAAAGGCTATAAATGAGGTTTGGGATTTAAAAAAGATTTCATATGATTTTGTAATTACCCAAGTTACTATTACCTGATTAACACAGGAATCCTAATAGTCTGTTGCACTTTCATTTCTCCAGTTGTGGTTGTCATGGGGCTTGGCACCTGTCACCTGTTCATTTACAGGCATTTTAATTAACCTACATTATGTATGCTTTTTTTTTCCCTTGGATTTAGTGCCTGAATTTCATATTAAAAAATAAAGTTAATAGCTATCTGAAGGAGGGCTGCTGCCAAAACATTCACAGTCGATCCTGCCACATCCATTTATCAGTACCTGTCGCAGCCGAGCATCCACCAGTGCTTAATTGGAAGAAGTACAGGGTAGAATAAATTCCTCCTTGAGTGATACAGGCCTGACACCCAGCACTACAAACGTAGTCTTTTATGTGTAGCTATAGACAACCTGGATATGCCTGGTTGTGTTTGGACCTACTTTATGGGTCCTAATTCAGACAAAAAGTCTTTTTGATTTTGCCTCAATATTGACAGACAAATCAGGCCTGCCCCTTTGAGAACATAATCCTAGGAAAAGGAGTAAAGAGATAAAAATATCATTAGCAAAATTCCATCCAGGTTAAATGGTTCCCCTCAGCCACTCAGAGCAGGTTGTTTCCATGTTTCACCAACCATTGCACCTGGACTGACCTTGGAAAGCAGAATTTACCCTAAAGCCAAGGAGTGGCAGGTCAGGTCCCAGTCCCTTCCACAGCTCAGCACAGTTTGCACTGCAGAGCCCCAGGAACCCTCCAGGGCTCTGCAGAGAGGCCTCTGCAAAGCCAGCCCAGCCCAGCCCAGCACACACAGAGGTGCACGACGTGGGAGGGATGAGCAGACACTTCCTCCTGTGCAAATCCATGACAGGGCCCTAAGAAAGGTCCCTGGCAGGGGGGTGAGCCAGACAAGGCACTGAGAACCACCCCTGGATAGGTCTCCCGGGTCCTGCAAGGGACGTGTGGGACACAGTGGAAAGACTGTCCTAAAACCTTGGACAATATTCCAGTGCCTGGGGACTGAGTACTCCTTCATTTGCTTGTACAGACCAATCCTTACTGCCTGCACTTCCAAAGTGGCCTGTGCACGACACGGAGAGGCTCATCTGGGACATGCAGATCTGAAAGGAATGCAAAGCAGTCAGTATTTACTGAGAATTTACTGAGTATTTACTGCTCCCCCAGCCGTGCCAAGGAGCCCTTCACACCTTTAAACCTGGCCTTTCCCCACTGGGGTCTGTCCCTCTCACAGTCTGACTCTTCTCCTTCCCTTCTGGGTGGAGGAAAACCCGCTCCAAGTGCAAGGCCAAAATAAAGAAACAAGCTGCCAGACTGAGCCACTTCCCTCAAAAAAGAGTTTTAATTTTCTAAGAAGATGCACCATGCTCTGCACTGTGAGTCAGCAGGCCTGGGCTCCCATGGTTTCCAGGAGAAGCGTGTCTGCAGCCCAGGTCCCGCGGCGAGTGCCCTGCTCCTGCCCTCTGAGCAGGGATGCCTTTGGAAGCACACTCGGGTTACCAGCAGCGGGAGCGTGTTTTGTTGGAATTAACAACGATAATGTCAGGAGGGCTCTAATATGTTAGTTAATATGAAGCAGTTAAACAGTTTTTTTCATTTCACACAGGCCCATGATGATCCTCAAGGCTGACAGATGAAGACACATGCATTGAGGAGAGACAGCGTTGGTGATTATGGATCTTATAACCCACTTGGGCCATTAACTCTCGGAATTCTGAGTATTCTGCCCCTTCCAGAAGGAATTCACAGGTTGGTGTAAATGTAACTGCAGAATTTTTGCAGTGACAGTCCCTGCCTGACAGCAGCTCTCAGACCCTAAATGGACTCTCTAGTATTTGACCATTTCACCCCCCTCAGGAGGCCAGGCTGGAGGACAGCAAAAACAAACCAGTCCCAAATAAACCAGTGTGAACCCCATGCTGCTGCATGTGGAGGAGTCACCAGAGCTCTGAGAGGGACTGGGGCACAGCACAGCTTATGGGGAAACATTTGTGGTTTAAATCAGATAATCAATATACACCTAATTGCATACAACTGTCCCTTTTGACAACAGATAAACAGAAATTACTTGTTGATTGGGCCTGCCAGCACCAGAATACAGTTTCCAGGGGAGACATGAGCACCAGGAGGAAGGATGGGAAGACACAGAGCACCTCTCCATGGTATAGGCATGGTACCCACCACGAAACCGTGGTGCTAGCCTTGACACAATCCACGGATGGAACTCCAGAGAACAAACTGTCTGATCACATCAACAGGAATAAATAGATGAGACCCCACCACCCAAACAGTGCAGGGAAGGACTAACCCTCCAGTCAAAAAGGCCACCTGACTGTGCACCAGAAAATTGCTTTATTCATTCAAATTCTTCTTCAAAATCTGCTCCTGGTCCCACAGCTCCAGGGACACAGCAGCCCCAGCTGATAAACCCAGCAGCAGCAGCACATCGCCCCTCAGCCTCACACCTCACAGCTCCAGGAAAATTAATAGGAAGCCTGAATCAAGGCCTTTAAAAATGAAAAGGAGAGCAGAGCTCCAGGAGGCTGATGGCAACATTGATACCGAAAACACAAAGACATTTCATTTGAGACAAGAACTCCAGCTTGTTTGGAACAGGAGGGAATTCAGCCTGCTCGCTATTCCTCTGTTCTCCCCCCTCACCTCCCGTGTACCATCAGCGCCTTCTCTGCAGACTCACAGCCCTTTGTTCAGCCCTTAGGGCTGAGTCTGGGGCTGGGGACGGGAGTGGGGACAAGGGGGCACGAGAGCTGGTGCCAGGTGTGACAGCTCAGCACTGCGGCTGCCGGGGCCTGGCGGGGAAGAGCCGGTTCTGCTCTCCAGCCACCGCACACAGATGTCAAACGGCTGCGGAGCGCGGAGCCAGCCCCAGATCTTAATTCTTAAAGGATTAATTGTCGAGATGAGCTGCACTTCAGCACAGAACGAGAGAAGAGCTTTTTCTTTTTAGCATCGGCGCTGCTCCTCAGAGCCTGGATCTGAGCCATCCCTTCCCTCGCTGTTTGCCCCTCCATTCCCGGAGCCATCTTTGCCTGCAGTGCCTCTTGCATCGACAGCCAGGCAAGTACAGCTGGGAACTCTCCCAGGGCCCGTAACTTCAACTGCACACAGTCTCCTGCTCCAGGCAATGATCTGCTCTGCTTCTTCCTACTTCAGCAGCTCTTTCTCACCACCAAGAAGGACAATAAAACCCCCCAACTCCATCTCCCCAGCCGTGATCCTGAATGTTCTGCATTTGTGTCAGTGCCTTTGAGTCACGCAGGAAGCGTGGCCACGAGGAGAGGGGGGGCTGCCAGGCAGAGCCCAGGACTCGCAGTTCAATCCACCTCGCCAGCAGCAAAACAAGAGCATCATTCTTACCATAGCACTTCAGAGCAGGGGCAGGGAACACCAAGGGAAATGTCACCACGACTGGGTGCACGAGGTGAATGTGACCCTCTAAAATTAGCAGGAACTCGCACATTCCCTTTTTAGTGCTGCAATAATTGTCCCCGAGTAGGGAAAATAAAGACTGGAGCATACGGTTTCTATCTGTGCTGCACAGAAACTGATTAAAAATGCTAACAACCATGATTGTCCAACAACCAGGAGCTCCCAAGAGGCTCATACACACAGATGGTGATTAGTTTGGGATGGCCAGAACAATCACTAGTACCATGTTGCAGTAACACCCACAGACTATCTGTCACAGTCCCAGGAGACACTTAAAGGCTGTTTACTTCATACAGTTAACTTGAACCATAAGCTTTACAAGCCTCTTTGATACATTTTTAATCACTCTCCTCATAAACCTATAACATTTCCCTGCACTGGTACATGGTTGGGTTCTGTGTATCACAAACTCCTCATCAGGCTGGAGGGAGGATGGTGGTGACGTTCCTGGCGAGCCCACCGTGCCTGCTGCCCAAAGCCCTGTGTCACCTCTGCCAGAACCCACTGTGTCCCCACTGCTCAAACCCCCACATCACCAGTGTCCAAATCCCCCATGTCATCACTGTCCAAACCCACCATGTCACTGCTGATCGAACCCGCAGTGTCACCTCTGCCCAAACCCCTGCGTGTCCTCTGCCCAAACCCACTGGGTCATGAATGCCCAAACCCTCTGTGTCACCTGAGCTCAAACCCCTGTGTCCCACTGCCCAAATTCTCTGTGTCCCACTGCCCAAACCCACCATGTCACCTCTGCCCAAGCCCCTGTCACCTCTGCCCAAAGCCACCATGTCCCACTGCCCACACCCACCGTGTCCCACTGCCCAAAGCCACCATGTCCCACTGCCCACATCCACCATGTTCCACTGCCCACACCCACCATGTCCCACTGCCCACACCCACTGTGTCCCACTGCCCAAGCCCAGGGCTCCCACCAGGTCCTGAGCCCCCCTGCTCTCCGGACAGACGTGGTCCACCATAGCCCTGGCAGTGTCAAAATCAAGACATTGATAGTGGCCACATAACAAATATTAAGATGATTACACACAGCCAATTTTTATCTTTGAAGACTTCCATTTCCCAAATTCTCTGTGGCTCTGGGTAAGTGAACACTTGCACTGAGGCTGGTGCAAGGCCTGGGAGGGGTTTCTCCATTAGGTCCAATACCCCCCCAATGTCTCCAAGCACTGCTGCTGCTGATACTGTATTTCTTCCAGAGATCATAATCTTTCTTTAAATAAAATGAACAGTTTTGTAATTTAGACCTCTCAAAGAAGAATCTCCGAACAGCAAAGCAGCCCTGCCCTCGCCCCCCAGGCAAACTGCAGGGCCCGGAGGCTGCAATCCATCTCACGTGAGCAAACAGGGCTGTTTGTCCAGGCAAAGCCCCGAGTGCCAGTGGAGGAATTAATCACTCCTAAAACCTCGTCCAGAGGCAGGGCTGGGGAAGCAGCCCCAGACTCCAAGGCTTAGCTCTGTCAGGGCAGTGATTGCCCCGGGGAGCTGGTGCAGTGAAGTCACCGGGAAAGCAGGTTAATTTACAGCACGGGGAGATGTGGGGCACGGGCTGTGGAAAGCCACTTCTGCTGCCGCCCTCACTGGTGTAAATTTAAATAACTCCCACAGAGAAATCCAAGATTCACACTGAGCAAATGTTAGGAGACTCTGCTTCTCCTTTGTTGTCAGTTTTTCTCCTTTAATTGCCTCATCTGTTTGGAGAGAATATGTACCCATAAAAGGATTTTTTTTAATGTTTCCTTTGCCACCTATAAAGTTGTTTCTGCTTCTGTCCCTTACCCATATGAGATCACTTCCCACCTCTGGGCAGTATGAGGTAACCTGGTTTAGAGGTCTCAGTACAGATATCAGAGACTGGAAAGCCATGGCTTCAGTTGGGGACCTTCAGTGAGTGAGAATGGGATGGGGTGTTAGTGCCCTGTTCTGAGAAGTGGAACAAAAATATTGAAAAACTGAGAGACAAATTAAATGTGAAGGAATCAATCAATATACAACTCTGAAAATGTAAAATCCTACAATACAGAGGTGCCAAATGGCATTATGGTTAGGTATCTCAGCTGTTGTGTTAGTGGCGAAAATAATTCTTTCTTTGTAGAAAAATTGCACAAAATACATGGTTCCAATGAGACTTATCTTAATATCAGAGAAATTTCCTGTATTTATTAAAAATACAGATTACTTTGAGTATTTGATGCAGATTTTGAAACGCAAAACTCAATTTCATGCTGTTGGGGAGCTTTGGGTGTTTCATTACCTAATTTTAAAACATATCACAGACCTGTAGCTAAAAGCAATTAAGAAACATAAGTATTGGAAATTTCCAAACATAAAAGAACACCAGACAATATTTGTTTTCACTTTATTTTTGCTTCTACTCACACACTGCCAATCTGAAGTGTAAGAATCCATACTGGCATCTCCATAGCATTACCTGTCAGGAAGATGTCCAAGCCTTTTTTTATCTCAGCTTTGCTTTTTAAAGCCTCGTGAAGACATTAGATTATACATTGTTTAATTTAGTATCCCCCTGGCTGTCCAAGCCAGCCTTTTGGAGCCACGACAGCTCCCACAGTGAGCGTGGGGCTCGCACACCCGGAGCTGCAGTGCTGTTGGCACCTCTCACGCTCTGCAGCTCTGCAGTTCCTCTTCCTTATAGAGCCAAGATCCCAAATGAAACCCAAACCACCTGGGAGCAGACCATGGCTGGAGTGTGCAGAGCACCCACCGAGTGCTGGCCAGCCCCGTGCCCGTCAGTTCCCTGTGTGCTCCTGTCTGTGCATCCATCTGTTCCCACCTCCCGAATGGGGAGGGCGCGGTCCTGCTTCAGCACCTACCAAAAGGGGCTCTTGTCTGCCCCTGCAGATCCGAGGAACATTGCTAATTCAAGAGTGATGGTGGCACCCAAACTGAAGGAGCCTGGAAGGTGTGAAGGCCACAGGAAGGCTGTCGAGTGGCCGTGAGCCCCTGTCACACTGGAGCTCAGTAATTCCTGCGGGTGACCAAACCCGTGTTTGGTGTAAGGCAGCAGAGCCTCGGCAGGGATGAGCACGGAGCAGCCAGCCCTGCCCTGTGCCTCCACCACCAGGCCACACTTCTCCTCCACGAGTCTCCTTCCACAGCTCTGGCCCCTGTGTGCCAGAGGCAAATATTAACACGGAGAAACTCTTCTCCACCCAGCTTGCATAGCTGGGAACGTATTGCCCAATCCAGCAGCGGGAAGGAGAGCAACATGATTAATGGAAATGTGCCTTGCTCACTTGTAAGCTCTCTACTCCCCCACCCACACACAGACATAAACTTTTACAGCTTTGGCTACTTACGATCTTAACCAGACGATCTGCACAGGGTTATAAACCGTGGTAGGAACCCTCAGGCAATGGGGGCCCTACATTAGCAGCCACTCGGTATTGAACAATTAGATTGATACTCATCAATCATTTACTTGAAAAGAAGGAGAAAATATATTAAAAGGGACTGCAGGGGATTTATCTTCCCATACTGATAAATTGTTAAAAATTAATGAACTAGAGCAACTCTGAAGGAAAAGTAAAGCAAGCCCCCCAAAAACCTCAACCACCACAAAATCCCCACAGGCCCTCAGAAAGCTCTTAAAGGGGCTCCTGTGTTAAAGATACTTTGTCTCTCTGTCCTGATGGGCTTTTTGCTTTTGTTTTCATGTGTGTCTGGTAGCATTGATGATACTCTCCATCCACTGGTCTTTCCCTGGCACTTTGCATCCCAGGCACTGAACCACTTTTACGTTTGTTCCAGGAGGAAGGGAACAAAGCCACCACAGTTTGCAATCCCCTTTCACCAACCAGTTCTGACCTGCATATGGGCACTGTTCTTAATTTGGCAGAAGGCTATTTAAGAAACTTCCCACCCCTTTCTATCCTTTAAGCTGTCAAACCCTGCAGCACAGCTAGAGCCATGAAATTCAGCAAGGTGCCCAAACTTTGTGCAATACAAAGCTCCCTGGCAGCTTACAAATAGCCCGAGGGCTGTGCTGGGCTCCCATTAAACAGAACAGATTGCAGCTGCCTCCCCATCACTCCGAGTTGTGGGCACGGAGATCAGAGGTCCCGTCAGTCACTGCTCCGCACAGGCCCTGCCACTGTTTGCTGTATCTCTGCCTGTGTCATTGCTGATCATCAAAAACATGCTCATTTTGTTTCCCTTTCATCTGACTCAGGCGTCCTCGGATACAATATAAGGAAGAAGAGATGGGGAATGCTGTCCCTTCGCTGGTGCAAAAGGGGATCATTCACAGCTGCTTTATTTCCCTGGCTGCTGTTACACTCAGGAACGATGCTGCTTTGCAGGCTCCGGGCAAACTGGTGTGTGTGCTGTGGGCAAACTGGTGTATGCTGTGGGCAAACTGGTGTGTGTGCTGTGGGCAAACTGGTGTGTGTGGTGTGCGCAAACTGGTGTGTGG
>VZRO01007509.1:1007859-1038500 GCA_013397915.1 Daphoenositta chrysoptera | reverse complement strand
GTGTGTGGTGTGGGCAAACTGGTGTGTGGAGTGGGCAAACTGGTGTGTGCTGGGGGCAAACTGGTGTGTGTGGTGTGGGCAAACTGGTGTGTGCTGGGGGCAAACTGGTGCGTGGTGTGAGCAAACTGGTGACAACATTCACGGGCTGAAAGTGCCAGCCCATGCCGACAAAGCAAAAACTCATGTTCCTACTGTTGATCCCTTTCATGACTAAAGAACATGGGGAAAAAAATCCTAAAGGAAAATTAAACCAACCGACCAACAAACAAAAAACTCAAGGGAGATTTTTTTTGTATTTATCAAACCCAAAGATTCAGTTCTGAATATGATTATGAAAATAAGGGGGGGGTTTAGATTGAAAAACAGATACTTGTAGGCACTCCTGCTGGTTTTTTTCCACCAAAAAGACAGCACCATACCAAAAAAATACCCATAAGCAACTCCTTTTTCATAATAGAATTCAAAACATCGAAATTCCGTATTTTTACTAGATAATAGTGTTCCGTTTCCAAAGGAAAAGAAGTAATGAAGTTGTGGCCAAAATGAAATTAATCCAAACACAGTGAAATCTATTTACAATTAAAGAATGCTTTTCTCGGTCCCCCTTGGATTACACTACAGGCAAATACAATTTGTCCTTCCTGCTCCCTTGAAAGGAGTTTCTTCTACCAAGGTTCTCCTGAGGAATACCCACTCCCACCCTCCCTGTGTCCATGGCAATAACAGCCGCGACCCCCAAAGACTAAATGTAAAGAGATCATGAGAAGGATTCAGATTGAAAAGGGAATTAACCCCCCCGTGTTTGCATGTACATATGTGTGTCTGTACATACCAGCCCATGTGCACTGAAGGACACAGAGATTGATTTAATTTTCAGCTGCTCACAGATGGCAACTTCCCATCCTGGCTCCCATGAATCATTCAAACCTTCCTCTGCAGCCTCGCAGATAAGACTGAAGCGATGCAAGAGGCCTTGAGCCAGCCCCTTTGGACACAGGTGAAACCCACCTAAATTCTTCATTATGTAGGGGAAAAAAATGAAGCCTATCTAATAAAATTAATAGCAATAATAATACTTTGCATTTCTAAAATGCCTTCCAGCTCAGGAACTCAAGGCTTGATAATTAATGTCTCTTTAATTTTATTTCTATCGATTAAAGATCCAGCGGAACAAAAAAAAGAGTCTATTAACAAAAGCTAATGTGATTTTCAGTAGGAGCTGGTTACAGGGAGGAGCAGTGATCCTGCCATTCGGGCTGCACAGACAGACATCCAGACAGTACATATGTCCATACATTCCCTAAATTAGCACACCCTCCACTCGGCGGTTGTTCGGGGAAATTAGGCGGTTGTGTATAACTGTAATGAGGTCATCCAGGGTCTGATCTCCACTGGGATTTAATTAACTCTGAATCTTATAAATATTGTGCTGAATTATCGTTAAATTTGCATAAAGGTTAGAATCAAGCTGGACCAGCCCCATTTACCAGAGAGGGCTGAAAATAAAACCTCAGAGTAAAGACCCTTTAAACAATGTTTTTGTATTGCAGTACAGCCTTGTTTTGATCTGGGACTGAAAATATATTTAAGGGGAAGGAAGGTTGAGAGGGAGGGGAAGAAGGAGGCTATATTTCAAACAGACTTTCTAGATAACTTCAAACAGACTAATAGAATGGTGGTTTGCAGCCTGGAGATAACCCGTTCCTCCAATGGCCTTACACTCAGTAAAAGGAGATGGTATCAAATATATACACAGTTATCAAGAAATCTTTTCCTCTTTTTTATTTTTATTATTGAAGTAATGCCAGACATAAAATACCATTGCCAGGCAGACCAGAATTACAAAAACTGTAAAGGTGGAGGCACAAGCACTAACTCTGCTCCAGGGGAAAGCAGGGCTGTGGCCTCCTTTCCAAAAAATCCTGCTCAGATTTTACCCAAGCACAAGCCCCACTGTTTCTGAGGAGAACCAAACAAAGATGACACAGGGACTGCAGGATTTGGTACCACTCACAACCTCATGTACATCAAGGCCAGGCTGGATGGGGCTTGGAGCAGCCTCATCTAGTGGAAGGTGTCCCTGCCCATGGCAGGGGGTGGAGCAGGAGGGACTTTAAGGGTCCCTTCCAATCCAAACCAGTCTGGGATTCTCAATTAATTTTAAACTACTGCAACCCTAACCAGAGCATTTTGGAATGATGCAGAAGCAGCAGAGCCATCCCTAAGCTGTTGCTTGGCTACTGAGGCAAGAGGGATAGAGCTGGAAAGGAGACAAGGCACAGCTGTCCTGGGCTGCAGGGGCAGCCAAAGGGCAGCTGGAAGGGCCACGGGTCCTTCCCAGCCCTCCACCCCCGTGCCAGCGCGCTGTGGCTGCTGCTGTTTGCTGTGAGCATGCAGGAACTGCAGCAGCTCCTCTCAGGGCTGCACAGCACCACTGAGCGTCCACTGCAGAGCCAGGGAATTCCCGGGTGACACTCCTGCTCGCTGGGGCTCGCCCAGCTGGCCCTCGCCAGCCAGGCCCGGCCACTCCTCTGTCAGCAGGACCCCGCTGGGCCGTGCCCCCATCCTCCCCTGCAGCAGTGCCACAGCTGTCAGTCTGTCTGTCCTGGCCGGCCTGTCGGACAGCCAGGACTGGAGAGCTCCAGCGCTCCTGCCGGTGCTCCACCAGCTCCAAGGGAGGTTCTCCTCTCTGCCAGTGTGTACAGTGCTGTTCAAGAACAGCTCTCTGTGCTGACCACAGGCCCTTGGATTGTCCCCCAAACCCACCTGGCACCGGTGACAGCCACGGCGTGTCACAAACGGCAAAGCAGAGCTGGCATCCCAGATGTCCCCTTCCCATCCTCTGTCCCAGGGCAGGAGCTGGCATGGGCACATGGACAGAGGAGGAAGGGACAACTGTAGAAACCATTGGATGGATGAGGCCATCCGGAGATGCTACAGTGCCTGGAGCAGCCTTGCTGAGTGAGGTGATAAGAATAAAGCTCCCTGTGGGCAAACCTGCACTGGAGGTTTCAGACAGGTTCACCTGGGCTGGATCACCTTCCTTTAGGTTTCACTTTACCTGGCAGTGCACTCGGAGGACGTGCTGGAGCAATTGGCTCTTTCATCCCTTGCCCTGCTACATCTCTGGCTGGGGAATGCTTTAGAAATGACTTGAGGTAACCTGCTAAGGAATGTGTTCTACAAAGCAGCTTAAAAAGGTAATTTGAATCAAAATATGAACAAGAAATAAATTTTGTTAACTAGACTCATCATGAGGGTGCCTTACATCCTATGGCAGTTCCATGGGAAACAGCCCTCAGCAGGGCCCAACCAGAGTGGGGCACAGAGGTCACCATGAGGACAAGCACACTAAGGCCCGCCCTGGAGCACAATTCACACAGGAGGAGATGACTGGAATGAGCTGGAATGACAGCCAAAGACCTGCTCTGAACATCAAAATCTCTTGCCTGACTTCTCTCACAACGTAATTCTCTTCATAAAGCAGCACAAGACAGAAAACCTCAAGGAAAATGAGTGTGTAACACTTGTTCTAGTAACTGTCTGTGTGAGGCTGCAGCCTCACCATGTCCTTCTATTTCCTTCCCTATGAACATATCAGATACTTTAAAAAAATTAAGGGATGGGAAACATAACAGTTTCTGATTATGCTGCACATCCAGAGTCACGTGTAAAGCACAGCATTAAGAGAGACCCATAAATATTCACCTGAAAGCAGAGCTTTACTTCCACAACCCCATGGTTTGTCAAAATGCCTCTTTGCCAGCTACAATTCTGCACAAAGCAGTGAAGTCACAGATCAAAGGAAACTCTTCTAAACTTCAAGGAACCCTACAACACTGCTCACTCCCTGCATGTGCTATTATCA
Source organism: Daphoenositta chrysoptera (assembly GCA_013397915.1). NCBI lineage: Eukaryota > Metazoa > Chordata > Aves > Passeriformes > Daphoenositta > Daphoenositta chrysoptera. The sequence continues at coordinate 1,034,632 of VZRO01007509.1, read as the reverse complement.
CTACTGCAAAGCAAAACTGTGTTGCTTATGGCACATTGTGGCCAGAGACCATTTGTTGCTTTGTTCTGGCAAGTGGCATTTAAAACTGGTACTTTACTCTTCAAACTTGTTCTTCCCTTAGGAAAGTCCTCTAAATGCATGGTGGGTGTGGTGATATCAGGTCAAAGGTTGTACTTGAGGATCTGGGAAGTCTTTTTCAACCTTAATGATTCTATGGTTCTACGATTCTGTGATCACTGAAGCTCCAGCTTCAACCTGTCCTGTGCTCTTCCCCTGGACTTGTACGAGGGAGCACTTCTCACCTCCTGGACTTCTCTACAACTGAATTCTGCTCACTGTTAGGGGGAAAATCACTTTGTCTTTGCCCAGCTCTGCTCTCCTGCACACCTCTCCCCACACTCCTCATGAATAGCCACTGTTGTAGGGAGGCTGGAGCCCTCTGCCAACACGGGGCTGTGCTGAGCAGAACCCATCAGCCTCACACCATCCACGGCCAGAGTGGGAAAGGATTTTCAGGGAACTGTGAATTAAGCAAGGAAAACTAAAAGGGAAAAAAAATAGACTTAGGAAGTCTTTTCAAATATAGGACCCAAAACTAACATTTGGAAATTTCCAAGGTCTAAGGCAAAACAGCAAGAGCCGTTCAGCTACATTTGCTCTGGCCTCAGCCAGCTCCCTTCACTGAGCTCTGTTGTCATCACATTTCACATTATGATGGTGTTGTGAACTACAAAGAAAACAAGAGAATTGGCAAGTCAAGTATTTTGCCAGCTTTTCAGAGAGAAAATGCATCCAGCTGAGAGGTGCTGATTCCACCTTCCCCACAAAGCACAGGCTGCTGCACCGACCATCGGTGGGGTGACTGCACCTTCCCCTCACTGCTAACTCCTTAAAATACCCTTGATGGCCTTAAGCCTCATTGAAATGATAAATTAATTTTAACATTACTGGATGGAAAGGGCCAACTGTGGGTGGAGATAAATACGTTATTTGCAGTGAAGACAACAAATTGCCTTCAGGAGAGCGGACAGAGAAGAAGAATGAAATCTAATCAACTTTAAATTGGAACGTGTAATCCGGCTGGGATTACACACGGATGCAGGGCAGTGAGAGGCTGGACTCGGCACAGCAAGAGGGCCCTGCCAGAGCTCATTTGCACAAAGCTCACACTGGAGAGCAGCTGCTGGGCATCTCCTGCCACGGCCTCCCCAGCCCGCCCGGGAGTGGCTATTCCTCAGCTGGGAACATCCAGACCAGACCAGTTACAGGCTCAGGCAAACACAGAACCAGGGAATCATGGAAGGGACCCACCAGGATCCGTGAGTCCTGCTCCTCTACACAATTTCACTGGCCCAGGACTCCACGCATGTGGGCCAAGACAGCTGATACTGCTGAGCTCCAGGCTCCACACCCTGTACAAGCTCCGATGCTTATGTGACCCCAAAAACCTGGCAGAAACAGTCCACAAACAAGCAGGATAGCCTTCCTCTGGTTGAAAGGACTTGGGAAGGGCTCTGTGGGCTCTCACAGGGATGGAGGAAGCACAATCCCCCTCCCTGTCACCACCCCAGGACCTTCACACCAGTCTCCCCAATTATATCCACACTACCCAGTAGGACATCATAGAGAACAGATCATTAAAGAAAATAACCTTATTTTTTTTTTGTAAACCTGAGGATATTTTAATTTGCATTATTCAGTGATCTGATCCAGACCAGAGTCACCACACGGGGAAGGGTGGCAAGCACTGGGTCAAGCCCCAGCTGAGGCACCAAGGGGGTGAAAGTGGCAGAGCAGCTTTGCTGGCACTGCCAACACCGGGTGTGCCCAGGGCCTGACACAACAGCAGAGTGCAAGGCACTTGGGTGAGAGATGTGACAGACCAGAATGGTTCAGAAATTGATGTAACCTGCTCTTCTGACGAAAATAACCTTAGATTCACGACGGCAATATGGTCAGAGCTGATGCTGGGGTGTTTAGATGTCCCTGTTTCCCAGAAAGAAGCCAGACTGCCTCTTGTCTGTGGAAAAAAGGGGGAAAAATGGAGGCAAGGGGGGATAAGAAGGAAAGACAGCACATCTTGTAGGTAAAAATTGTGTTGCTTAGCTTGGAGCTAACCCCTACGACATACATTACTGTCTTTCTGTTCAATCAGTGTTCTGCTACAAGAATCAGTTACATTCAATCATCTGAAAGAGCTATTAAAATGCTGATAAAAAATTCATAAAGTAACACACAGTAATGAATCAGGAGAATTCAGTAAAGTGAGACCTACCCTTAGAGCAGGGCAAGAATGAAGGTGAACGATCGTTTGGGCCTAGCGGGCATGAAATACCCTTTTGGAAGATGAATAATTCTGTTTTGGGCTGATAAGTTGAACTAATTTATAATGCTGTTTTAGGTCCACTGCTGAAATATTTCAAATCCCTCAACTTTAAAATGCATTGCCTGTCAGAAACGGGTCTCTTAACAGTTTCCTCTTAACATTTTTCAAAATGTAACCTAGACCAATTTGCATGATTTACTGCTTTATTGTATTATACCGTGCATGATTTAAAATGGGAAATAAAATTTTTAAAAAAAGAAAGACAAGGTGGTGTGAAAGAATTGCTGCAGAAGAGATGCAATGGCTTTTTAGATCTCTGCACAATACACAAAGGTGCTTTTCCTGCCCTGCATCAGGACGGGGAGGCAGGCAGCCTTGTGGGAATTAAGCAGTGGTTTGTCACAACAAAGCCCAGCCGTATTTGCCTGGAGTGGCTCCCACCATGCAGGAGGCTCCTGGTTCCCCGTGGTGTTGCTGAGGCCACTGGGAGCTGAAAGCAAAGAGAGCTGGGGGCCCCCAGCATCTCTCCATGTGCCTTGTGAGTCTGTGGGGATGGGGATCGATTTGAGCTCTGCGGCTCCGAGGTACAAGGCGTGACTGTCTCTCTGCAGGTGTTTTCCTGACAAGTGGGTAGAGTCGCACGGTTTCCCAGCTGACTTCTCAAGAGTCAAGTCTGAGAGCCTGAGGGAGGAAAAGCAGCAGCAGCAAAGCCATCTCCTCTCTGCTTTCACTTAGGAGATATTCCTCTGAGAGCACGCCACTCCTCCAGTGCCACGCTCCTCCCCGAAGGGCTCTGTAATTGCACACAGGTTCTTGGCCAAAGCTTTCCCATGCTCAGCCCATCTGCACGCCAAAATATTGCTCCTAAGCCCCGTGGGACGTGCTGGGGTGGCTGTCACACCACGGATGGAGCAGCCTGGCCGGTGGGGGTGAGGGTGTGGGGTGCCCAGCCTGGTGCTGCTGTGCTGGGATTGCTCCCCGGAGCTGAACACCAGGAACGCCTGGCCACACCAACCCATCTGCCTCGGACAACAGCCTGCCAGGCAACCTGAACCGGATCCAGCAACAGCCCAGGATGCAGGCAGGTGGCTGCTTTCCCTGCGGCATCAGGAGATGTCTGATGGAAGAGTGGACTCCTTAGACATTTACTCATCCTTGGGGGAATGCCCCCAAAGCAGTCACCTTGCCACTTGGTTCCACTCATTCATTTTACAATGACACAAACCTTTGCCACTGCAATTGTAAGGACAGGCTGCCATTTTAATGGGTTCTTTCCCATTGCAGATATTTGCCCTCAAAGCAGGAAAGCAAAATGGTGAAAAGGTGCAAAGGGAATCAGGACGTGGTGCACCCCTCATTCCTCAGCTCAACCCCTTGGTTCTGACTCCAGCTGACGGCAGTGGACAGTGTCAAACATTCTCACAACACCCTGAACTGGGTTCGCACAGCTTGTTCACAACCTACAGCTCTAATTTCTTTTCTCACTGGGGCTAGGAGCATTTATTCCCTCTGAAAAAGAAGTCAATGTGTTTTTTAAGTTGGAGACTGAGGACAGAGACTGTCCAATTCATTTCTAACTCCTAAAACTATATTGGTGTGACTGATATTAAAGAACAAAGGCAGATACCCTCCCCAGCTGTAAAATAAGGCCATGACTCTGAAGGGCACAGAGTTGTTCATTAGAGGTTTCTACAGAAAATATTAAGGGCACCAAATGATCCCACCATTTTCAGCTTCCCTTTCAAGTGATTCATCTCCAGATCAGACCTGGATTCAAAACCCCATCATTGGAAGGACCCTCATTACCTGTGCTATCAGCACCATCCCTAAATGTATCCTTTACCTCCTAATTAGGCCAACAAAGGAGGGCTATTAACAGCTAAATGTAATACAAATGCAGCATTAGGGATAGAGACTATTGACCTTTTTACTCCCAGAGATCTATATACCCCTTTGTTCTGCTGAACACAGCTCCCCCTTGTCAGGGCATCGCTGCTAACGGGAATATAATCTGTTCTCTGATTGCACACAGGCTTTCCTTGTACTCCATTAGAAAAATAAAGAAAGAAGTTATCTGTACGTCTTGCAATGAAAGTCCCCCCTCAGCTTCACTACATCCCAAAGTCACAAAAAGCACTGAAAGCCTGAATTTTGCTAGTACTTGTTGAAGTGGATGAGAAGTGCCAGTGCTTCGTACCACACAAAATCTGCCTGTTAGTAACCTCAGACGACCTAGGAAGACTAAAGAATAATCCTGTGTGTTTTCATACACTCTGACTTTTATATCAGTTGAAATCTTGGGACTCATACACGTATTTTTAGATACAATTGAGCTCATAAGCTGAAAAAAGTAGAAAAAAAAACCCTCAAGGAATTCCAACTCTACATAATACGTGATAATAAGGCTGTTATAGTGAAGGACTCTCTAATCGTGTATTTATTCACCTGCTCCCTATTAGCAGAACTGTTAAACCAGCACTTTGTCCATCAGCACTTGAGTGCTCCAAGCTGAGTGTGCCTCTTTCAGAACTGCTGGCACCAGTGAAAGCCAAATTCTGAGACCCCTCTGAATAGGACTTGCATTGTCAGGCACGTCTGAGAGAGCCCTGCCAGAGGTGTCACAGCCCTGCCATCACCTCACCTGACAGGAGTCCTATGAAAAGACTTCAAAACTAGGAAAAAAACAAAAGGGAAAAAAAAAAAGAGAGGCAGGGGGCAGGGGAACGTAGCAAGGGACATCCCTCACCTGATACTTTCCTCTCCTCCTCACTTTATAAAGTTAAACGCTGTCTGAGATTTATTGCTGTGAAAAGGAAAGTTAACCACATAATCAATAATAAAAAAAATCCAATTACAGTCTATGGTGGAGCAACACTGCGTATAATAAAAGTCTCACTTCCAAGGCCCTTACCCCACTCGGCAGCTCAGTTATGCAGGGGAGATTAAGTCACAGGGCCCTGAACACGAAACCAGCGGCGCCGGGCTGGGCTGGGGCTCCCAGCGAGGCTGGGAACGTTTTCCTGGAAGGGAAGAGGAAGCACAGACACTGCAGCAGAGCCTTGCTGGAACCCCCAAATCAGCTCCCAGCGAGGCTGGGAACGTTTTCCTGGAAGGGAAGAGGAAGCACAGACACTGCAGCAGAGCCTTGCTGGAACCCCTAAATCAGCTCCCAGCGAGGCAGGGAACGTTTTCCTGCCGCTGGAAGGGAAGAGGAAGCACAGACACTGCAGCAGAGCCTTACTGGCACCCCTAAATCAGCTCCCAGCGAGGCAGGGAACGTTTTCCTGCCGCTGGAAGGGAAGAGGAAGCACAGACACTGCAGCAGAGCCTTACTAGCACCCCTAAATCAGCTCCCAGCGAGGCAGGGAACGTTTTCCTGCCGCTGGATGGGAGCAGGAAGCACAGACACTGCAGCAGAGCCTTGCTGGAACCCCTAAATCAGCTCCCAGCGAGTGCTGGCCAGCCTCCCCTCACCCCTCCCTGCCTGCAAAGGCATCGCTCTCCGTCCAGGCGATTCTCTCCAAGGCACCAAGGGTATTTCTCCCTTTCTTTCCATCAGTCACCATTCACCCGGGTGGAGCTTTTGCTACCTCTATGAAGTATTCCCAGCAAACCCATTAACTTGGTTTCAGACTCTCAGACAGCCCGTGCTGCAATTGGGACTCTGTAACACGGCAGATTTGGGAGGTCAATTGCGAAGCTCTAAGCCAGAGGAGAAACCATAACTACCTCATTTGCAGAGCACAGAAGGGCTTTGTAGATTTTAAACCTGGCTCGGCCCCCGTTTATCACAGGACACCGAGGAAATCAGAGCTTATCTCAGTTCCTCTCCTTGTACCAGAAGGATGAGAGTTTCAGTGTGAAGTAATTTAGTGAAATAATTTCATATCTGTAAAAAAAAGTGCACACTGGTATCACGCCATGAAGAATGATTTTAAATGCTGAAAGCATCAGGCCATAGTTTCATATTTTTTACTGCAGGATGACCACTCTGCCACATCTTCTGGCAATGTGTATTTTATTTGAATTGGGCAGGAAAAAACTGGCAAGAAATAGTTTTATTCCTGTTTGAAGGGAAAGGTGATGCCTGGTTTGTGGTGAAATCAGGATGACAATGCTGGGTCCAGCTGCAGTATTCCAGGACAAACTTATCCTTTCTAAATTTGTGACTACATTAGAGTCAGAGGGTTTCTAGGACATCAGCACTTCATGTCATATGACCCTGGACTTTTAAAACTCCAGAATTAAATCCTAAATCAAGATCTACCTTCAATGGAACCACTGTTTTCATTCTCCTTGATGTGATAGGAAGAGTAGCAGCCCTGGGACAACCCACACGTGACATTACCTTACGTTTTAGCAACAACACATGAAAGCTGAACTTGTGACTTGTCCCATGAGGTCACTGGAGAGGAGGTTGTTCACACCATAGGATGATACAAGAAAAACTGTGACGTGTGTAAGAGAAAACTTCTGCTAAAACATGCAGAGCAGAGGTGTGAGGGAGCAACAGGAGCCCTCAGAGCAGTTTTAGCATCACACGGCAACACCGAACATGTCAGAGTAGGTGACAATGACCCTCAAACTGGGTAACACCTGAAATGAACCAGTTTGCTCTCAGCTACACCAGTATCAGCCAGGGCACAGCTCCCTCAGCATGGAAGGGAGCAGCAGCACTGCTCTGCCCCAGCTCAGCAGGGTGAGGGGAGGCAGCAGGGCCCTGGTGCTCCTGGGGCACAGACAGGAGGGGACAGCAGCTGCCGGTGTCCCCACCCCGAGTGTGCCTGGCGAGCAGCCCCGGCACCCTGTGCAGTCACCTAATGATGAACTCTGCCAGAAACTGGCTCCTGGTCTCCTCACTGATCATCTGTGGGTTGGAGTTTGTTCTTAAAGAAGAACAACAAGGAAAGGTGTTGTGGACATGGGGAAAATATAATTTCTTTTCTGGATTTTAGTCTGAACTTTAGTCTAGGTTTGGCCCTAGAGAAAAGGCAATCACCAAACACAAAGCATCTGCTTATTCTTTTTATATGGGTTTTATCCCCCACTATCCATGTTGTAAATGGTTCATGGCTAGTTGAGTAACAAGAGAGGTTCTTTGTTAAACAGCATAAATCAGTCACTGGTATAAAAGGCTACTGCTGGACCTTTTCACAGAACGACTTCCAGGAGTGGTGGATTCTTCATGGAAAACAACTCCACTGCATCTGCACTTCAGAGCTACTCGCAGGGTAACAACCGAACCAAAGCCCATCCCGAGAGGCTCTGTTTCGATCTGAGATTCATTCCTGTTGGTGCTGCTGCTCCTGTGCTGCCACGGTCCCACCAGACCCAGCTGCACTGAACTGCCCTCGGGACAGCTGCCAGGCAGGGAGCACCTTGTGCTCTGCAAAGGCTTCCCATGGAAATTCCTTCTGTGGCTGGGCTTCCCAGCTCTGGAAGGGTGCAGGTACCAGGCAATATTTTCTCTGAGTGGGGAGAAGACAGGAGGAGACTGACAGTGTCGAGGCACAATCCAAATATCAGGAGCAGCACTGCAGCACCAAGGGTGTTATCTGAGAGCCTCCCACAAACCTCGGGCTGTGCCTCCTCCTCTCTCCTGGGCAGGTCTCCAGAAAGCTGCAGCAGCACCTTGGCAGCTACTGATGAGCAGCCCAGCTCTCCTCTCTCCTGGTGCAGGCTGGGCCTCCTGCCCAGGTGTTCCGAGAGGAGCAGCTGCCGGGTGAGCACTGCTGACTCTCCCGGGAGCACCTCAGTGCCACCGTGCAGGCTGGACACAGCCACACACCTCCTTCCTGGGATGCCTGAAGGAGGTACACAGTGCCCAGGGATCGGGATGTGTGGAGCACATCCAGAGAAAACTGCTCGTGCATATTCTGGACAAGATCCCCAAGCCAGGCAAGAAGGAGCTCAGAACTCTGGGCAAGGACACGTCCACACAAAGCCAAGGGGCTGCTGAGTTTGTTAGAAGGGAAGAGTCAGAGCAGTCTTGGATAAACTTCGCTGGAGCAAAATCGACAAGAGCTGGTCGATTGACAGGGGGTGAAGACTGGGGACACAAGGGAATTCCATCCATGCTCGGGGTGGGCTGAACCCATTCCCTGCTCCCTGTCACCCTGCCAGTCACAGCCGCCTTGGCATTCAGAGCTGCCAGAAGCTCTGAGTCTGTGTCTTCTTTGCACTTGATAGCAGCATTCTTGGATGCAAACGTTAACACTTTACCCTAACCCAATTAATACCTAGTGTTCAGTCACAGCACTGATTAACATGTTGTTCACAGTGATTAAAACATTTCTTCTCCATTACCATACAGTTAAATGCTTGGAAGAGAGCTGCACTTAATGGGATACAGGCAAGGTTGCAAATCATGGCTGTCACACTTGGGGAGGGAAAGGAAAAATCCAGCCTTTTTTCCTGCTTCTCCCTCTTCTTTTAGAGTTGCTAATTAAGGGCTGACTTTTTGGGCAGAGAAAGAGGGGGGTGGAGGATGGGGAAAAGGAACTTTAGGTAATTGAAAGAATCCAATTCATGCAAGTGCCCGACTGGTGCTAACCTACATCATTAAAGTTGCCAGCTAACAAACATCAAACACAGGCCAGTATTAATGAAGCAGATGTATTAATTTCCGATTTCTGAGAAAGCTCAGCAACTGGCTGGCTCGCCAGCTTCCTCTCCCTCTCCCTCCCTCTCTCTCCCTCTCTCCCCATCTGACAGCACTATTAATGATCTTTAATGCCCCACAGGCACTAATGGGTCCCGCTGGGAGTCCAGAAATACTGCAATTTGTATTGAGGATTTAGACATAACAAAAAAAAAAAAAAGGAAAAAAAAAGAGCCCTCTGCTCTGGGGAGCAGGCGCTTGATCAGTCGCTTCCCCCTGTGGAATAGCACAACAGAATAATAAATGACAGCTCTGCGATTAAATCAAGCCTTCTGCTTTAAGTGCCAGAGAGTGTGTGATTGTCACTAACAATCTACGGCTTGTTAACACCGCTGGGCTATGAGCAAACAGCAGTCAACACTCCCCACCCCCGGAATGGAGGCGGGCTACCTATTACTTCATTTATCCAGCTCTCCATCCTGAGGGGAAACAATTCCCTCTTGGTGTGGCTGGGGGGGATGGGGGGTTGTTATTGTTATTGTTGTTGTTTTTAAATAACTTTTGTTATTCACGTACTGAAAACCTGAAGGGAAAAGCGAGGTGGGGGGAGAAAAAAGCCATCTGCTGCCACGTTCAGTCAGGCAGCAGCTCCTGGAATATCTCAGTGCAGGATAGGACCCATCCCCTGCTGATCCCCTGCTGATCCCCACCAATCCCCCCGGCCCGGGGAGCAGCGCTGGGACCAGGCAGGGATGGGAAGGAGCAGGGATGTGTGTCCCTCCCAGCACCCTGGCAAACCCCACCAGAACCTCCCTAATTTTAGCAGTGGTCACAGCAATCCTTTCGTGTTGTTTAGTTCAGGACAAGATGGTGTCTGCCTTCACCCCTCATCCGTCCATTAAGGTTTAGATTCTGCTCATTTTAGCCAGCAAAGAAAACCCAAGGGGCCTCGAATCTAAAGCTCCGTTTGGCCATGGATGCTCTGAGTGGCAAGAGCAGACCAAAAAAGCCTGGCTGGTACAATATATACCCAGAGCCCAAGGACCTCCTCCCATTCAAGTCAATCCCCAAACTCCCACCGAGTTCAAAGGAAGCAAGCCTGAGCCCCCGGGCTGTTTCTGAATGTGCCAACAGCATGAATTATCTGAGCAGGATAATTATTTTTCTTAGCCAAGAGGCAAGGTATCCTTCTCACGGATACAAACTTCAAATATTACCCCACTGTTTCAATTAGACAGAGACCAAAGAAAGGCACAACAGCTTCTTATCATGGAGTTTCCTGTTCAGATGGAAATGTATCAGGGGTAAGGCCTCAACTCTGACACTGGCTGTCCAGACCTTTTCGTAACACCAATAGCATTTGGAATTCCATCTGTGAAATTACTCATATCTTAAGCACTGTAGATTTATGGTTTCGATATAAAGGGACTTTTTGACTCCATCCAACAGAAGAAAGCAACGGATGGAGAGGAGGGCTGGGCAACAAAAAAAGTCAGGAACATCCATTTTCTCCAAAACAATTCCTTAAAAATTGGCCTTCATATCTGCCTCCAGATGAAATGGAGATGCTGATACATGCAATCTAATTACAAAGTACTTCTAGATGGGAATGGAATGAGTCAGAGCTTGGGTTTTAAACATTGCTACCGAAACTTTTCTAACTTCTTAAGCAGGCTGTTGATTTGACAATGCAGATTGGTGTGCCCGAACCTTCGACGTGCTCATGCAACACACAGAGCCATTTATTATGTTTCTCCTCTGCTCTCAGAGTTAGGCAAAATACCCTGAAGACCTATAATAAACTCATGATTTCTTGGAGGAACAATTTGGGTTATTTTTAAATGTAGATCTTAAAAGTTGTAGGATTACTGGATGGGAAGATATCAATCAAGTGATTCAAAATGTCCATTCTCCTTAAGTGAGTGATGTATCTTCTTTCTTCTTGCCTGTCTTCTCCTCTTTTCTGTGTCAGTCATACATCCTGGCTGCTATTCACACTTCATTCACAATCCTCTGTACCTATAATCTCTGTTATTTGGCTGTCGACTCCTCATGCCTCATTAGGCATGTTTGACACCTGCACCTAATACCTTTTCACTGGCAGTGCAGGACAGCTTTTGACAAGAACAGATATTTTTCCACAATAGCTTTAAAGAAGGTCTTCCCAGTGTGTACCTTGTGTATTTTATGGGGTTAATGTGCTTTTTCCCTCCCTTATTCAATAAACTTACATCTTATTCCACTCTCCTTGTTAGACACAAGCGGATTTTCTTTGTCTTGGCCAAAAGGATGTGTGCACGTGTCTGTGAGAGGGTGAAGCAGCAAGAGCAAAGCAGTAATTTGGGCCAATGGGGCCTGCATTAAGTACCCAAATCAACACAAACGTCTGCACGTCTCTGTGTCTATTTTAAAATAGTATAAACCTAATTAACATGATAGCTTTGCTATATATAGGCATAGATGACATTACTCCTAAAGAAAACCCTCCTATTAATTTGACTTGAACTACTTAAAATAGAGCACTAAATTACGAGAATTCCTGGACTAATAAATTACTGTACCACTCAAGAGCATGAAACAAATTCTTCTGGGACTGTAACTTGATTTGTTAAAGTGCAATGAGTGGTTGCTCAATGTCTTAAATGAGTTAAAAACATGTGAAAAGCTCCAGGGTCAGCACAAGTCAAACACGATCCTGCACGCCACTCATTTAGGGAGGTTAGTGCTAATTGAAGAGAACCCCACTGGGACGTGCCAACCCAAAATTAAAGGTGCACACAAGCTGTGTGAGGCTGGTTTGGGCCGTGGCTGGGGGAGATGGGGCCTGACACACCTACAGCAGCCTGGCCAGACAAATCCCTCCAGGTACCAGTAAATACCCAACAGGTCTGGAGGCCTCAGCATTTCCAGTGATGACAGTGATGACTAAAATATGAAGATAAAGAGGCATTCCTCTCTTACACTGTTTTTTCATTCTTATTAGAATAAAAATTGTGAAGAGCAGCTCGGTTTTGGCTTGGCTCTTTTCCCTTGCAATTGAGCAAAGCTGGAACTGATTTTTCAACAACATTCAGCCTCTCTGTCAAAATCCAGCTCTGTGCTGTAAACTGAGAAAAACAGCCCAGTGCTACAGGGAGAAGGATTCCACCCTTCCATGTCCTGAGTCTGCACAGATTGCTGGTACCTTCCCTACCTGGGTTGGGTGCTCCAGCTGAGGGAACCAGGTCACATTTTCAAAAATAGTGATTCCAGCAGATATCAAACAAGATTTTCCTGCAGCTGTTTTGCAGTTTCCTTCGGTTCTCCATACCAGCTGAAAGGAGTCAGGATAAAAGCAATCTGAGCACCTTGAGCACACCACAAACTCGGGACCAGGGATGCACGTTGCCTTTTCTATCTTCTCCCAAATTATAGCTCTTTTGCTGTTGTTTAATTTCTCTTTCCAGTCCAGTGCCAAGGCAAATGTGAGTAAAGGTTGAAATGGCAACTTTAGAATAACAATAATAATAATAATAAAAGAACAAGCCCCAGGAATCAAACATAATGATTCCAGCACAGTCCCTCTGCACACCGTGTGGCCGGTCCTTTAGAAGACCTCCCCTGCTATGTTCCTGTACAAAGGAAACTATCTGCTTCCCACATCTGGCATTATATTTGGCTGTCCTCACATTAAAATTAAATTCTGATAAAAATGGGCATAAAGGCACAAGGGTTAGTAGGAACCAGCTCGCAGCAGTATTGATGAGAACAGCTTGCAGCTGGAAGCCTGAGATAACACAGTTTGTCAGAACGCTGTCACACAGCTGCCTGCATAATGAGGGAAGGAAAAAAAAATGCTCTTTCATTTGTTATCAGTCGAAATCTCTAAAAGAGATGCATCATTTAGAAGTAGCCTGACTAATGGTCAAGTTCTACAGGGATGCAGATGGGATGTGGAAAATATTCCCCACCAGCAAAGCCCCAGGCTCCATCATCCTTAGCAACCCGAGCTGCTGCCAATGCGAGTGGACAGGCCAGCAAGTACCTTTTGCTGTATAAAACGGGATCTCAGATGATGAGCTGGGGTTTTAAAAGGTGCCAGTGGTAAAACCCAGTTGTTAAAGTGATTTTGCTAGGACTGTCACTCTCATGCCTCTCTTAAAAAGCTACACACTTAGGGCATAGAGTCTCTCTTCATTTAGGATTAACTCAGACTAGCACAACTGGAGCAAAATCATTCCTAATTTACACTGCTGGCAGGGAAGGCTCAGGCCCATAAATCTTTGGAAATACATAAGGTACATTCTTGCAATGTATAAATTTATTCAATTAAAAATAATTGTTTTAAAGCACCATTTTAAAATTAATTTCCAGTTCTTCAGAATTCCCAGTCATCTTTCCACGTGGATCAGAATGGAAAATGAGGATGATACACCTCAATAGCTGCTGGAGGTGGGACCAAGGGTCCATCTAGCCCAGTGTCCTGTCAGTGACTGCTGGAAAAAGACCCAAGGGCACCCACCACAGACCCGCTCATCAGGGGAGCTTCTTTTTGTCCTCACTATCTGTGACATTCACAAGGCGAAAAAACTATCTTTAATCAGACATTTCCATGACTCTTTTCGTTGGATGGACAACATCAAGGCAGGAAGTCAAGCAGGAAAACCTCTCACCAATTTACTGCTGTCAGAAATCAGATGTCGGGATACCAAATTTGAACCAATCCAAGTATTTCCGTGAGCCAGTCCAGGCTCTGTGCAATGCCACAGAAACAACCCCAGAGCTCGGAGTGCCTGAGGCAGGTGGGGAGGCAGGAAGGGCAGAGCAGAGCAGAGACCCCGGGCTTCCACCAGCGACAGGAACTGGGATTTGCTCAGCTGCTTCTGACAGGTAGCACTGGTACACGGGACACAAAGGAGAGGGGACAGGGCACCACAGATGCCAGCTGTTGGTGGTGGCCTTTCACAGAGGAACCCCTTCGCCCTGTGACCAGCTGTCTGTGCAGCCAAAAGGCCAAGCACTGCTGAAGGTATTTTCTCTCCCCTCACCAAATGTTAATCTGCGCCGAGCGGTTCTCAGGCTTCCCAGCCTTCCACAGAAATCTCCTTCAGACTTCCACTGAATTGTGAAAAACAATTCTTATGATTTAAAGGGAGTCATATGTATTATTTCTCCTGTCTCTCTCCATCTCTAAAGGCATCAGGGATGGTTAGGTGATTTTGATGTGTCTCTCCCCTCTCTTTACATCCCTCATGTGTTGCTCATTTTCTCCATTCCATTTGGCTTACAAGCCATCCTCTGTCATGTCCTGTTTCCTGATCCTTTACCCTTGTACTCTGGGTTGCTGCTGCACTTCAAAGGGGGTTTGTGTCTCACCGAGGAGGGAAACAAGGGCAGCTCCAGACAACGCTGTGCTGACTACAAAGCTGTTTCTGCAGCAGCAGCAGCCTTGCCCTACTCACACGTGCTGCACTGGCTTCTGCAAACACTGGGATAACAAACAGCTCTGATTTTGAAAGGCTTTTTTCTTTACCATCTTTCTAGACTTTCTGAAAGATGGATATAGGTTTGAGTTCTTTTTATTTATTTATTAACATTTTTGGGTTTCAAGCAATCCACTTATAAAAAGGGAAATAAGGAGGAAAAATAGGAAAATGGCACATTAAAATAGGAACATGGCATGACTAAAACTGACTGTGGTTAAAGAATGACAATTGAAAAGCAAAAAACCAAAAGCTTCATATTAAAGGGAGGCAAAATTAATAAATTTTCTAAATCATTGAAATAGCAACACAAAAATTCCTTCCTTTCAATCACATCTTGCAGATACTTCCATGTAAGTCCCAAAATCATGGTATTCACCAGATTTTTGTCCTCTTCTTGACCATGAATGACGCCCTGACTCTACAGTGCCTTCCACTACCACAGCTCTGAACAGAGCTATGCTGACTGTTAGAACAGTTTTAGAGTGTTTTATGGAAAAGAAGGAAATACCACACAAGTTTTTTAGGGTTGTCCCCTACAAAACCTCTTCCTCCATCTATTGCACCCTTTTCAGACTGCACCCAACTCATCCAGACTGGCCTTTAAAGTCCATACCCAGATGGGGCCTCTGGGCTCGCCTTTACCTACAGACCTGACGGAGGAACCAGGGTGGAGAAATCAGGAACTGGGAAATGGGACGTGGCTTCTGCTGCTGCTGAGCTTCACTCTCCTCACACAGGAACCTCCAAAGGGAGGGGAAGGAGGGACATCTGGGAGGTGTGTGCAGGGTCATTCCAGCCTGGAGTGGGGTGCCAGGGACATGGGGCTGCTTCTGAGTGGGAAGGGACCCCCAGGGATCACCCAGGGCAGCCCCTGGCCCTGCCCAGACACCCCAACACCCCCACCCTGTCCATCCCTGGCAGCGCTGCCCAAACGCTCCTGGAGCTCTGGCAGCCTCGGGGCCGTGCCCATTCCCTGGGGAGCCTGGGCAGTGCCAGCACCCTCTGGGGGAAGAACCTTTCCTGATCTCCAGCCTGACCCTCCCTGGCACCGCTCCAGCCGTGCCCTGGGTGCTGTCCCTGTCACAGAGCAGAGATCAGTGCCTGCCCCTCCTCTTCCCCTCATGAGGATGCTGGAACTGGAATGAGTCTCCCCTCAGTCTCCTCCAAGTGAACACTCCAAATGCCCTCAGCCTCTCCTCACACGGCTTCTCTTCACGGCCCTTCACTGTCCTTGTGTCACTCCTTTGGATGATCTCTAAAGTCTTCTTTCATGCTGTGGTGCCCAAACTGCCCCAGCTCTGGAGGTGAGGCCGCCCCAGCCCAGAGCAGAGCAGACAATCCCCTCCCTGGCCCAGCTGGCCATGCTGGGCCTGGTGTCCCCAGGACAGGGACGTCCCTGCTGGCTCCAGGGCACTGCTGGCTCAGATCCCAGTGGCCATCGACCCTGCAGAGTCAGCAGGCACTGCCCATCCAGCACAGACATGCCCTGCTCCATCTCCCAAGGCAGGAAGTCCACGGGCAGTGTGACAGCTGGAGCTCCCAGGACTGTATGAGTTACTGTCCTGGGCATTCTTCTCTCACATGGAATTTCTCTCCCTTAACTCTGAGGTGTGCTTCTCTTCTTGGCAAGCACAGTGCTTGTTAACATCACAGGGCGAGCTGCACGGTGTGTAGGTGTGATTTAATGCTCCAGTGAGCTCCAGCTCTCACTCAGCCCCTCATCTGGGGACACAGACTCCCATTTTCTCCTCTTGACTCTGATGTATGTTGCTTTGGGGACCAAATGTGTGAAAATGGGAAAGGAAGGGCACACAATTAGGAACATTTGATTTTTTAAAAGATGATACCTGGGAGTTTAATCCACCTTTGGCATCAGTACTGTGATCTGCCTGTAAACACCTGCCCAGCACTGCAACCTGGTGGCCACCCACTGCTCCAAGTAGCCTTTGGGTAAACACAGGGCAGCAGAGGCAGGACTGGGCTGGCACTCTGGCTGTGTGCAGGAGTGCTGCAGAGCATCAGGGAGAGGTTGTTCTTCCTTGCAGCTCCCTGAGGATTATGGATTAGGAAAAGGGAAACCAGATAAACCCTATCTCACTTTTTTCCCCCTAGGCCATTGTACCTACTACTGACATTTGTCAAACGTCTGTTCTGGGAAATGCCAAGATTCTCATAATGCCAGTGAACCCTCAGGTTCTGAGAGGTAACCTGTCCTCTGTTCACCTGATTTTCAGCAGTAAGCACATAGGTGTTAGCATTGGAACTTGTCTGCTCAACACCTGCCCTCAACACCTCTGCCCTCTCTGCCTCACAGCAGAACAAATCAGCTCCTCAAAGCGAGCCCACCTACGGCTGGAGAGAGCTGGATGCTCTGCCACACCACAGCTGGTCCTGTGGCAGCAGGAACTTCACGGAGCTCGAAGTTACCTTGGCAGCCATGATTTACAACAGTATTTCAGTGAATCTAATCAGAAGTGTGAATACTCCCCTCCTATCTGGCACACATCGTTGGCGTTCTAATTATTCACACATTTTGGCAAGCATTATGGTGTTCCCCTACCAAGCTCCTAATCCCTGCAGATCAGTTAAAATAAATGAAAGAGAGAATCAAAAGGCACTTAAAAATTCAACGGTTCTCTAAATGGGTTTGAACAGGCTCCAGATTATCAGTTGTTGCAGTTGACTAGCACTTAAAATTAGGCCCTCCCCTCCAACACACCTCACATTTCCCCTTCTCTTTTAAAGGAACTCTCTGCTAGTCCCATTCCTGGATGTACCAAAATGTCTAAATGAGTAAAAAAGGAAAATATATGCACATCACCTACATTCAGTATACACTGCAAGACGCTGACGTTGGTAGTCTGAATGTGAAGCTATTAACTGCGATGAGAACAGATCCCAACGTGGAAAACAATCACAGAACATGCTAAATCGGCATAGTGTGGTAAACCCCAAGTTTTCCTTTAGTTATTTCTGTGTGGCAGAAATATCCCAACACCAGGGAATGAGCTGCTGTCTTACAAAAGCAACGTAACATTGAGATCCATCCCATTTGCAGGCATTAAAAATGTATATTCCTTAGTGCATATGAAATATCTGCAGAAGAGCCCTCCTCCGCGTGTTACCCTGTCAGGCAGTTCACTCTGTCCGTGCAGACATTCACCAGCTCTCTTCAAAGGCACCTGAACGCTGCTCCCAGTCCTTCCCTCTGGCCAGGCTCCCCCCTCCCAGGAAATCCACTTTGGCACAGGCGCCCCAGCCCTGATTTCCCTTCAGGCCCCCTTGCCAGTGCTACCCCTCGCCCTCACCCTCCTCCCTGCATACAATTTTCTGCTCCAGCTGCTCTCTGTGACCCAGTAAGCAGAGCTGGGAATAAACTCTAACCTCTCCACTTCAGGTAGTTTAGCATTTAGGTCTCAGAGCCAGCTTTCTGCTGGACCCTCCGTCACTCACTCACATCCACATCCACACACTGTCACACTTTTATATTCCACCGAGTTGTTTCTCAGCCAGGTATTTATGAGAGAAAAGGCTGCTTTATACTGCACAGTTCTTCTCCTTCTCCCTTACTCACTCCCAGGTGCCTTGTATAACTGTGATGCTTTTGTTACCAGCTCGGCATCCTCCCAATACAAACAGCACCCACACATGGCTATTTATTAAAGACTCCGACCACTGACGTACCTCTGTGTTCAGAGGAAACACCAAAGGAGTCAAAATGTTGATGTTTCACACGTATGAAATAACACAGGACAGGTCAGCACCTCGAAATGACTCGTTTTTAGGTGTCACCATGGAAACGGGCCAAGATAAACCTCCACATTACAAACACCAAGGGTCCTGGAGTGACTCCTGGTAAAATGCAGAACTAAAAGGAAAGGGGAAATGCTAATAAACACATATGTGGAGATTCTAATAAAAAATGGATGTTTTCATGCTTATGTGTGGTTGGCAACAAGGAGAGGCTAATTTCTTATTTGGTGTAAATCAATATAGCATCATTAAGCTCATCAGGATTGTGCAGATTTACACAGAATGAAGATCCCCACTCTGGTGTTCTCCACTTCCACTTGTTAGGAGAGAGCTGGTCATGCATCAGTAACACAGCAGTTCTAGTTCACTGGGAGCTGCGAGCCTGTTCTAGAGGACAGGGAAGAAGGAAAGCAGGAAAAAATGGAAAGATGAAGTGGCAGAGAGGGGAAATGTGAGCGAGTGACTGACATGAGTGTCTGAGGGCTGCTCCCGAGCGCACGAGCTCCTCGGAGCTCTCCTAAGACAGCCCAGTCTGGCAGGTCTGGCTGAACACATCCACTCAATGGAAACAGTTACTCCCAAAAATGTCACTTTCTCGAACACTGAATCCTTTGAAATCAGACAGTAAAGGCATTAACATATCCATACATATTTACGAGTAATATAATTTTGAGGTCAAATCCTGCTGGCTATATCTGTCAACTTCCATGTACATATTTTGATTAATCAACTATTTCCTATTTTTATTTTTAACATTATTCTTTAATACTCATCAGAGGTTCATTGTCTTAGGCTCAACAGAGCCGGAGCATTAAAGCAGAAGCTTTAGGCACTGAAGACTTTGTTCATAAGGGCCTCAATGACATAGATGGGTTTTATGAATTCTCCACCCCATTCCCAAGGCTGTAGGACATCCTTGCAGCCTCTGGGCTGACTTTGACAAGGAGAAGAGCCAGGGAGTGACATGGGGACAACAAGGAACAAGTGGCAATAGTTAGAGGGAAACCACATGCAGGAAGGAGGGAGCAAGTTCCCATTATTGTTACCTAAAGGCTCCATCTCTGTGGTCTTATTCGAATTCACTGAAAGCAGAGTGAATTTGGGAAAAAAATAGTTTCTTTTTCTCTGGTCTTCAAATGACATTATTTTCCTCTTGCATCTTGCAAAAGGCCAGCAATGCCCTTGAAGCTGGTGTGCATTCCACATTGTGCACACAGGTTAATCCAAAGGCACGGGGTTGTGTGTCTCCAGGTCTGGTATGAATTACTGCAGAACAACATTCCTCGTTTATGAGCGCAGTCAAAACATTAGGGAGATTTAAATTTTCTTTTTAACATGCATTCAACTTCAGTAGACCCCTTCATAAACTTGTTTTGGAATGATTTTTCGATTGTTAGCAACAGAACAAAGTTATCTAGAATATGTCTGCAGTAAGATTGAACCTTAATAGATTTTTAGATAAGACAGATTAATGACTTGTATTTATATGGCAGCTCAAAGTGTTTCACAAATATTGATGAATGAAAGCCTCCTGACAGACTTCCAAGCAGGACAATGTTAACATCCCCTATTTACAGATGGAACTGTAAACTCTGTCAGGAGATATTCAGAGATTAAATTATTTGCTTAGGGTCAGAAAGTCACCAACAGCCCTCTGGAGTCACACGCTGCTCCCTCGCCAAAACACATCAGGAGGGATCACCACAGGCACAAACATCCAGAAACCCAGACTCCCCTCCATGGCAGAACCAGGGTATTTACAGGCTACAAGAATATAAGTTCTGCTCTTGTTTTTCCTCACTACATCCTATTTCATATGCAAAAAAGAATAAAAAGTAAACAAGAACAACAATCAAATAAATAAATTCCTAACTCTGGCCTGCTGAATGGCACTTGGGTTTATTTACAACCTCTGTGCTGGCATCAGCAGCAGCCCACGATCTGCCCTTCGATAGGATAAATGGATGTAAACTGGAAAAGTCTACAGCTCATAACAGATAATGGCTTGTACCTTTAGTGTCTTAAAGCTCGGCACCTTTATGTCATAAATGATTCCTTGTCTAGCAATAATGGTGTGTAACATGCTCTCAGGGAGAAAAAGGAGGAGAAGAGGAAGGAAATAAACCACGGTGCCATTTGACTAAAAATGCAAAAGTATTCACTGGATGTGTTGCAGTGTCCAGCGGGTCTGAGCCATTCTGGGATCTCCCTCAGATCTGGGATCTCCCTCAGTAGGTGGCAAACAACAAACCAAACCCTATCACTGGGCTGGACACGGGGCATTTCCAGCACGTATGTGGTTCTTTGCCCATCTGTGTTTATTTTGCAGTGGCTTTGGTTACACATCCTGAGGTGCTCTCACCACTCTCCCCTGCTCTACGCCTCAAATTGACAAAGGATATCAAACCAGAGAGAAATGAACTCTAATCACGGCAAAAACCTTACACAACACACCTAAGCATAAACTTAAAAGTGACTGGTGTGAATCCTGCCCTGGTATAAGCTGAAACCACAGGAGAAAGCCAAACATCTGGGCCCCATGCAGTGTGAATCTATGTGCATGTGTTAGTCCAGGCAATCCTTACAATTCGAGGTCTGACAGGAAACTCAGGGCAATGCACACGTTCTTGCATGGCAGTAATGGAACAGATGGAGAAAGAAAAACCCCAGAAACTTCTTCCAGAAAAAACTCGGGAAAGACCCTGGGATATGCACTTCCTTGACATTTCCTGCAGATTGCAGAACTCAAACCAAAGCTACCTCGGCCTCCACACACCTGGGGCAGCATCCAGAACCAGGTTCCAATGCGCTCCTCTGATCTGTTTGGGGACAATTGCTCTCTCTAACTTTGTGTTGCCAGGGCAAAGCCTCAGGACCTTCCCACTGCAGCTGTTGGGCCTCACCTGGAATCACAGAACCATAGAATGGTTTATGTTGGAAGGGACCTTAAAACCATCAAGTTCCAACCCCCTTCCACTAGACCAGGTTGCTCCAAGCCCATCCAACCTGGCCTTGAACACTTGCATGGATGGGGCAGAGTTTTGTGAAGGATCCTCAGTGAAGGAATCCCTTCTTCTGTCACACCAGTGCTTTGTGCTCAACAGATGGGCTTGATTACAAACATGGCTGCACTTCTGGACAGAAGTTACAGGTTTAAAACACTGCTTGCCTTTCATTCTATGTGGTATTTTCTTCTCTTCTTTTTTAACTTAGCAAATGCCATGGTGCACTCTCATTTTTGATTTTAATAGCTAAAGATATGCACGCAAAAAGCATCCTAATTACTGCTTTCCTGGCAGACGCAGCCATTTCCTTGGGTTTTTATTGCCATTAGTTTTCCTCACCGATTTATCCTTAGCTACTCTCTTT
Organism: Daphoenositta chrysoptera; assembly: GCA_013397915.1. Lineage (NCBI taxonomy): Eukaryota > Metazoa > Chordata > Aves > Passeriformes > Daphoenositta > Daphoenositta chrysoptera. The sequence continues at coordinate 1,013,118 of VZRO01007509.1, read as the reverse complement.
GCATCTCCCTCGCCTCCCCTGAGCCCTTTCCTCCTCGCTTCTCAAGACTTGTCAGCACGCCTCCGATCCCCAGGAGAGATTGAAGGCCTTGTAAAACCCACTGCGCAAACAAGCATTCCTGTTCATTTATCACATTTAGCATGCGCACTTCCACACTCATCAAAACCAAGCCTGAGCTCGCTAAGTCATTTCCCTCTCCCAATTACAAATTAGTCCATTAGGCTGTCTGCAGTAGGCCCTCTGTTGCATCTTGGTAATGGCTTCTGAGATTTCCATCATAATCGTAATGGCTCCCTGTGCAGCCATGAGGGCAGATGGAGGCCGCTCGTGGGTAATGAGGTATCACACTACCAAAGGGCACAGCTCTGGGCTCATTATTTAGTCTTGGCTGTTTTGTGAAAACAACAACAAAGGTAAAATGCTGAAGGGAACACTTTAGCATATTAAATTAACACTTCTTGAAATTTCTCTCTGTAAACATGCCATATTTTTTCTTTATGAAACATCCCATGTGTCTGAGTGCGCGACGTGAGGGAAGAGGGAGGAGGGCGAAGGGACCAGAGCTGGCGTGTGCTGCCACATCATCCCCACAGGCAGAGCCTCTCCCGAGCTGGGGGGACGCCAGGACAGCCCCGAGGAGCTCGGCATGGCCCTTCCCCACCCAGCCCGGGTGTTCACACGGGAGCTGCTGAGCACCGACCACCCCAGATCATCTGGGCTGTCCCTCAAAGCGACATCTCCGAGGGGTGATCTGCGGAGGTGACCTGGCTGGGAGTCTGGGATCAGCTGCTACTGCTGGGCTTGGTGCTGTGGCTGTGCCTGTCACAGCAGCAGCCAAGGCTGGGTAACACGGGATACAGCCAAAGCTGTGAGCATCCCTGAGGAAGCAGCACCGTAAGAAAAGCAGAGAGTGAAGCCCAGGGCCTGGCACCACGGCCCCGCTCACACCCCAGCACCGAGGGATGCCAGGCCTGGCGGGAGGCTCATTTCAAAGAGAGAAGTAATGTTTCAGACAAGCAGGTTAAAATCAATATCAATTAGACACTCTTTGAACATTGCTGCTCTCTTTAGATTTTGGCTGTTGGATGTGAACTGTTGCTAATTTGACTTTGTTCCCAGCGGCACACTAGTGTTCAAGATACCAAATCCTACTGCAGGGTTGAAGTTAGGGACAGCTAAGACCAAGGCTTTCCCTCCTCACTGGAGCTGGTCTTAATTTGTTTCCCATGTGATTTTTTTCTTACCCAACAGAGATCAGGAGATTATAAATATGCAAGTGGTAAGGTCAGAAGGTAGAGCTTAATGTGGGCGGGAGAGGAGATGAGGGACAGGAGCAGGGAAGGGACAGGAGGTTTCTGTCCCTCTCCCTCACACAACTTCAACACCATTACAAGAGCAAATCTGCAGGAGAAGGAAAATGTCATAAATGTGGTCTGGCACCACGTGGAACTTGCCTAAATGTCAGCCAACTACATCCAGGGCAGGGGCAGGTCAGTCCGTGCAGGGAGGGAATTTTGCACATCTCGTGTCTTTTGCAGGATGAGTCCCTGCCTGTGACTGGAGGGCTGGAGGTGCAGCTCCCACTGGGGGGGGCAGGAGCCACCAAAACATTTTGAGATACTTTCCTCAAGTCACTGAGCAGCAGCTCCTGTGCCCCTTTCTGAAGTCCTGGTGGCACCAGCCATGCTGTCTATGCCAAAACACATTTTTAGATGTTAGATAGTGAGTGAATATAGAAAAACATGTTTCACATGTGAAATACTGTTTCGATAGGAAAAAGAAAGCAAGGCAGACTAGTGATTCTGAGAGATAAGAGGAGTGCAAATCCAAAGTTAGCAGGCGGATTGCCATCCAACTCTGCTTTGGTGAGCAGTAAAACACAAATTTATGAGCTGGGTTTTGTTAAAGTCGGATATGGATTTTTGAAAATGAAAAGGATGGATGGGAGGACGGCACTGAGACATTTAATCAATGTCATAAAAATGTAACATTCATTGGTCTCCTAAAATGAAATTAATAATCTGTGTAGAAGTATCATTAGGAGATAAGTGACATTTTTAGGCTTTGATTTGTAACTTGTAACAAATCTTACTTCCACATATTTCAAACATTCTTAGTGATATCCATCTTTATTAAAACATACCAAAACCTTTTCACCTCAGCTAGAGTGGCCCATCAAGCATTTTTCCCGCAGCATAATATCCTTAAGTAAAAAGACACATTATCAGGCACAGACTTTGCAGTAATGAAGGCAGGAAGAGACATGCTCCGTACCATATTCAAATTAAATCAGGGATTTCAATACTCCCTGATTATCAGGGAGTCTTGTCTTTCACTAATAAATTTCTCCTTCATCCCGGGCAGAGGCTTTCTAAGCTCTCTCTGAACTGATCAGACATTTCATTGTGTGCAGGAGGGCGAGGATAAGGTGTGTGCATGGGGGGAGAGGGGTGTGGGGTGGGGGGGATACAAAATTCGGCAAGGCTGCTCCATAAATGATTGGAGATACCACATGAAAAGGCAGCCTTACAGGAACACAGATCTCACTCACATGGCTGCTGAATTTAGAAGGATTTGGGGGAAGGAGTAGCTAATATATAGAGGTTTATTCTCCTTACATTTAACATCAAGGCATTTTGCATCCAAGTATTTTCATACATTTTAATGAAGCTACCTTTGATTTGCTCCAGGTAAGTGAGGTGAGAAGCTGGAGTCCAGGGCATGGATTATTAGTACAGACCATCTCTCAGACAGAGGGGAAGGTGACACCCTTGCTCTGCCCTCTCCCCTTCCCACGCCTTTTTAAAAGGGCACCAAGGAAGACTTTTTTTTTTAATTAGCAACAGAATCCTAATCAAGTTGTGCAACCAGGAGAGTTTGCATCTTTTCTTCATGGGCCCATGTCAAGCGTATTCTAATTAAGCTGTTTCTGTTTTCATTGTGGACCAAGAGGAGGATGACAGCAGGGAAAAGTTGGTGAGAGTTATCACTGCACACGTTCAGAAGTTACAGAGATAAAGGACAAGCCCCTTGTTGTGGCTGTGACAACAACAACTGAGACAGTCCCTGCTGGGGGCCACGTGCTGGAGCCTGGCACATCGTCCTTGCCTCAAAGAGAATACAGGATGAACAGGAAAGGGAGATAAAGGAAGGATCACAATCCTATCTACACATGGAAACTGTGGCGTGGAGAGATGCGATTCTTTGCCCAATATCACAAAGCTGCTCTACATCAAAATCAAGTGGTGCACCTAATTCTCCAAAGTCCCAGTTAAGAGCCTTAATCAAAAACTGCTTCAGGGCCTAGAGAGAATTGTCCTGTATATTAATTATCCTTTACATTTGAAGAGTTGCTAGGAAAGTGTTCTTGTTTTTACTCCTAGGCCAACTTCCAAAGGGTCCCACTTAATAAAACATTCAAAACTTCACCAGGGATTTCTGGCCAATTTTGTTACCACCTTTGATTCTATTTGTGTTCTCCCATAATTGCTCTAGCTCACGAGAAAAGGACGTGTTTCTTTTATTTATACAGCTGACTCTGTACAGATTTAGTATCCATGTCTCAGGGAATTTGGTGACACTATTACACTGTACCCATGCCCTGCTCTCACCAGCCCCTTTCAGACTCAAACTACCAACTTAAAATATAATGTCTGATAACAAACATGATTACAGGAACTATCTGACCATTCCCAAATATCAAGAGGATATTATTACACATCTCCAAGGACTTTGGGCTCCCCAGTTTTACTAAGAACGGCCCAGGCTGCAGATCTGCAGGTTTGACCCTGTGCAGGGCTGGGAGTTGGACTGCAGTGACCTCGTTCCAACTCTGGATGTTCCCTGATTCTATGATTAGGAATTATTTTGCTCACAGGAGAAAACCATACATAGCAGTACACACGTACATGTCTGTAACAATCACTTTTACACCTTCCCCAGCCAGAAGGCCTCAGACTGTCCCTTGCCTTCACAGCTTCTGCGTGGGCTCCCCTGGCCATGACAGGAATGCCACAGATATCAGAGGGCAAACAGCAACTCCAGAATGTCACAAAGGGCAGGCAGCTGCCCTGGCTCCTTCCCCACCTCCGAAGTTCCCCCTGTTGACAGGTATTGAATACAATGACTTGGTAATTCCCACTTTATCCCTTTACTGTAATTTTTGCCTACCTTGCTTTTCACTGAAATTATTTACTGAAAGAAAAACACAAAGGCCCCTCCCTTTGCGAAGGTTAGGTCTTTGCTCAAGCCCACAGATTTTAACCTCATAAATATTCCCAGCTATAAGATCTTATTAAGAAGGTATGTCTCCCAAGAGCATAAAACCATCAAGCTGTAAATTTTATTTAATTTCCCATGAGATTTCCTAGCCTCATACATATAATTAGAGTGCAGTATAGAGCACTTTTTGTGTTTTGTCAATAAATCACTAGGGAACAATCAACGTTTAAGAGGACAAGCTTTAATGATTTTTCAGACCCCTAAGCAATCATGCCTGCTACAGTGGCAAGCTGGTCTTTAACTTTCTCTAACTAGGATTGTGGACTGTAATGTTAGAGAAGGTCCCAAACACTTAATCCTATTAGACTCCGCAGCCCAGACAATCATAGCTTATACCCCGGGGACATATTGATTTTGATTTGGTTGACAGATAAGACCAGCCAAGCTACTGTAGGCTATGCTTTATTAAGTGTTTACAAATTAAATATCTTAAGGTCTGTAACAAGCACAACTCTGCGGCACAGGCAGCTGCAGGTTGGCAATTGCCTGTGCAGCTGGACAGAGGAGGAGTCTCCATCCATCACCCGGAGCACATCTGGCAGCATCAGGAGCGTGGCGTGGCCCAGGGGCTCCTCACCCAGCAGGACACACGGAGCTCTGATCTCCAGTGCAGCACAGCCTCTGGGGAGCCCAGATCTTCCTGAAACTCTCTGTTTGTGGCAAAGTGTCTCAGGAATGCCTCTGCCACGAGGAACTCATCGGGGTGTGTGTCAGTGTTGAGCCATGACACAAGCTCTGTCAGATTTTTAAAAAGCCACCACTCACCTCACTTGTTTTGCCCTCTCTGTGCTTTATCTTAACTCACAAACTGAGCATCATTTTGTGCTGCTGCCACAGCCTCTATTTCCTCTGTCTCACTCAGCCTACCTGGCTTCTCTGGGAAGCTCCCCCTGGCACAGCATAGACAGAGACAAACCATTCTTTCCCATGCAGTGTCTCTGGCTTTTGGAAAGACAATCCCATTTGGTGTTACAAAAA
>VZRO01007509.1:986623-1007831 GCA_013397915.1 Daphoenositta chrysoptera | reverse complement strand
AAAAAAAAAAAAAAAAGATATAGTAGATGACTTAGAGGAAAAAAATTCATACAATCAAATTCTTTCTTGCATGCAAACCATAAAATAACTTTTACACCTGGGAGAGCTGAATGAGTATATTTCTGATTTGGCATTATTTTACCCTTGACTTTGCACTGATGTCAATGACAGAAAGAGAAAAATAACTGCGGAGAATTGGATGCAAAGAATTCATAAATTTCCTGAAAGGAAATATCTGAAAAAGAGAAATTGCCTTCCCCAACTCCAGAGTGCCTGGCAGTACACAGAACTCCTTGGGTCAACAGCCAGGACGGCGTTTGTGTCCCCTGAATTACCCTTGTGATCTCAAGTGGAAAGCAGCTTATAGGCACTGAATGCACATTAAACACTTGAGCTTTTCGTCGTATAATTTGATAATCACACCAACTACACTATCAGGCAAGAGTCTCCCAAGTACTTTAAATATGTTAATGAAGCAAGATTTTATCTATAGTCTTATACAGCTTGCACAAATCTATAAATAGGCTTATCTCAGGGTTATTGCTGTTATAAATTAATTATGGAAATGTCAACCAAATCAGGTACATGCCAAAGGAGTAATGGGGAGAGCAGTGATTTGCAACAGAAGATTCAGATATCAGGTGACCTGCATGAAGGGTTCACAGCCCCTGGCAGCAGTCCACGGGCTTCGGGGGAATTTAACCTTGAAGAATACACTTAAAATTGGTTTTCATATGAGTAATTGACAGTGGCTGGAGAAGTGGACTGAATTAGGGAAGAGTTATTGCACTGTTTTCTGGTAGCATCTCATTCCTTAAGCCACAATTGTTTCTTTTTAGGCACTGGGAGCTGCTGAATAAAGGGGTTGGGGTTTTCTGGGGGAGGAAAGGTGAGGGAATGGAGATGAGGGGCCTTGGTGTAAATTATTCCCTTTACTGAACTATGCCAAAGCCATGTCTAGGAATGACATGTTATTTAAATGCAGTTATTTAAAAGGAAAATCTCCCCAAAATAAAAATCACTGTTTTCCCACTTAGACTTGAATATCTATTTGTTTTAAGGACAACACCAAAAGTCTGTGACTCCTGAATATTACAAGAAATTTCAAATGTGCATCTGACCCAAATGGCACTCTAACAAGGATGAAAGATTTGTGAGAGCACAACAGCTACTTAGGTTCTGAATGCCATATTCCTTCTCCTGTTTATTCTTTATACAGAGATATGACCTGTGGACCCCAGCTCTGGATAAGTACCCTCACTACATCAGCTGCTTCACAACCTGAACAAAAAGGTCACACATGCCCCAAACATCTAGAATTCAAAAAGGAAACATTCTTTATTTTCCATAGTTAATGCCTATTATCCTTTTATTTAATCAGAAGACAGCCTTAGAATATAACTTTTTTTTTTCATTTCAGCTTTTCTTATCATTATTACAATAGGTTGATACCATTGTTGAGGCACTGATAAAGAAAAAAATACGACATTAGTGACTGAAATACCACATTATTATGTGCCAGCAGTGCAGAAGTTGAAGCATGTTAAAAGTCTATGGATATAGTCTCAGTTCAGAAAGCTCAATAAAAAGAGCTGTTGATCATATACAGCCTTAAAAAAAAAAAAAAAAGAAAAAAAGGAAAAAAAAAAACACCATTTTGACAGTGATTAGTATTGGCAGTGTTTGAGTGTCCAGACCTATTTTGCTACAGCCACTCTGAAGTTCCTACAGAACTCATCCCAAAGAGCTTGCAAACCCAGAATGTCCTTCACTAGGAACTGGGATGTTATTCTGAGTAGCAGAGTTCTGTCTCCCAGCTAGGACCCACTTCTGTGTGACTGAAACAGATAAATGGGTGAAAGAGGCTGCTTGTAGAATATCAGCTGATCTCAGGGTACTTGTAGACAGTTTATTGTTCTAGAAGCATCAATATAAATGGACTAAAATGCTTTTTCTTGCCTGCTAGGACATGGTGCTCCAGCTGGTCAAATACAGACCTGACTGTAATGGTCTGGGGGCTCAGTATTACAGATCTCTGTCCCTAAATGTGAGCTACAGAGAGAGGCCTGTGCAGTGATCACCAGATCCACCCGAGGTCAGGTGGGTTTGTGTCTCACCTGCAGCTCACCTCAGATACCTGGGACCAACCAGACTCTCCAGATGCTCCACAGAAATGACCAAATTACTACAGGATGTAACTCTTTCAGCTGGAGGAAACACTGCCAAGCAGGCAGTCTCCCACAAAATTAATATTTAGTGAGAGTGTCTCGGAGGAGAGGGCTGAGATTCCCTCTATAACACCCACAGTTCAAAGTGGGAAGACAAAATGTCCAAAAACATGATTATCTCCAAGCAAAATATTCTGGATTTTCCTCCTCTTATCTCTAATGAAGACATGGATGCTCAGACATGAAAGAAAGAAGGTGAATGAGGTAAGGACTGTCCCACAGGCCAAGAGGCAGAAAGGATAGTCACCAACAAGTCACTTATGGCCTGTTCCCTTTTGGGTGGGTTTCTCCTGAGTGCCACAGGAGCAGCACAGCCCCTGTACTCTGTTTAAACACAGATCCAACCTGGGAACTCTGGTGGAAACAACATTTAAGAAGTGCTTAGATTCCCTTTGGGCTCTCAGCACTGAAAGAGCTTCAACCATACCCCACTCCTGCCCTTGGAAGAAAGGCTCCATACTTTGGTTTAAATGCTACAGCTGGGGCAGCTCCAAAAGAGCAGGGAACATGTGAAATTCTGCACTGCAGCATCTGCTACCAGTCCTTTCCATTAAAATTAGAAGCTGTATTACAGACATTAAAGTCATATCTTCTAGCTGCTTAATAGGTAGGTAATGGACTCAAATTCTCAGTGAAAAAGTCACAGCATGAGGTAATTTTCTACAGATGAAGCTTGGTTCTAAGGATCTTGATAAAATGCCTAATATTTCCTGAAAAGTAACTTAAAGATTTATAAATACACCTACTCACTTCACTGCAATGGAGTATTGCACACCATCACCCCAATCAAAACCAAACAAAACCTGCAAAAAAACTTGTGTGGCTCCTCCAGTGCCAGGGTGGGATGCATGAAATAAAGAAAGAAAGTGACCTCTGCTGACCCTGGCCTCACTGGTGTTTTACACGGCAAAAGGTCAACCTTCCACTCAACCTCTACACATTTCTTTTTCCGTGGAGCCCATAAATCTTTAAAGGAAGCTCCAAATATTTGTGTGCTTCACAAGAGCATCATACGCGTGGCTCTCCAATGCAGTTCCAGTTCCTGGCAGAGCCCCAGGATTTGTGGATGACAGCACGAGAGGCAGCATCAGACTGTGCTGGGATCACTTTCCATCACCTCGTGCCACGGATTTGATGTGCAGGTTCCAGCTGTAGCTGTCCTGGAAGCTGGGGCTGTGCTCTTATGGAAAGCATTTGGAGACTAACGCGTGATGCAGGATCCAGTGAGTCTGGAAACACTGGTCAAAATATCACCTCATACTCATGATCTGCCCATTTACTGCTCCTAAAATTTTAACTAGGCTGGACTGGGCAGACAGACCCGTGGAGAGGCTGCGTGGAGACTGATGGTGCTCCATTCTCAGTGACCTGGTCACAGCTACTGCTCATAAACAGCCCAGGCAGTGACTGTGCAGCTCCGGGGCCAGGCCATTAGGGCTTATCCAAAACAGGCTAACGAGGACTCTGCTTACATCCTGGAATTCATAAAACTTTTGGAAGTGTTATACTGGCCTTATAAAAGTGGAATGTGTGTGTAGTATATTCTAAAGATGTCTAAATGTTCAGTATTTTACATGAGGCTGTGGAAAAAGCGTCTTCCCCTCTCTGTTCTGGCATCAAACACTATTCATGGATAATGGGAAGCAGAGGAGCACAGGCCATCAAAACAAGGGATCAGCCTGAGGTTGGGAAGAATAAACTTAATTACAACAAATCCCATGGACAGCACAAGCATTATACCCAGCAGTGAGTGAAGGAAACTGGAGCTTCATTCATGATATCCAGGTGCTTCCAGGGCCTGATCCAAACCCACTGAAAAGAAAGGTTTCACTGGGCTTTGGATCACATTAGGAGCATGTACAAGCAGGGTTATGCTGTTTGGGGACATAATGAATAATTAATATTGCCACTGACAAAGTATCTTCTTTAAACTGGGGCCTGAATGAACAGTAGTCAAAGACTTCTGAAAAGTAAAGCAGTTTTCCATATCTTAATGTAAGGGAGAATCACATGGATGTTTATCCAAACTATGAAAGGATTAAATCCCTTTTATTCTTCTCAGAAAATTACAGGTGAAATGTATTTCCCTTATGGCTCTGGACTAGCAAGAAAAATGCAATGAATAAACATGAAATGTGGAAGGAGGGGGGAATCCATGCTATTGCACCACAGTGAATGAGGTGACTTAAACCTGGTATTTTCCATTAAAAACACACTTTTACCATCTCGGAAAAAATACAGTTCACTGTCATTTAGACCTTACCAGCAGCTCTAAAGGAATGTAGAATTATCTGCCTTGAAATTAAATAAGGACTGTCCTGAGCCAGAAAAAGAGTCCAAGGATGAAGAGGCTGAGTTCAGCCAGCCTGCCTTCCAGCCTGTCCCCGAGGATGCACTGTCTCCAGGCACATGGAGAATGGCAGAAGGTCCATCTGACACTCAACAGGTTCCTAAAGCCATTTTATTCCCTTTATTCCCCCAAAGCCACCGCCAGTGCTGTGCAGCAACTGGCCAACCATGTTCTAATTAAGCAATGGTAGTTTCAGCACAGGCTATTTCCTGGGGATTAATGACCAACAGAGAGGCAGTTGATGATCTGAGGCCCATTAAAGGCAGTTAGTCATTAATCCCCAGCTAGAGCCTGCATCCAAGTCATTACAGATATTATTAGACTGGGGGACAGGCCTCTTGTGTGGATGCATGTTATTGGTTTGAGCACCTGATGTGGTTGTTATAAGCTGGAGCAAGGGAGGAAGCAACATTTCTGATTATGAAGGTTTAAGCCTCAGAACACCAAACTTCTTCCCCGAGTTCAGATAAGCTCCCTAATCTCTCTGCAACTAAATTACATTAACTTGAAAGGGGAAAAAAAAGGATTACCTATTTACAAGAGATACAAATGAATAATCAGAAATGTAAGCTTCCACTTGTCAGAGCATCACTCTGTCTACCAACCTCATGCTTTGTTCCAGAAATGATTAAAAAGAAAAAAAGACAAAAAGATGAGCAGAAGAAGGAATGGCTAAAGGCCAGTAACACAGGGCGAGGTGCAGAGCAATTCCTGGGGGGTGTTACCCTCTGTGCCACACAAACAGAGCAGCTGAGGCTGATGCCTCACAATGCTGGTGAGGCAGAATCAGCCTGGAGAGCACCTGGAAGAGCAGTGGATCCAGGGATGCTCCAGGAAGCAGTGCCTGTGATGCTTTGAGTGGCTACCTAGAAATAGAGACTGGACAGGAATAAGGGAATAAAGGTGGGTATTTATTTGAAAGGCCTTCAAAGGTGCACCCTGGGAGCCAAAGGCTACATCCAAAAACGGACCCCAAGATGGACAACGAGTCACGAGTTCCCCACACCTTTATAGGTTTGGTTCATTTGCATATCAGCATAAATTCGCCAATTAAAACTTCAGCTAATGATGTAATTTCCCGGAGCTCACCCCCTCCCAAGATGTTGGTTTACACATTTTCAGACCCAGGACAGCCTGGGTGTCCTTGGAGAGCAGGCCCAGAGAGGCTTTGTTATGTCTGGAGAACAGAAGTCAGCAGGCTACAAGAAACAGGATTCAAAAAATATAAAAAAACCCTAAGGCATCACCTGTAACCCACCACTTGGCAGTATCCCTTTGGATAAAGCACACACGGGATATTCCAGCTTTATGGCCCCTTTGCTGCCGAAGATCTCTCTGGAATGAGGAGTTATTGAGTGCCAGGTGGTTTATGCTCACTCCAGGTTTTGGGGCCCCTTCCACGAGAACATCGAGGGCAGTGGCAGGTTCCAGCTGATCTGTCTGGCTGTATAAAGTTGTTATTATTGGTTCTACTGCTGCTAATGCATGACAGACACAGCCCCTCCACGCTCTGAAGCAGATCCTTGTCTGCTGCTGCCTATTAATATCCTCTGCATATGTGACATTGGAGGAGGCTGTCACTCCTTTGTCACTCACTTGCCTTTCCCTGGAGAACATATTCTTTTCTGTTAAAATCCGAACAATAATCCAGGTTACACATTCTCCAGGCAATCCTGGCAGCTAAGTGGACCAGACAGACAGAGCTGGAGGAGAAGGAAGAACGAGCAACCATTTAATGTCTTCGAGCATGTGTAATAAAAATATCTATTAACTCCAGCACATAGGTCAGGTTTCCTTTAATTACAATATTGGAAAGAGGAACACCTGAAAGAGCAGTGTCACACATGAGATCAGGCTCCCCCTGCACGGGGAGGGTGAGGTACTATTGATTAATGCACTACTGCAGGTGGAGGGACTGTTCTGATCCATTTGGCCTAAAATCAGTGCAGGAACAGGTAATAAGTTGCACAGGTATAAATTGCCCCCAGCATTCTGGTGCGCAGACAGGTTCACCTCACAAAAGAATACTCACAGCAGTAAGAAAAAAAAAAAAAGAAAAAATCCAATTAGTGTCTAAAAATCCCAAGACATGATACTACTTGGGGAAAGGAAAAAAAAAAGAGAGGGGGGAAAAATCCCCTCTAAGGCTTGATACCTTGACAACCAACAGGTAATATTTTGCTTTTATTGTCTACAAAGTAATGAGAAAGTGAGAGGAGCTGTGAGTGTGGGTGTCTGAGCAAGCTGCTTTAGCACAGGACTGAGGCACTGCAGGGTGCAGCAGGACTGACACCTCCTCATTTAAGGTCTCCCCATGCTTGGTAACTGCAGTGGCAGCACAGATGCCAACCACTGCCAGCTCCCCCTGGGCAAGGCCAATCCCCAGTGAGCTGGTTCCCCTGCCCAGCAACACAGCTGGTGCTTCAGGGCAAAGAAAAATCCCACACACGGCTCCTACCACAGCAGAGCAGCTGCAGAGCTCCCATGAGAACCTCCTGCTGGACCCTCTGAAGAACAGTTTTTTCCCAGTTCATTATTAATCTTCCATCTGTCATCTTCAGAAGAGCTGGGGTGCACTGTGCTGGCTGCAGAACCATAATCTGCTTCTCCAAATGCTCGTGGCAGGTGATGGAGTTTGTCCCACTGTGCTCCTTTTGGATTCACCTGGCAAGCTGCACCTGCAGGGTGACTTGGTGGATGTGGGCATCTCTAGCACTTTCAGAGTCAGGCCCCTCATTCTAGAGCATTCCTTCCACACAATCAGATGTCAAGATACTGTTTTTAAAGTATCTTTGGCCTTTGCACCACAGGTACAAACCAGAGACTGCTTCCTCTCTGCTGGTCCCTGTGCCACACATGGAACAGGGGTGTCAGTAGGAACCCAGCTCTGCTTGGATCTCTGCCCCTCAGGCTGCACTTACTCCATCACCTTTTGTGTGACCCAAATAATCTGTTCTTCAGAGCCCTACGAGAGCTGCTGCCACATGCTCAGTACAGAGCAAAGTGGGGGGGATTTCTGTTTTATTCCCTTTGAGTCTAACAGAGATCGAAGCTTTCAAGAGGAAGAGACCAAAAGAGACAGAAAAGAGAAAAGAGGAATTTTAAACCACCTTAGGAGATTTGGAAGTTGGCTATTCTGTACATACCTCAAGCGTAATTCAACTCGACTTCCTTCAGCTCATCAGCTGAACTGGAGGAGACTGACTCAGGCCCCGTCAGGGGCTACAGCTCCTCCCGAGGGACAGCTCCAATCTCTGCTCCCTGTGACAGGGACAGGACCCAGGGCATGGCTGGAGCTGTGCCAGGGAGGGTCAGGCTGGAGATCAGGAAAGGTTCTTCCCCCAGAGGGTGCTGGCACTGCCCAGGCGCCCCAGGGAATGGGCACGGCCCCGAGGCTGCCAGCGCTCCAGGAGCGTTTGGGCAGCGCTGCCAGGGATGGACAGGGTGGGGGTGTTGGGGGGGTCTGTGATGATCCTTGGGGGTCCCTTCCAGCTCAGGACATTTTAGGGTTTGTGAACTAAGGGCTAGGTCTGACACAGGTCATTATTAATAGCATCTAATCCCAATGCACCTCGTGCACAAAGCAAGTCCAAAGTTTTTGCTTCTGCCTATGTTTTGGATAAATCTGAACACACTGGCCAGCCATTGTGGTTTTTGCAAAACAAACAATTCCCATGCAATTTTTGCCCTCATTGTTTTAGTGCACAGGACAGAAGAAATCCTGTGACAGCTCTGTGCTCCCCGCTCCTTTTTCTGGAGGAAGCACATAGGAATGAGAGTCCCCTTCTCCCTGCAAACACAGGCCCTGGAGCAGAGGCTGCCGGGGGCTGCAGGTGCCATAGGGTGCCAGGGTGCTCCGTGTGCCCCGGGAGCAGGGACAGGGCTGTGTCTGGGTGTACCCCAGGGGGCACAGAGAGGCAGGGATGGCCTGACCCCACCAGGGCAAGGCAGGAGCACGTCCAGCACCTCACGGCCTCAGCCCCTCTGCAGGCCCTGCTGCCCACAGGCGCTGTGGGAAGGGTTTGGTTTCCAGGGGGAAACACCCCGGGGGAAGACTGCCCATGCACCAGGGATACAGCCTCTTTGGAAGACAACTGTCATTAGCAGCCGAGTTGCCTCACCTCTGCCCTTTGCAGGAGAGAAAGAAATTATCCCCAGGAGCACCTCGGCGGAGCGGAGCCTGTGGCACATTCCACCTCATGCGTATCTTGTTTATTCTAAGTGGAGCTACAAATCTGTCGAGTGAGCATTTTGTTTTGATTAAAAATTAATAGCTGCTTTTGACCCAGGTGGATTAATTTCACTTTCAGTGAGTATCAAGTTAATTGACACAAACTACTGTCAGGTGAAAGAACCAATTAACAAACTGTAAGGAGGACTCCTCTCCCCCTCCCTCCTCCTCTCCCCCAAATGTTGTTTTGACTGAAGGTTTTTTTTTTCCTTTTAATAGAAAAATTTTATCTCAGCAGAATGAGATTAATTACTTAACAAACAGAGGAACAAAAGGAATGGAGGGTGGGGTGCTCCCTCCCTCAGAGCCCAGATGCACTGGCAGGATGCTGCAGAGTGGGGCTGGCAGAGGGGCCCTGCTCCTGCCTCCAAGATTATCAGTCACTGGGGTGGGAGCATGGCCCATTGCAGTTTGGCAGAAACCCTTGATAAGGTCCCCAGGACACAACAGCAAGGTCATTGGAACAGAGAGGGGCAGGATCCTTCCGGAGCACAGAACAACAGCGTGAGCCACAGCAGCATCTCCCGTTCTCAGGTTTTACATTTAAATCAGAAGTTTTCTGCAGCAATGCATTATGGATAGGAGCACGTAGCAGCCAGGAAAACCAAAGTAGTTCCTTATTTAATGTCTGTTAAATGTAAGCCAGCCCAGGCTCTGCTGGTTGAGCTTTAGGGGTTGTGTTCAGAGCCTGGACCAGGGAATGGCCAGCTGGCAGGCAGGGCTGGCAGAAGGGCTGGTGCTTGGCCAGTGTTTGGAGCAGCACACATGACCCATGGCAGAGATCTGGACATGTGCTTCCAGTTTCCAGGCTGTCAGCACGGCTCTGAGGAACTCGGGGGTACATTTTCTACAAGCAAAGTGACTTAGGCTTCCAAGCATCACTTTCAAACTGTCTTGTGCTGGAGAAGGTAAATCCCTGCAGGAAGGAGGAGGCACAAAAAGCATATTGAGTATGCAACTCCATCAAAATCAAAACTAGTTGGGCTACCTGATTTGCTTATGCCCTTCTAAAAATCCCATAGGAAACTTATTTACATCTCCAGGCATCTAAATGCCATCTACAAACCTTGTCCTTCAGAATTCATGTGATTTGGACATCTAAACATTGTGTGTCTATTAAGAAAATTAAATATAGTCTCCTAGATTGTCTGTCTGGGTTTAAAAATCCATTCCAAGCTGCTAATGCTGTGGCTTGAGTTTTATTATAGAAGTTGCTTAACTAGGCAAATATTTTCAGTTATATATATTTCCTTTACTTACAGAACTCATAGCACTTCATTTATCCTCCTGAGACTGTTTGTTCAAATCATTCTTTTACATCCTTAGCCACTATTCTACCCCAGGGACCAGCTACAAGCTTTTCCCATTATTAATTTTTTATTCAAAGAAACAGCTAGAAAATCTATTGGGGGGGCGGGGGGTGAGGAGGAGAGAGGAAGAAAATGAGGAAAAGAAAGAGAGAAAAGGAGAGAGAAGGAGAAAACAGGAAACAGATTTTGCCCAGACCAGCCCAGCTGGCCTCCTCCTTCACTGGGACCTCATCTTCTTTCTTGCACCTCTGAAAACTTTTCCCCAACACTGTTTTCCCCACCTGGTAATGATGTGCACTACTGCAGAAGGGAGAAGCCCAGTTTTGGTCTCTGCAAAGGGAAAGCACTGACTGTGAGCTCCTCAGATACACAGATCTTGAATTTATATACGGACACAAAGAGAAGGCTAAAAGAAACATCTAAATAAAGGTGTGAAATACCTACAACAGAGACAGAAGGGGTTTGCAATAAGCTAAAATGGGAGCATGCAAAAGTTTCCCTGTCAGAGGGGGCCTGGCTGCCCCCAAGCTTTTTGTAGCACCATCAATTCATTAGCAGAGCTGTGCCTGAAAACCCTGCCACTGCACCACGTGTGTCCACTCATTACCTGTGGGCCTCCAGTGATCATCTGCTGGCCAAGGACTACAAACATACCTGGCTGCTCTGACATACAGAGAACCAAGAGAAAATGAAAGGAGGAAATTGCAATTCAATTCAGTGCATATGGAGAATAAAGAGCCATCGTTTCATATGCACTGGCTTATCCTTCCCTTTGGTTTATGTTAAAAAATATACAGTATTAGCTGCCCTTTCCTCTGGGGAAATGAGCAGCATAGGTAATGGAAACCAATAAAGAACTGTCATGTGTTACTGCAATCTATCTACATTTAGGTGATTCCTGTTCTGTCCCACATCTGACCAAGGGGGAAAACCAATTGTTCAAACGAAACCAGGTGACAAATCCTCCCAATCATTTCTTCCCTTCACGTCTTCACAATCAGAACAGTGAGCTGAAAAGCCACAAAGATATCTCAGCATTAAGCATTTCAACACTCCTGGGAAATGCATAACATAAGGTAACAAACCCACAAAGGATCCCACGTTTCTGAGAGGACATCAGATGAGATCTGCCTGGCTACTGAATAATAAAAGATACACAAAAAACCACCTGCAGATGAATTTGCCATAGCGTAATCCTTCTTATGACAGACCACAGTGGTTACACTCCCCATCACCTTCTTTTATACTTTTAAACTACAAGTGATTCATGTTAGAATGTGCAAAAAGAGGTAAGATGCTGGATTTGTTAGGAGCAAGACCAGGAGAGATTTGCTCTGCCTGGGAGAAGTGCAGTTCATGAGACAAATTGCAGGTTTTACTTCCCTGCCCATCACAGCCTCTTCCCTGTTAACTGTCCTGACACCTGAGCAAGGGCACTGAGATAATTTTTTATCCCAGATATAAAAATGGGGCGAGAACAAACATGCTCAGGTTTTCAATCAGGTCTTAGCCAGGAAGTCTGGCAGTGTGACCTGAACTGTGACTGTCCAAGGGACACAAATGACACAGCCCTGACAACTCAAATTTCAGGAGCCCCTCCACTGACTGCAAATTACAGGAAAGGGTCAACTTCATTTAGCACTGACTTCTGTCTTCATTTCATGCTCAGAGGATGCACTCAGGCTAGAGCCTCAGCTGATGCAAATCAAGAAAGCTCAGTAGCAATCAGTGTTGGGCTGATTTATAACAACTGCAAGTCGAGCCCCTTACAAGGTCAATATTAGCAAAAGAAAGAAGGGAATGTGATGGTACTTACTGTGGATTTTAACGCAAGACACTACACAGTGGGAGAAGGAGCATCCTACATGGGAATCTTTCATTAGGCTTTTATGGTGGTGGGAAATCACACACACTAGAATATGAATCTGTAACTAATTAAAGTAACTAATTAAAGAGCTCTTCAAAATGTGCTTTATCTTGAATTCCCTTTTTCCTGCTACATTGTTTCATTGTTCTTCATGTCCTTAGAAATCTATCCAAGTCCTGTAGGCAGCAATCAGTTCAATAACCCTGTGGTGGTTTATTGCTCAGCATATTGCTGGGGCCCTCTGCCTCTCAGACTCTTACAAATGTGAATTAGGATTTCTGCACTTGTGAAAATGTGCTTAGTAGTTTTATTACATGGTGATTCCTGCAAAAAGGTGAAATAAAGTATCTGCCACTACAGCTGGCTCTCAATTGGTACTGAAATTAATTATTTCCACCCCTCTCAATTATTCTCCACCTTTACTGAAATCCAGAAAAGTGCAGTAGCTGGTCGTTATCTAAAAGAGGAAAAAAAAGGCTTTAACAACATCTACAGATAAGCATGAATGCCTCCTGCTAGAGGAATCTCTTCCTAACTAGTTCTGATATTTCAGGTAAGTGGAATCACTTGTCTGATTAGCTGTGGCCTGGAATCTTTTTCTGCTGCTGAGTCCTGAGTAAGCAGTCACATGAAAAAGCCCTGAAGTTCTTAAATGAGAATCCCTAGGAAGCCTCATTTGATTGATTTACTTCACTTGGATGGCAGAGGTAAAACTATCTGGAGTGACCCCGAGAAATCCGTGACGATCCACAGTCCTGAGCAGCTGAGCTGTTGCCACGGCCAGATTCCAGCCTGGATGGCACAGGAAAAATTCCTTCTACAGCACCCACCTGACACAGCCATCCCCGCTCAAGTGTTCCAGAACACAACTCAACTGAGGTGTACGTGTGAAACGAGTTCTTTGTTTCACAGCACAAGTTCTTCAGATGAGACTGAAGCCAACCCCAGCTTACTTTATGTGTATTTTTCCTGGGTATGCAGAGTACACTTTATAGTGAGAAGAGACATTTGAGATTAAAAGAACATGGGAAACACAGAAATTACTACAGCTTATATTTTGCTTTTATGTTATATCCCAGCTTTTCAAATTAAAAACCAGACAAACAAAAAAGCCCCAACCACTACAACAGTTTTTTGCTATTATTTTTGTAGTTATTGGCAGTCACAGAAGTATGAGATCACACCTTTAAAATTGTTCTCCCTCACCTGGAAGCAGATTGGCACCTTTGCCATTTCAGAGATCCTCTTCCTGTTAATAAAAAGGCAATTTCTTTGGGTAACAAAGCCATGGACTTCTGGCAGTAAGCCAGGAAGCTTAAAGAGAAACCTTGAATTCTGCAAACATAATAGACAAGGGACTCAGCTTAAGAAAAGATTTCATCTATCAACTAACAAGAGGCTGGGGTCATGAAGTGGGGTATTCTTTATACTTGAGAGACCAAGCTAAAAGTCTTAAAAATGTACAAGGAAATGCTGGCTGGAATGTCCTCCCTGTGTAACAGGCTGAGGCTTCCAGGAGGCTTATCATTCCTGCTGACAGTCTGACAGGACTGTGTAATACAGAAGTTTAGCAGTGTGGGCAGGTTAAATTATACTAGGCAGGAGAAATCATTTCAATGTGAATCGAAGCGTTTACTCTTGTCCACTTCCAGCTCCAGCTTGTTATTCTCTCTGCAGCCCACAGCTTCATGTTTTTAACAGGAAAGCTTCATTTTGAAGTGGATGTTATACAGGGGGTGGTTTGGTTCTACGATTTGCTGTTTACTCACAAAACATCCTTAACAAACCACTTAAGTGTGACTTGGTTCCTGCTCATCTAGTAATTTTCTATGTATATTTCTATGTTTTATTCTAAGTATTCTACGTATTATTCTTTAATGTATTTAGCTGCTATGGCAAATATTGTGGTAAACAGATTATACATTGAGCAATATGGTTACGGGAAGTTTTGACAAAACCTTAGTGAATTTATATAGAGAAAATAGTCTTATGAATAGGAATGAACTCCCAGAAAAACATGCCATTCCCCTGTGAAAAAGGGCAGAGTAAAGAGCATTTTCAGCTTCAGTCCTTCATTCCTACTGGAAAAACACATAACGCTGCTCAGCTCAGCCCCCTCACCCTATTTTCATGGAGTCACAGAGAACACTGACTTTTCTCCCTGTCCCAGAAGTCCAAGGCATCGGCTTTCCTGCTTTTACAGAGTGATGCAATCCACCCCACAGCACAGCCCAAATGACAAATGTCCCTAAATCTAGGAAGGAAACCAGTCCATATAACGCCTGTGTTTAAAGAAATACCTAAAGAAACACTGCTGCACTTGTGTCCCTGGAGCACTGTGGCCATTTTGAGCTGTGAAGCACCACTTGGAAGTCTTTAAGGTCCCTTCCAATCCAAACCATTCTATTTTCCTCAGTGTCTGTAAAGTAGGGTGACCCCTATTCCAAATGGAATTTTTTGTGTCATTAGGACTTTAGACTAGGAAATAGAATAAGTGGACACTAATTAATGATAAATTACAATAAAATTTATACTGGATTACATACAGCATCTGCATTAGTAGCCAATGAGTCCATTCTGATTAATGTTACCACAGGAAGTAGCAGGGAGTGTGTAATGATTTGCTACAGCAGCTCACTGAAAGCTCTTTAGTCAGGTTTCCCATTAACAAAAACAAGCATTAAATTACTTAAAGACCATCATTAATTTAAATAAGTATTTTGTAACCGTACATATCAATCAGGCACAGGAAAGAAACACAGAAAGTGTCCCAGTTGTCACATCATCTAAACCCCCAGGAATGCACAGTGCCAAGTGGTCACCTCTCATTTTCCTGCCCCAGGACCCCCAGAAACCACATCCTGGGCCAAGAATCGCAGATTCAGGCATCCCACTGTGGATTTTAAGGGGGTGAATCCTAAATGCACCAGTCTTACAGAGGCCTGTCAGAGCCGTGGGCAGGGCAAAAACCTTCTCCAGCCCTGGGAGAGGCTCTGTGAGCAAACCTGGCAGGTCCCACAGTGCAGCCTCGGCTTCAGAGAACGCCTGCTGGGGATGAGAGCAAGCAGCATCAGAGCATCCTGAAGATCTCTGATACCAGGGACCACTACTGGTCTTCAGAATGTCCTGGAGAACACCCTGACCCTCACACAACCTGTCCCCTTGGCACTTAAGGGCAATGATGCACCACAGACCATCCAAGGCCCCCTGGTTCACAAGCAGAGCACAGATCAACATCAGGAGCCACTGAACTAAGAAATAAAACAAAACAAACCCCTGAATGCTGGGCATGGGATCTGGGATATCTGTATTTCCTAGATCTGACACTGATGAGAATGACGAGGGTTGGATGAAATTATCTTTAATGTCCCTTCCAACCCAAACCGTTCCCTATTCAAAGTTTTCATTTATTTGTATTTAATTCTCCCTTATTCTCACAGAATCTCATTTATTTTTATCAAAAGATCTGGGAGTAAGGATGGTTTCTCTCTGTCTGTCTGCACTGGGCATAGGTCCACAGGAATCCAGTGTGGATGGGATTTCTGAGGGCTGCTGCAAGAAACAGCAATATAAAAACAGTAGAACATTACTTGGATTTCAGGCTTCTGTTGCTGAATGTCTCCCATCTTGAACCTTATGTTTACACTGAAATGGAGCCACAAACAAAGACCATGTAAGGAGTAAGGTCAGAGCTGCTGTTGTTCTTGGACCAGGAAAGAGAAACAGAAGCTCTGCAGTGATCCTGGGGAAGTCCGATGGAGCGGCTCTTCCATCGCATTTTTGATGACACACGATAATTACCATCTTCCAGCACGTTTGTGTTTTCCTGGGAGTGCAAGATGCTACGGATTTGTGCCATATTCAAAACAACTGCCCATCCTCAGTGCCCCCTAAAACTGGCCCCATGCAGCCTGCAGCCCCCCTGCCCTG
Source organism: Daphoenositta chrysoptera (assembly GCA_013397915.1). Classification (NCBI taxonomy): domain Eukaryota; kingdom Metazoa; phylum Chordata; class Aves; order Passeriformes; genus Daphoenositta; species Daphoenositta chrysoptera. The sequence continues at coordinate 991,915 of VZRO01007509.1, read as the reverse complement.
CTGTGGGCACTGGCACCGTCAGCAAAGCGACCCTGGGAGCGTGACCAAGCGCAGGGGCTGCGCTGCACAGGGCTGGCAGCACTTCCAGCTCTTCAGCGCTGGGCAGTGGAGGGGCTGGCAGCGTTTCACACAAGGCTCTCAGCTCCCAGGAACAGGCAAACTCAGAAGCAGTATGGCCTCAGCAGGGCAGGAGTCTGAGGTGATGAGCACCCCTCACTCCATGATGGACGGAGCTGCAGCCACGAGGTTTCCTGAACAGAGACCACTACAAAGGAAGAAGGAACACACTCACAGGCTGCTGCACTGAGCTCCTATCAATGCCTGAGACAAACTCAGCCACTGGGAGTTTAAATAATCCTGCCTGCCAGGAACAAAGCAGGGCACAGGAAAAGAAAGGTGAACTGGGAGGCTGGATGGTTCCCAGTGCTGCCCACCAGAGTGTGCCTCCCCACGGGCACCTGAGTGGGGCTGACCCTGGCCTGTCCCACATCTTACCCCTCTGCTCTGAGCTAGCTGACATCTCTCCTCGTCTCCTCTCCTCATCATGATTTTGCAAAACCAAACGAAAAACAAATCTGTAAATGCATTAACAGGAATCCCCCACAGTGTCCTGGCATCACATAAAAATGCCATCAGAAACCAAGTTTTCCAAATGAGGTTACTTGTAAACATTTGGCATGTACAGTCCAAAATTCACCTCTCTATCCTCCTTCCCAGTCTCTGGCTGAGAATTTGTGCTCAATGGACAACCCAGAGCCAATAAAGCAGCCATCTATCAACCCCTGAAACAAACTGTACCACCCATGTGTTGGCAGAAGTTCACAGTTTGAAAATGTTTCATGTCTTACCCGTTTCTATAACAGCCCCTTTCTCTGAGATTATTATAGACTATCACTCATTCTTCAGTTTGTCTAGGATCTGCTAAATGTTTCTCTATAAATTCATCACATTGCACATTCACAGCCATGCATTAACTGCTCGTTTTCTCCCTGAAAGTAAGGAATTTGATATGATACATAAGTCACCATAAACTCTACAGGATTAAGTGAGTTATTGCATCTTACAGGACAACTGGTTCCTACAAATGATACCCTGGAAAATGACATTATCGCTCAGTGATTTGGTTCAATCTGATTGCTACAGTTAATGTAATAACGTAACTCAATTAGGATGCTTTTGTTATGAATGAACAACCTTGTTTAATATTGTCTGCCTGTCCAGAGTCAGCTGAAATGGGATGTTGAGGCAGCCTGCAAAGCCCAGAAATTCAGTGGTGCATTTGCCGGAGAGAGATCAGCATGAATTAGAAAGCCCTGGCAATTTTTAAAGACACAAAGGTCTTCTTGGTGTTCCCTACTAACAGAAAATTACAAACCAGGCATCTTTGTAATGCCTGCAAGTGAATCCAGACTTTTCACCGAGGTCACAGAAAGGCTTGTGACAGTCAGTGCACACAATTTGACCCTCATGGCCAAAGCAAAGCACGTCAGGTTCACCTTAAGCCAATCCTTCCACACTCTCAGCTCCCCAGTAGCTCCCACTGTGCAGACCAGTAGCCCGATCATGGTGTGCCCACACTGGGAGCCTGGGAGAACCCGGCCCCTTGTCAGATAAACTTGTTTTGAGCTTTTCCTGTTTTCCTGTGTGCCCTTCTGAAATGCTTCCAACACATTCACGGAGTTCCCCACCAGCACCAGCCAGGGTCAGGCCCTCTTGCACTGCTTGCACATCTGCTTTTCTAAGAGCTCCCACTCCCTGACTCTCTGAACATCTCTGCCTGCTCTACCTCTGGAGCCTTCTCCTCCCAACAAAGAACCCAGGGGTTCACTGGAGGGTGACACAGCAGACAGAGACTCTGGGAGAAGGGGTTCCCTTGGCTGCAATGCCATGAGCGGGGAGGGAGGGAGAGGTTTTGCCAAACCTGCCCTGGATTAACAGGAAGATGAAAGCCCAGAATGATCCCTACTCTGCTGGTACCTGCAGGCCCAACCCTAATTCAAACCATGTGTTATTCTCTTCACTTCTGCCCTGTTTGGGAATTTCTGGAATCCAAGAGACACGGTAGCTGTGTTATAGCACTTCCAGGTCCACAATACCCTGCCTGAGCCACATGGAGAGAAGTATTTAGGGAACCAGCATGGCCCTTGCTGGAATCCTTCTCAATTCATCGGTGCATGCATTTAATTTCCTGTCTCCTTGTTTTCAGCCTGTCCTTGGACATGTTTGTGAGAAACCTGAGACGGTTACATGTGTTGTGGCCTCCAAGACTATTAAAACCATGAAATAATTGCCATAACTTTGTTCTATAATTTTTTTTTCTCCTCTTTCTAAAGAAACTTCCAAAGAAATGTCTCACCTTCTCAGTTCTCAATCCCAAGCCTTTTTCTTTTCAAGGAAAAGTGAGAACAGACATTCAGGAATGGGGAGCATGCCTCATACATGATAATAAAACCTGATTTGTTATGAAAAACAGATGTTATTCAAGAGCATAAAGTGTATATGAATATTATGCTTAAATAACACATAGTCCTTAAAGAATACTTTGTATAACCTAGATATGTTTGGCCATGGCCAAACTCCAAGATCCACAGATTGAATTTCTGTCTGTCTCCACACACACAGACCATCCATGCCCCCTCATCGATACCATTAACACACCTCCAAAGCTCAGACCCCACCAACAGCAGCTCCATGGTGGGTGGTGATCACAAGAATTGGGCCAGCACCTTTCAGGACACAGATTTCCTTTCAGGACATCTCATCTTACTTTTGTGTGGGAGGTTTACAGACACTTGTGCAAAATAACAGACTCAACTTCTCAATCTACTTAGAGATCTCAGTTCAAACATTCTAAATTAAGTTTAAAATTCTCATCTTTCAGGACAGAGAAAGCATGTGGGCACATGCACTGTGTGCACACACAGACATGCACTTGCATCTTCCCTGAGTTGAAATCACAACTTGCTACGTGCAAAATCAGAAAACCACTCTGTGATTTCACTCACTCTGCACCAGGGGCACCTGAAAGTGAGATCTTGCCTGGCATTCCCACGTACACCCTTCACAGAACCACTTTGATAAAAGTTTTGCTACATATAAAAAAGAAGATGTAACACTATGAAGTGAACAAGCAAAACTATCTATCATTTGGAATGTCTTTCTTACTGTGATCTAAGCTGCTGGGAAGGCTTTAGGAATTTGCATGTTATCCTTAGAGATGTCTGAAACTGTCTCTTCTGTTTCTTGTACAGCACTGAGCACAGCACCAGCTTTAATCTTTAATCTCTTCTTCTCTCCTCCCCTACTGAGAATCAAATCCTACAATCCAGGCACAGGTAAAACTCTTGGGCATAATGAAGTTTGGCTCCAAGTGTCACAGTTAGGATGGGAATATTTCTTGCCAGGAATGTGTTATACCAAAACAAACTCAAATCAGTATCACATCCTGAAACTCAGCCCTAGATCATAGAAACAGAATGGATTGGGCTGGAAGGGACATTAAAGCTCATCCGGTTCCATCCCCCTTCCATGGGCAGGGACACCTTCCACTATCCCAGGGTGCTCCAAGCCCCATCCAGCCTGGCCTTGGACATTTCAGGAAAAGTGGAATGCACCTCGGATGGCAGGATTGAACAGGGAAAGGTGGGGATTCAGGGAAACTTTGGAGGAGCTGGAATGAGATATCTTTAAGGTCCCTTCCAATACAAAGCCTTCCATGACTCAGTGAACCCAGACAATCTTCCCCTGACAAGCCCACGAGCTGCTCACCGCTATCCCTTTTCTCATCTCACAGTGACTACAAATGCAATTACACACTTTAAAAGACAACACAAAAAAGCTAAACAAACAAAATGGAGGTTTTTCCATTCTTCCTCCATCTGCCAATTCACACAACAAAATGAGGACAGAGGAGAGCAACTTGTAGGATTTCAAACACACACAATCCCTGCTTACCTTACAGAAACACGCTTTATAATTATGTACCTTTTGCCTGAAATTATTATAGATATTAGTGTTGCTGTGGGGAGGAGAGATTGTGGGCAGCACAGACGTGTGTTGTAGATATTTATAAAACCACCAGGAGGCTGCAATAAAATTATCATGGGGTATATATTATGCTTTTTCAAGAAGCATTTAAAACCACTACTGTGTTCAATTTAACCTCTCCCCCAAGTTTTCTCAGCACACATTCCTCTGTATAGCTATACCTCTAATTTGGGATGTCAATATATATAAACAGACACATTGCAAATAATGCACATCTATATAAACAGATATGTTCAATGAAAGCAGTGTCTATGATTTTCATAGTGGGCATGTGTATACATGAAAACATATGCTGCAAAATAATATACATGTAGATAAGCTATGGCTGGTATTCTAAGGTCCTGTATGAGAACAGGAATTGCTTATATAAAAATAATAAAAAATTAAAATACTGGATATGGGTTGGTTGCTGCTACAAGTGTAGCTATGACTCTGCACATATGCACAGAGCAGAAAATGGAGTGCAACATGAGCATACACTTATAACATCAACATTTGCTGCATCTGCATATTCCATATTGGTTATGCATCATGCTCCATGCCTGTTACACATTTAACACGTACCATTCCACAACCCTGGATGCTTTTTGCTATCAGTTTGAATTTTCATACAATGGTTTTATTTTTATGCCCACAAGACAGCCTGCAAATGACACTTTTGAAGCCCTGATGGCTGAGCAGTGTCTCCAGACACTGATGTGACAGTGCCGGGACCTCCAACGCGCCGGGGACCCTCGGAGGGGCATCTGTGCCAACCTGCCCTCCCCTGCTCCAGCTCTGCGTTGTTTACTCACTGCCAGGAGCTGGCCTAAAGCCCAGGGGAGAGAAAAACCTGTTTGGGCCATTGACATTGAGTATCCTTGGTGCAGCAAGTCAGGACCTCGGAGGTATCCATCATTCCGGCTGCCTGGAGGCAGGCTGGAGCCAAGGAACTTGCCTGAGCAGCTAGTAAAATTTTAATGCACTCTGTAGTGTGGTCATGTCATACTCAGTTATGGCAAATAATCCCAGATGCCTGCAGAGGTAAAATGGAGCTGTAATGTGCTTGCCTCCTAACCCGAGCTGACAGCAATGATGTACGACTACCATTAGCGGAAAATATCACTTCAACTAACCCATGATCCAGCTCCGCTAAGGGTCACATTATCCATGAGGAACAAATTACACTCCCAAAGTAAATACAAATTTTCTACACGAAATGGGTACAAAAAAAAAAAAAAAAAAAAAAAAAAAAAAAGAGAAAAA
>VZRO01007509.1:965612-986388 GCA_013397915.1 Daphoenositta chrysoptera | reverse complement strand
CCCTCGCTGCCCTCGCTGCCGTCGCTGCCGAGCGCCTCATCCTTCACCCGGGCTCCCGCTCTGCTGCCGCTCCAGCTGCGGGACCCTCTGCGTGCCACAGCAAATGGATAAAAAGGAGCCTTATCTTCCCTCGTAATGGGCCTTAAACAGTAAGGAATGCTTCCTCATTGCCGGAGCCTCGCCAGCACGGAAAGGCTGGGTGATCTTTCACCCCCGGGGCGAGTTTAAGGTGCTGCGTTTTCCAGAGTTAAAAAGGCAACACCTGTACAAATACGCAGCGTAAATTGCCCTTGTGGGAAACATCCCGGCTTCGCAGAAACAGTTTTTGGAATAATACTGAGGAATGATTTCTCTAATCCTACCCTTAGCCAAAATAAATATATGCCAAACAGTAAGACAGCAGTATCCCATGACCTGAAATAATTGATTCAAATTGGGTTCTCAGCCACTGTTTCTCCTCGTTTGCCAGACGTGGTGGTTGGTACCCACCATCCAAGGAGTTTTCCGAGTATCCAATGCCCTGGTGACCAATACTTTGTCCTTCTGGAGCACAGGGGGCTGAATGGCCTGACAGCTCCTCAGCCTTTCTGTGCCAGCCCACCCTGTCCCGCAGAAGCAGAGATGTGACCTGGGGAGGGCAGGACACCCCCACCACCCCCTGAAGATCCCACATAAAAAGCCAAATTGCAGCCAGCCCCCTTCTGGAACCTCAGTGCCTTCCAACCCCACAGGAACTCTTCTCCAGTGGTTTCTTGCTGTTCCCTGGCTGGGAGAGACAGGGAATCTCTCACACAACCTAAGGCCACACACCAATTTCTTTCTTCTTCTTACTAGACTGGAAATGACACACTTTACATTTTGCAGTTTTCCTCTAAAAACCACCCCCAGTCTCCCTATACATGCACCTATGGTTGGGAAGTGTGAAGAATGGGATGAAAAAAACCCCAACTCTGATGACAGTCCCTTATTTCAACAGCGCAATAAATTCTCACAGTTCCCTTTATGACTACAATTTCTGAGATTAGGTAAATTGTAATTTATTATTTATATTCCAGCAGTGCATAAACACCAAATGGAAACCCTGGTAGAGTTTTAAACTGTGAGAAGAGTAGAGATAATACTGTAGCACTGTATGGCCATGGTGGTGGCTGGGTATAAATGCAGCTGGCTCCCAGCTGTCTTTCTCCACAGCCCTGGCACCATCCAGGGGGATATTTTCCCCTTGAAGTGCTACCCAAAGTCTTCCCTCCCTCATTCCTCCCAGGGGTGAGGAAAAACTATCCCAAATACAGTTTTGTTTCCAAGCACCCTACTAAAAAACATCCCAAACTGATGCAACTGCCCACACAAGAGTGGATTGCACCCATTTATAAATGTAATCCTTTGTATATAAGATGACATAAAGCAATTTCACCACCATTTAATCCATTTATGACAAAGCTTTTGTAGAATACACAGAAGACAGCCCTGTGCAAAGCAGCTGCTTACTTTGGCCTTCTGTTTTCCAGCACAGTTTGTGGTGGGGTTGCTCTGGGTTCTTCCTGTTCCCCTGGAAAGGGCAATTTGCAGTTTGGAGTGGAGAGGACACGGAGCACTCTGCCCCAGCTGAGCAGGATGCTCTGTGCAGTCAGCAGAGACACTCCAGGTATGCAGGGCAGGAGGGAACAGCTCCTCATGAACAACAAACTCTGCCTTTACCCAGGGCTACGGACTGATACGGTTTTAGCAGGCCCTTCCCAAGTTCCTCTTAGGTTTATCAGAGCATTTATTACTACTTAAATCAGTTGAGTTTGCAAAGTTGGAGAGAACTGCAAACAAACACACAAACATATGAACACTTGTATGTGTTCAACCACCAAACACTACAATGCAGCCTGTGCAATAAACTGGGAGACACACATCTGCCAAAATGCTACTCCAAAAGGTCTCTCCAAAGCCTAAACATAAAATAATTGGCCAAAAGCACTGCAGAAACATACAGAAGGTGCAGGTGTGAATGCTTTGGTGTGTGTACAGATACACGTGGGTATAGCAGAGTCATTTATGGTGGTTCCCATGCCATAATCTTTGGTTTGTACCTGCTCTATAAGCAATCAGACGTATCAGCATTATCATTAAAAATCTGATTCAAGGAAGATCATTCTTCAGCTCTCTTGGTGCTTTTAATGGCACAGTACTTTTCTCTTCAACGAAGAAAATTTTCTTTCAAAGAGAAAAATAATGAAGCAACCCACTCCCAGCAGCACAGGCTCCCTGGCAAGCACCCACTCATTCTAACCCCAGTCCCTTCCTTTTGTTACTCTCCCCCTCTGAACAGATGCAGCACCTGGCAAATTTAGCCCCTGGTTTGTCCGAGCTCCGTCCTCCCTCCCCATCCCACAGCAGGGGCACCAAAGCTGAGCCCATTTCAGCAGGGACACTTGGGCTGCAGCCAGGACCAGCCAGACACTGCTGGGCCCTGGGAGACCACGTTCCAGTGGGATTCAGGAGCCTCATAACTGATAGGGTACTCTGGAGATAAACACAGAGCTAAGGCATCAATAGCCATGGCCTTTTAAGCTGCACATCCTATCAAAGTTGGATACAACTCCAGCCAGAAGCAGCTCTGCTCTGTGTACACTGCAAAGCAGCTCCCTTGATCAATGCAGTATTTTCCTAAGCAGTGAAAAATCACTAAAGTGCCTCAGATCGAGCCTTTAATTTTAAAATTAAACAGAGTGGTGAGAGGAAATGGTGGAGATGGAGAATAAAACGGGATCTCATTTCTTACCTCATCTTTACCACCTGACTTCCTTATCAGAGCTCTTTGTATGTCGTTTCCAAACAAGATGTCCTTTGATTTCCAGAAGACAAACTTTGTGTTTGTACTTATGTTTTTAATGTTGTATTAATTACCATGGGTATTATTTTAAAGATTGTATCGAGATATCAAAAGATAATACAGTTGCACTTAAATTTGTCAGCTGTGCAATAGCTTGCCCTAATTTTAGATTATCAGCTCTGGAGACCTGCTCAAAGAGTAAGACTGACAGACTTTTTAATGGAGAAAATCGGAGTTCCCCTGGGATCCATACTTTTTTCTGATTCAGTAAGAAATCCCAGTGGCATTTGCTGAAAGGATCCCAGGATGGAAAATGACATCTCTCTAAGAATTAGTGCTTCTCACTCTGATGCAAGTCTTCCAAATATACTCTCCCTCCACAGACAAGCCTGCTACCTCTTCAGGCTTTTCAGCAACAGGAGGGTGAAATGTCTACTTTGAGTGCTCCAGTCCAGTCCTGTGTGTCAAACTGAAGTGAAGGAGCATGAATCTGTATAAATAGACAAATTATCCACCCAAAATATGTCATTTAAAATTGAGATGCTGACACAGCCTTAGCTACAGCACCGCTAAGCAGGGGCTGCATCATTGTTTCAATTAAATACCCTTGTTTCTTCTTCCCGAGAAACCTCTGGAGAAATGTCTCATTTGAGGGCAGACACAGACAGAAAGTGGCTCTGTCTGCCGGCTCCCAATTAAAGGCTCGGGAGGCGGATGGGAGGCACAGCCATCACCTCTCTGAGATCAGATACCAGCCGTGATTTACACAGCCAGAGAGGCACGGATCCAAGGCAGGAACAGGGAATGTGACCAGGCTGGGACGCTGCCTTTCCCCTCTGCCACCCCTCCCCATCCAGCTGCTCCTCAGGCTCCCAGGTCCTGCTCCTTCCTTCATTCTGCTGCTCACACTGGCCCATCCAGTCGTGCTTGAACCAGCTCATCCTCCAGCCCCTCGATCTGTCACACTCCTTTCCTGGTGCTGATCTGCCATATTTTACTCAAAGGCACTGGTCTATTTTTCTGGATTCCAGGTTTTATTTATTCTAGCAGAAATATGTACCTGTATGCATTACTTCTACCTCTCGTGGATATCCTCTGGAGGATCAGTGTGGGTTTGCCCTCAAGAATCCTAAATGAAGCAAAATTGCTTCCTTTGCATTTTCTGAAGAGCAAGTACAGAATTGCTCTGCAGCAATTAACCCTACATTCTGTACACTACAGGGTATCAAAATCTGCAAGAAATAGTCCTAAAGAAAAGCAGATCTCCTCTTCCCAGAAGCATTTCAGGCCAAGCTGTTTCTGGTGGGAGGAGCCCAACTCCACAATCCTCAGAACACACTGAGCGAGGTCCAACCAAGAGCAATTTGTCAATTCACTGCTAGAACAGCTCCACAGCTGGAGGCCAATATCATCATGATATAAGACATTTGAGTAAAGGATCTTCAAACTTCGAATCCTGCTGAGCACCCTCAGCTCCCCTGGGTGTTAATGAAAACTGAGGATGTTGGGCACTACTGATGAAATGATCCTTTGCACAGGATCCGACATCCTCGCTTCTCCCAGTGCATTTGGTGTGCTCGCAGGAATTTTTTGTCCTAAAAATGTTATTTTATTTAAAGCAGGAATTCAAAAATCTTCTGGGTCCTATTGAAAGAGATCTAAAAGATCCTGCCTGTCTGAAGAAAAGAAGTTTCTACTTGTCAGTTAAACAAAGGAATAACGCACAGCCTCCTTTATAGTGTGTACTTTACCTGTCATCCAACAGCCCATTATCACGTCACGGCAGAGTGCACTTTTCTACAGGTCACTTTGTTTAAAATGACATGGATAATGCACATGTCAGCGAGCTGACAGTCCCCACCGTCCTTCAGAGATAAAACCCAGCGACGAGCGCCTGTTCTTATCTGGGGTACATGCCTTGGTCTATCATCTAAGTCAGGCAGAACATGATTTCTCCAGAGAGCACTTTTTTCATTTCCTGATTTTAAGAAAATCAAATAAGCACCATTTGTCTTCATCTGAATATGCTTGACCTGCTCAAATGATGATGTCTCGCATTTTATAACAGGCTACATATGCTGAATTCAAATTAACAGCAGAACAAGGCCTTTAGATCTTTGCCTGGGCTGCCAGCACAGCCTGAATAAATATGCCAGGGTGAGCAGTCATCTCTTAGAACTGGGCCTGAGCTAGAGAGCTCAAAGCTGGGTCTGGTTCTGACATTTGAAAAGAACTAAATTTTTAGGGGTATTTGGGTCTGCACATAATCTCATTCCAGTAGGGGGAAGACAAAATAGAGATCAAGGAGATGAAATACACATCTGGATTTTAAATCCTGCCCACACAAGTACTGGGATATTCTGTGTGAGGCACAGTCTCGAGCCTCTCTTGTACTGTGTTGTAGAAACCATCCTGAAGCAGCATCCCCCCTCCACCCCCAAAAGCTGCCTCTGCCTTTTTATACAGGAGTGCTGCAAGAGAGAAATACAGGGAAACAGGCAGAGGTTCAGCTCCATAAATGCCGCAGTGACAGGAAATTACACTTTTAGTTCTGGGTGCCATAAACATAGGAGCTGAAATTCAGTTTATCATCTTCCTCTGCATAAGGAACATCCTGAAAATGAATAATCACTTCACAGGATGGAATGTAATGGTAATGCATTAAAAATTCATATTGAAAAGTGCAGGTTAATATTCTGTGCAAAAACCCAACAAAACCTCCCCTTTCTGTTGTCACACTGATTAACTCCAGTGATTAGTTCCCTTATGCAAGGAAAATCATTGCATTTCAAAGTAAACAGCAGTTCTTTAACATAGTTAGCAAATTATTAAGAAACATGAGGAAAAAATCCTCTACTTGGGAAAAGAGCTGAAGGGCAAAGCTTTGGAATTTATATACAGAATGGTTTGAGAATTTCCTTGGCTTCCTGTTACACAAACACTGTAGAAAACGGATTAAATTCATGGAAGGTGATTTCTGCACTCATTGTTTCCCTCTGGATTTTACATATTTGTACTTGGCTGTTGGATAAGCTGCACACCAGCATGGTCATCTCTCCTCTTCTTGGCTTGCCTTGGAGCTGCTTAACAGAACCACTCATGAAACTCTAACCAGTTCAACATTATTATTGGAACAATATTTTCTGACATTATTTTACCCTCCCCTGACTTCCATCCCCCAACTTATCCAGGGAAAGAGGAGGCAAAAGTGATTAGATTATCAACACATCCCTTAAGGCTCAACATACAAATAAAAATCACAAAATCCAACCTGGAAATAAAGAAATTAGACCAGTTTTTCTGTGATGATTATTTCAGTTTTGCCAAAGAAAGAAGGTTATGTTCACAACATAAAATAATGGATAAAAATATTCATCAGTGTGGATACCAATTCTTCATTACTATTAGTCTTCTAAACAATAAACAGCATTAGAGACCATTGCCTGACTCTTTCAGCATTATATTCTTCCCCTTTCCCACTTAGAAACCCAAAATTATGGAGACACTTATCAGCAAATTGTGTCACTTGACTTAATGTACAGTTTTCTAAATGTTGTTTCTAAAAAATAGATCTCTCAACCATAACACTTCAGTTGGAATTTGCAGGCCCTTGCCTGCAGAGAAGCAAACAGGCACTAACAGTGGTTAAATAACTGTTAAGAAGTGCAAATGTGAGGGTTACCAACAGACTCAGTTGCTGTTACAACTTCCAAGGGCAAGTGTAGCCACGGAAAGGGTTGGTAGTGAGACTGGTGTTCATAAACAACCCACACAAACTGTGGCATCAATATGCTTAAAGATGAACTGTGCAGCCTCCAAAATACTCATTAGAATTCTCTTTCCTTGGAGGTCTATTCCAAAATTAAATTAGAGACAGAAATTTTCTTTGTATAGAGATGCTTTAGATTAGTCCAAGAAGAAACTTTGAGTAAGTAATAGATTAAGAGGAATAAGGGAATCCAATAAATTACTTTTGCTCCCATACTGATTTTCTTTCTTACCTTTTCTTCTTGATCACTGTCGCTGTCACACTGAAACACAAAAAGAGAAAAAGCACAGGTAAGAGAAACTTGCTACAGCAAAAAAAAGATAAATATTTCTGTGAACAAGATGGGTGATACACTCATAAATGTTGGACGTCACACCTGGAACCTTTAGGAACAAGTTCAGTTACTGTATGGGAGGAAATTTCCCCCCACTGCTGATGAGGAGGATACATTTGTGTGTTTGAATTAAAAAAAACTGTCCTGCACACACCAAAAGCCATTTGCCAAGCCCTCTGTCAGTTCAGCTCAGGGGCACAGGAGCTGATGGTGCAAGGGCACGTTCAGACCCCAAAACTTGATCAGGGAAGAAGAAAAGCAGTCCTTGAGGGCTGGTTTGTTTTCTCTGGATGGCCAGCACTCCTCATGCTGGTGCCAGTCCGTCAGCTCCACGGGCTCCACGAGCTGGCTCAGCTCTGCCCAGCCTGAAGAGGAGGCTGCTGTTTTCCAGGAACACGTGGAAAGGTCACCCCATGGCTTTGCCTGTGGCTGCTGAACTAAGAATTCAGAGATCACAGGGGAAGCCAGAACATGCCACATTCACTGATTTCCTGAGGCTCTCTGGGAGCAGCCCAGGTATCACAGTAAACACAATTTTACAAAGTGCTGAATGGTAGTTCCAGAGAGTCTTCATATTTATCTGGTACCATTGGTCAATTTTTAAATAAGTTTTACTGTTGTAGAAATAGAGCAGGACTAGATCACTCAATGTTCCTTAGAGACAAGCATCAGAACCCAAACCACCTTTGTGTTTGCTACAAGTACAAAAGCTGTGTTGGAAACAGGACTCTAAGAACCCTGGAACTCACAGGTTTGATCCCTCCCACCAAATTCTGGGTAACTACACCTCCTTCTGTGGGTTTGTTTTGTTTCTATCTACAGCTGTACATTCTGGAGGATGAATTGTCTGGATCACTCAAGACTGAACTCACACCTCTGTGGATCTACGGGCAAACATTTCCAAGGAAAACATAAACCACCAAACAGGAGACCCAGGCTTTCCTACCCGAGGACCAGCTGACTGTCAGGCTCTTACTGCACTCAGTTAAGCTCTTAATGTATTTACATCGTGTTTAATGTGTCTTTGAGTATTTTTGTAAGACAACCAAACTGCTTCGAAATCAGTTATATTTTGTGAATTCCAAAGGTTAACTATACAGAGGGATGTGAATAGACAGAGCCAAATACACCCACAAATACACGTACTTGATTTGCACAAATCAACTCATCTTCTGTCCCTTGTTTAATTATAACTTTTCTGTTTCATTGGCTTTTTCCTTGTCTTCATCAGTACAGGGGGTGAAAAGGTGCCTTCCTTACACCACTGAGCTATGTACTAACAAATTAGAGCTAAGAACTATTTCTAGGTATTTTTCAGCTCATTTTAAATGAAGCAAAGATTAGATAAAATTACAATCTCCTTGCAGCTGATTCCAAATAGAAAAGGAAGTGAAATTTATTTAATAACTGAAGTGATTTATATAGCACCAGTTGCACCAGAGTATTTACTCTGGTAACAAACAAATGAGAAGGAACATGAAGACGGGGGACAATTTTATCCAGAATTTTGAAAACCTCATGCAATGTTCAAATTAATGAAGAGTCTACTTAACCAACAAAAGGAAAACATTTCTAGAACACCATGGCATTGACATAAAGTACTCCTGCCTTACCCCACAAATATACTGCATTTTGACTTCAGCAGGACTGCCTGTATGAGATGTTGGTATGAAGGTGAGCAAGGCCCTATATTTACGAAAAGCAGGCTTGCCCATGGATTTTCATCCATGAAAATCACGGCATAGAATCAGAGAATCTCCTGAGCTGGAAGGGACCCATGAGGATCATCCAGTCCAACGCCTGGCCCTGCAAAGGACATCCCCAAGAATCACAAAGCAAGTCACAACTAAGAATGTCACAAAGATTTTCCATTTACTGTCTCTGCTTCGCAGGTGTTGGAAAAATGCAGCTTTTGGGCTCAGTCACCTTCTCCCCCTGGATGGTCAGAGCCAGGAGTTTGCTCACCATGAGCTCCCCAGGATCCACTATCACACCTCCTATGTGTTTCAAACCAGGGAGTCCAGGAGCAATTGCTCATTTTGTTTGTGTCTCTGCCCACCCTCCAGGCAAACTCCAAGTCTTGATTGTAGTATCTGAACCCAAAAGGAAAAACAAAGGTGGCTGTCTAAGCAGGAAAGAGCGATTGCCTTTGAGCAGCAGGGTTCAGAGGGTTTCAAGGTGCCACCCATGCCCAGTGCCAGGCACATGAGCAGGTGTCCTGTGACCCAGCCGTGCTCACAGCGCTCTGCAGCCTCTCCTTTCCCCCAGTTTTGGTCTGGTTTAAGGAATCTCTCCTCTGCTGTAGTTTTTCCCGACTCATAAGCTTGGAAAAGCTCAGGGTTTTTGTGTTCCCTGCAGCGTGGAGGTACCTGGGGAGAAGAGCACTTGCCAGCGCTGACATCTGAATTTGCCATGAGAACAGTTCCCCGCAGCCAAGTGCATCTGCAGAGCGGTGTCGGTGGGAAGCATTTCCACCAAAGTGTTAAACCTCCAAACCTCCGCTCTCCCACAGTCCAGTTCTAATTTCAAGGTCCGCTTAATTCCACATCAAATAATTACCGCTATACCCAGAAGCACCTTGTCTCCAGAGCTAAGCATATGGCGAAGGACTGAGACCTACTGGTGTCCATTATGGAAGCGGCGCGGGTGCCAAGCCGATTAAAAATGCTCCCGCTGCCTTCCCGCCGAGCCCAGTGAGTGACAGCTCTGTGCCTCGGCCAGGCGGGGTGGCTGCCAGAGCAGCCTCTGCTGCACCGGGCCCACATGGCACTGGGAGAAAACACTGCCCTTCCTGCCACTGAATTCCCACACTGACCCGGGGACTTTGCTGGGAGCTCAGCAGGAGTGCACCATCCAATTTACAGCTCCGGCCTCCAGAGCCCTCCGTGCCAGCCTCTGGCAGAGACGGACGATGGTCAAACCCCTCCAGTTCATAAATTATGCAAAGGCAATAAATGCACTCAGCAAACAGCTCCCGCCGTCCGGGCAGCCTGGCTCTGTGGCAGCTCCTGCCCTCACACAGAGGGGCTGGGCACCAGGGGAGCACCCACTGCGCAGCAGTGCTGCCTGGGCCAGGGGCAGCATTCTGTGGACCAGCTGGATGGAAGGAAAAAAGGAGGGGGAGGAGGAAAGGGCTCTAAGCACTGCTCTGGGGTTGCATTTCTGTGCAGCACCTATGTGTGTCTGTGTTTGTGTGTGTGTGTGTGTGTGCAGGACACACTCTGCACTGGCATGTTCTGCACACCCACCCAGCAGACAGTTTATGTGCAGGGGTGATGCCAAAAAGGGAGAAGAAAGATGTTTGCCACTCAGGCTGGAAACAGAATTGGAGCAAACTGCATGTTGTCCCCATGCCTGAGAGTCAGCTCAGGCACTGCGGGCACTGTGCTCACACACAGCCACCCGTGCTCTGATGTGCTCATTTACATTTCTGGATGCCAGTTCTCCCCAGAGGTGCTAAAGCACAAGGTGTTTCCATCTCCTGCAGCCTTACTGCTGCCCACGGCTGGAGAGCACATTTTGGAAACCGAAGCTGACAACCGTGAAGTTGATTATTCAGAATTACTGGTCAATTTGAAGGCTCGAGTCTGTACTGCTCGCTCAATTCCTCAATTCCACCAGCACTTCCCTACCTCCCAGGGCCACAGGAAGAAGTAAAATGATTTAAGTGCTTTGTGGTTCTCAGAGCGCCAGACTGTTTTGGATTGAAGCGATGGAAATACTTTGTGCTGGCCTTCTGCTTTGGGCTGAGCTTCAGTATTCCGTGTCTATTACAAAAAGCTCATTTTTCGGTGCTCTCCCATGTCTTTTGTCAGGAAGCCATGGCTCTGTGCACAAGCTGCCTTGGAATATTCTGCAAATAACTGGGAATCCAAAATATCACTCAGAGATAGCATGACCTGATTTTTGGATAACTGCCACTAGCTCCACTGGAGGCTGAGAGTGGTAATGTGACAAATCAGGACAAGGAGGCTGCAGACACATTTTACACCTGAACAAACAGAGGCTTCTTGCTCTGATTCTCAGGCTCAAGGCACTTACTGTCTCCACTCTGAACACAAGTTGTGACTGATTACACTCACCCCAGGCCAGGCTTGAGATAAGCCCAGAGCCAAATTGCCAAATTTGCCCTACACAACCGCCAGGCTCGTGCTGGGCCGAGAAGTGAAGCCCAGATGGGCAGAACTGCTGAGCACCCACAGCCCCCTGCACGGCCAAGTCTTCAAGTGCACGTGGTCCCAAATGCTGTGAGAGCTTCTCAAATCACAGCCTGATAGGCTCCTCAGAGGGAGGATTCTGCAAAATGGCTATTTTGTGCTTTTAAAAGTCTTGTACTGGCCAGAAGGGACTCAACAGTTTTCCCAAAGGACCTACAGCACTGCCAACCAAATCCAAAGCAAGTAAAGCTCACTCAAAATGATCTTCACAGATAAAAATCTTACAGGACATATGGAAACGTTAAGGCTGCTCCTAATTTCTCTATAATCAGGGGTAATAACGAGACCAGACTGACTGTGATTTGCACAAAGTGGCCACAGTTATCACTGAAACTGTTCCAATCCCTTAAATAACCAAAGTGCACAGCCACCAGCCATCACATCACCTGACACACACACCTGCCAAGTGTTAAGCTTCCTTTTGCAGTATTTCTGCAACTTCCTGCTCCAGAATCATGGTCAGTGACCCAAAACCTTGCGTTTTCATATGTGTGATGCAGTCAAAAATCAAATAATTATCTCTAAAACCAAGCCCAGGTGAGGAAGAGGCATACCAACTCAAAAGATCTCTGTACCAACAAAACAAAAAGCTTTCCTTTCTGCCTCAGCCTGAACCTCCTGAAGCCCTGCAGCCAGCCTGGGCTGTGGCTGCAGCAGATGCATTCCCTGCAATACGGGGTGTGCACGCACAGACCTGCAGTGGGAAGTGGAAAAAGAACTTTCCAATTCCCAATCGAGGCCTAATTGCTGCTGTGTTTTTCAGAAGAAAAGGAAAACTGGAGATCAGGCTAAAGATTAGCTGCACCTCCCCAGTCCTCAGTGCCAGGTGGAGGAAGTTAAAATGCACAGCACATCTCCCCCAGCACCCGCGGAATGAGCCTGATCCCAAAGCCGCCTTTCAAAAATCAGACACCCTGTGTGGTGGCAGCTCTCATTTGAGCCCATTTTAATACCTTGAGAGAGCCTGGTCCAAATCAAGCTGAGTAAAGCTCTGTGCCACCTCGCCAGCTCATTCAGGCTGCAGCAACACCATGGATTTCTCTGTACTTTGCTGATTGAACACATTCTTGTGCAAAAAGTGGCAATCATTGAATATCTCATGTACAATGACATTGAGGAGGGCATTGTTCTCTATTCTGCTCAATGGACTTTGCTGGAACAGCTATTTCATATCTTGGAGCCATTTATCATTGCCACCAAAGGAGTCAGTGCTGCTGCAACGCCAGCGCTGAACAAAGTGATTCTACTCATCTGTCTGCTGAAAAGAAATCTGAAGAAAATGAGGGAAAACCCAGACCTCAGCCTGTTCACACTGACATTTACAATATTCTTGTCCATCTCTCCACCAATGACAAACTGGCAGCCCTGGAAAGGGCAAAGATGGTATTTTAGCTATACAATTAGACCTTTGCTTCCAAGAAAAAAGGAGAAAAAAACATCTCCTAGATGAAAGGAGACACAGACAGGGAATAAATGGGCAATTTTCTAATTGATGAAATTGAGACCGGCAGAGTCACAAAGAAACTAAGAGCAAGAATTTCACTTTTTTTCCTTCCTATCTGTGACTTTGCCTGCAACTAGCATTCAGCATGGAGCTCCTTGCCAAGGAATCTTATATATATAGCATCTCACAAATTGGTTAACATCACAGTCTGCTTAGCAATTCCTCGCCATTATCCACTGTGATTCACTGTAAGGAATGGCTCTGAAACAGAGATGGTCTGAGAAGTTTAAGGTCTGCTTTCTTAAAAGCTAAAATTATGGATTATTCACCAAAAAGTCCCATTTTACACAAATTACCTTAGTCTGGACAAAAGATTGCAATGTTGACCTTTAATCTGAATTCCATTTTATCCAAAATACTTCACTTCAGCTGAAATGTATCAGTCTTGGACATTTGAAGTTATCTTGGCCCCTTACAAGAAAAATACTCAGAACTTAAAATGTCTTTCAGCTGCAATTCTTTTTAATTCCTCCCTTCCAGGACTTCTATGATGGTTTTATATAACAAAATGACACAATTAGTGGTTCCTTTTAGCTCTACCATCAACAAAACAATGGTTTGATAAGAAAGGATGATAATTTAAGTATTAAAATGAAAAGTCTGGATTATATGGCTGTCCAGCATAAGGATGATCCACTTTATATGTCTCTAGGCTGTGGATATATCCTTGGTACCTGGTGGGAGGCCCAAGGAACTGGATTGTAAAGCCAAGGGGGATTTCCCTGCAGAAAAGACCCCTAAAGACAAGTCCTGCTCTGAGGTTTGGTTCTGCTGTGTTGTGTTTGCAGGGACATCCCTCCCCAGGCTGGGAGCAGTGTGTCACTGGGAGGGACTGGGCACTGCTGGGAGGCAGCACAGACCTGCGGGGGCTGCCAGGGGCAGAGCTGCCACCCTCTGTCCTGCCAGGCTGCCCCCGCTCCGGGGCACCCCAGGGACACGTGAAACCAGCCCGGCAAGAAACTCATCTTCTTCTGTTCCTTGGAAACTGAGCTGGGACTGGAGGCTACGGCACCTTCTGTCCCCAGATCCCAGTGCCAGCAGCTCCCTCTCGGTGTCGCTGCGCAGTGACCCCACACCTGCCCGGGGCCCTCCCGCCATCCCAGAGAGCAGCACGGTGCTCCCACCAGGGCCAGGGGAGCATTAAGTGTGTGTTCCAGAGAGAAAACTAACAATGCCATGCATTCCTCAGCTCAGCACCCTCAGAAAGTGCCCACCACCAGTCAGGCACCCAAATCCCACCAGACCAGCTGGCACCAGGCACTGCCGGCCTCACACACAGAGGAATCCTGATTTTAGGAGTCATTCTCTGTTGCAACTGAAGGGTGAAGTTCCTGCCTCAGCTCCTGAGGGCTCCATAAGGAAAAATGCCTCCATGGCTCTCCCCTGGGACTCGGGATGCACATTTGCTGCCTCCTTACCTGCTTTGCTGGCTGCAGGCAACATGCAGCTGTCATGTTATTTTTAGCACCCTCTCAACTGATGGCAATTTGCAGTGTGTAATGTCATGTTTAGCATCCTCTCAACTCATGAGGACTTTTTCGGGGTTCCAAAAAATAAATAATAGTAAATAATAATAAAAATGTGCATTTGTACTGATGGACTAAGTCAATAGGAAGGATTTAAACTAATGAGTGGTTAATGAAGTCAGTGCCTAATACTGCATAAGTGGGTGTTATCTGTATAAGAAAAGATTCTTATTTTTCAGAACTCCTGGTCTTAGCTCATGAGTTCTGTTTGGAATTTAAGTCTTCCAGGTACTTACAGGCTAATGAAATAAAAACACCTTGATTGACAAGAAGCAAAGCATGTTACGGGTTAAAATAATACAAGAATCTATTTTTTACACTGTGTTGTGATCCATAAAAATCACCCTGAGCCTTTCCTCTTTCTTCTCTGCCTGTGAAGCCAATTGCTTTGATTGCAGTGATATGAGCTTACTGAAATGACTTGCCCTTGCTTGTGAAGCAAATGGAACATGCTAATAGAACTTATCGCATTACCGGATGCAAAAGTGCCATAGCTCATTACTTTAAGATAAAAGGATATCATTGCAGACGGGAAGCAGAATTGACTTTCTGAGGCCCGACTTGATGATGATTTAATCAACTGCTCTCTTTCACTTCTCATCTCTGCGCCTGTCGGTTTCCCAGGTGCTGTTAAATGAGACACTCAGAAAGTGAGCGGAGGGAAAGAAATTGCTGTCATTACTTTTCAAGAAAGGAGGTATGCAAATTTTCGACAGAAAGATTGCGTTCATAATGGGCCTGGTAAAATACAAGGATCATGCTTGACAGGTGAGGGCAAGTCATTTGTACGTCCTTAAAGTGAAGCAACCATCCTCATTTAGAAATTGTGCTCGATAAGAGAAGCTACAAATGAAACCCACGCGATGGCTGAGAGCAGCCAGCAAATCTTTGAAGAGTTTGCTGCTGCAGCTCTGCCTTCAGCAGGTGCCTGGCGTGCCTTCACACATGGCTCTTCCCAACTGCCAGATGGCCAAAGTTTGACCTCAGTACCTCACAGAGATTCCTCTTAAATGTTTTTTCTTACTGTCAGCATTATATTCACAGTCTGGGGTCTGAGAGTTTCTTCCTTTCTTCACCGCTGCCAGAAATAGAAATTACAACAACAAAAAAACCCAACCAGCTAAGCGAGGGTTGAGTTAACTTTGAAAACAGAACCAAGAGGTTGGAGGCAACAACTTGTTTTCCTCTGCACGTGTGGCAGATCTTGGATGGTCCGGAGCTTACACTTCATACAGCCAAGTAAAAAGAATAACCCATGCAAAGGGCTGTGGTGGGGAGCAAAGAGGAGGAAAAGAGGCTTCTGCAGGGCCCAAAAGGAACCTGGGGTCCTGTGTGATTGCAGCAAGAGAGGAAAGGGTAAAGAGAGAGAAACTGGATGCTCTGTTGACCTGATGGAGAAGTTCTGATATTCCAAAATTAGACGTTAAAAAAGCACAATAATTGAGATGATGAATTATGCACAGGCTAAAAACACTCTAAAGATCTTGGATGGCTATTGAGCTGTTTGGATCATTTTAACTGGGGAAATGAGAACTACCAAGCTTTTATTGGTGTCAATCAGGTTTTCCATCAGAGATTGATAGTCAGCCACAGCAAACAGGTTCCTCAGGGACACTCTAAGCAATGGATACAGCAGTTTGTCATAAAATGTTGACATTTTGTCTCAGATAACAGCATAGGACTTAAATAGAATTAATGTCATGAATATTTAGAATTAACCAAGAAACAGCTGGGAAATACTGCCACAAAGGAAGCTGGGTACAAACAGAAAATGATTTAAATAAGAACAGCCACTGTATTAATTCCAAAATAGGTGCATTTTAAGAATTTATAATTTTTTTTTACTCAAGAACACAGTTCACTGCCCCTGTGCTTGTTTATGGAGCTCAAGTATCAGATATGTTATTTGCCCTTTTCCCTGTGTGTCAGGTCCTTAACCCTCCATATCCACCTAACTGGGAGTGATCCAGCAATACCCTTTGGATCTGACTCACCTCTCACCAAAAATACTGCACTGGAGGTTGAAAAGCAAGATGATGGAGGAAAGATAGCTTTGGGCTGGGACTCGGGAGATCCACCTCTGTCACTGGCTATCAGGATCACCTCAGGCAAGTCACTTACTCCCTTCTGCTGTCAACCCTCTCCTCTTCATCTCTTTGGGCTATTAAATGGTACATTCCCTAGGATTTGCTTACTTTCACTGTATGTGTTTATCAAGTGTGCAGGATAATAAGGCATTTTGCTTAGAGAATGTTGGTCTTGGTAAAAAGAAGAAATAAAGAAGAAGAAAAAAGCATCAACACCTGGATCAGGCCCTAGACACACCGTGCCTATTTTCAGTATAGATCTCATCTTCCACCAACCAAAGTGCATGACCTCTGGAAAACTATATCATTTCAACTGAAAATTATTTTTATTTTCACTTAGAGCAACACACACAGAGCAGCAGCAACCCAGCATCAACAGCACTGCACAGGGGTTGCTCTCTTGTGCAGGCTGCAGCAACTCTGAGCACAACATGGCTACTGAATCCCACACAAAGAGAGATTCCATTGATTTCTAGGGTAAAATAGTTCTAGAAATCATATCTGAAACAAAACATAAATAATAAAAAGCCATATTTTCTCTTCTTTCCCAAACAAGACCTCTTCAGCTTTCGAGTTCTGTGTCTTCACAGTAGCTTAAACAAGTTAAACTGAATTGTATAAATAATAATGGTAATAATAATTCCCTAAACAACCCAAAACAATTGATCCTTAGGGATAAGACCTTAACAGCTGAGCTATAAACCTCTGAACATTGGATTTTAATGGATACTAAAAACCCCTTAACTAAGCCCTATAAATATAACCTGAAACAAAATGATTTGTGTTCTAAGCTGTTTGCAAACTCCCATAAATGTTCCTCATTGTCATAATGCCAGAAAAATAGCTCAGCCTGTGTACTCAGCCCTGCAAACTGGCTTCTGTGCTGTGTTTTCATTCCCTTTCCCACTCTCTGTTTTATAATTCATCACTCCCACTGTTGTTATGTATTATTATTACTATTATTATTTATTGCTGCCTTTATCATTTTTGTACAATTGATAAATTGTCTGTGCTAGACCTGAGGGAAGAGAAAGATTATTCTATAGAGCAAGTAAATATAAATTGCAAAGACAATGGCACACTTTGGCCTGCCTGGCTCAAATTTCCTTTTTGACATACATGGTTGTATAATTTGGAATCTGTGATCTCTTATTAGGAAATGAAAGCATTACTTTTTTTCCACAGAATGCTGCAACTATAATAATTGAATTTAAAATAGGAGTTGTATTTCTCTTTTTAGAGGTAAGAATAATATCCTGGATTTATCAGTTGAACTCAGCTGTTTGTTATTCAAGGAGTGGCTGGGAATAAGCAAGAATATTCATCACTGCCTGGCCGCCCCATCCCTGGCAGTGTCCAAGGCCAGGCTGGACGGGGTTTGGAGCAACCTGGGACAGTGGAATGGGCAGGGGGTGGAATGGGATGGGCTTTAAGGTCCCTTCCAACCCAAACTGTTCTGGGATTCTTTGATAGCTGGGGGATGTTGTCCAACAGAGCAGCCGCCACTGGAGACGCTCCCTTTACCAGCAGGCAGTGGCAGAAGTGACACCTTGGTGTGTCCCAGCAGCCCACCCAGGAAGAGGAAATTCTCATTTCCTCCAGCTCTCTCTTCCTGAGGACCTCCTGCAATCAGCCCCAAGGCCCCTGTGCCTCCTCTGTTCTGAGCAAAAGCTGTTGCTCCCATGCTGGTTCTGCAGTGATCCCGAACTGGGGCTCACAGTGCTCCAGGGCTTGGCCACACACAGCAGAGGGGTGAGGGAGTGACAGAATATCCCCAACTGGGAGGGACCACAGGGATCACCCAGTGCAGCCCCTGGCCCTGCCCAGACACCCCAACACCCCCACCCTGTCCATCCCTGGCAGCGCTGTCCAAACGCTCCTGGAGCTCTGGCAGCCTCGGGGCCGTGCCCATTCCCTGGGGAGCCTGGGCAGTGCCAGCACCCTCTGGGGGAAGAACCTTCCCTGATCTCCAGCCTGACCCTGCCCTGGCACAGCTCCAGCCGTGCCCTGGGTGCTGTCCCTGGTCATGGAGAGCAGAGGTTGGAGATGTCTCTCCACTGTTCCTCAGGAGGAAGCTGCAGAAGCAGCTCCAGGTAAGACCCAAACATCTACTTTAAGAGCCATTCTCCTGTAGAAATACCCACTGTGGAACACCAGGCCCTCAGTTTACCACCAATGCTCTCCTCGCAGGGATAAAAGAAAAATGTTTGGGGTTTGGTTGTTCTTTTTTTTCCCACTGCTGCATTAACCTACCCCCAGACTAAGTGATAAAAACTCCTGTATCATAAATACTATCACAGGCTCCATGACTGTTATCAGCAGTGGCAAATTACATGTCACAGCCAAGGCAAGGGATTGCTTTGAATAGCTGGCTTTTAGCTCAGTGCTCAAGAAGTTCTCCCTGTCCAGGAGGGTCTTGGAAAATGCAAGAGTTTTGCCAGCAGCAGCTGTGCTGAAGCAGGGCTGTGGCCAATGCAGCACTGAGTGTTACTGGCACTGCCCGTGTGCCCCTTCTTCAGCTGCAGTGAGACATCACACTGCTGGGAATTCTCTCTTCCAAAGGTGAGCCCCACACCAGGGCCAGGAGACACCCTGAATGTCAAACACAGGACTTCCCACTAAACTCTCTGTCAAGGAAGAAGGGACACACCGAAGCAGGAGGGGATGCAAATCAAGTCTGTCTGAGAATATGAGGATCCACAGGATGCCTGGAAGGAGCAGAAGCTTCATATCTTTGATCTTTGTGGTCACCACTACCCCACAGACAAAAATTCACACTGGATTTCTGGCTGGATGATCCCAGCAGAGCACCTGCATCTTGTAAAGAAAGGAATTTTAAACTGCTCAACCTGTGCTCCGCAGTTTTGAGATGGATTAGGTAGAGCAAGGAAATTCATTGCTTTCTCCAGAGATAATCTCTGTGAATACAGATCCTTGGAATTTCACAAGGGATGTTTTAGCGAAGTAGAGGCTCCCTCTGTTTTATAGACACCAAAAGATTGGAAGTTTCATTCTCATCTCTTTTGAAAATTTAGTAATAGGAAGGCTCTGAGATTTCAAATGTTGTCCCCACAAAAACCTCTGTCGTCTTCAGTCTAAGAAGCAAGTGAATAACAAGATGCAATGGGTAAAAACCAGATAAATTTAGACTGCTTCATATTTTAAAAATGGGGAATAATTTATTATTCTTTAGTTAAAAACAGGGCAGATTTTCCCTAACTGAAACAAAATTAATAAAAAATTAAAACCTTGCCTAAATATTGTGCCCTCATTCATTCAGAGTTACTGTACTCCAGGCAGTACAATTAATTAGTGGAGATCATGTGGCCTGTGCTAGACAGGAGGTCACAGCAGATCACACCCTCATGGCCATAAATGATGTGAATTTATAAATCCCTAAACATCCACATCCTCCCACTCCGACATCCACAGCCAGCTCGTTAATGCTTCCGATCTCCTGTGATCCAGCAATTCAGGCCAGTTCCATTCAGTGGCAACAGCTCTGTCCATGCTGGGGCAATCCTGAATGGCTGTGAACAACCACTGAGCTTACTCTGGAGCCAGGAGGTTTTCCCATTTCCCAGGAACAGTAGATCCTGCCAGCTTTTACAGTGAATTTGGTGTTGGTGTTGCTGTGTATGTTGAGTTTTATTCATTTTCACAGGATTCAGTTTTATCATGCTGCAGGAATAGCACTTCAAGACTCATTTCAGCTTTGCTATTAAGCTCGACTACTTTTTTTGAGTAATCAATAAAAAGTCTGCTACAAGAGGACACTGTGATTTACAAATACAGGAAAAGAAAGAGAATGATGCAGAGCCATTGGTATGGATGTGAAGAACTGTTGGGAGGGGGGGAAATAAAAAGACTATGAGAAGAATCTGAACAACCAATTTAATCTTGGAGGAAAATTCAGCAGAGCTATCCTGCGTGGCAGCTATCATAAAAAGATGCGGGAGAGATCTACGGGAAATTCAATACAAAATCTAAAATGTTCACCAATGGGGTCCTTCAGAGCAAGGGAGAGGGAGAGACAGCAATTTCTCATAAAGCATTACAGAAGGCAGCCTTGCATTTCCCCTCAGAGCTCCTAAAAATAATTATTAACATGCAAGGGAGAGATGCCAGTGGATACTCTGAATTGAGGAATACTTTGCTACAGGCATGGATTTATCAAAGACTCTGCTCCCATCCCCACCCAACAGAGGAGAGCTCAAGAGCACGTGTTTCTTCCCACTGCACACATTCCCACCCCTTTCGATCATTTCTTGTCCATACACACAAACCTTGTTGAATTCAGGTCCTCCAGGCTCCTGCTGGGGGTTTAATAACCAGGGGTTATATAAAACCAGGGGTTTATTGCTGTTGCCCCAATGAGAAAATGCAGCAGGTGAGAACTGAGCCTGGCTGGAGGCTGCACTCAGGATGTGCCACCTCCGGGCTCCTGTCCTGCCACACCTCCCAAAAACTTGACCTTTTCTCCTAAAAACAAGGGCTGGAAAACACCAGGCATAATAC
>VZRO01007509.1:945612-963112 GCA_013397915.1 Daphoenositta chrysoptera | reverse complement strand
AGCTGCTCAGAGCGGACCCCGCTCTCCCAGCCCCTCGCAGGAGGCAGACTCCGGTGGCTTCTTTCTCCTCATGCAATTACATTCCCATCCTACGTAATGTTTTCGTGACTATCATATAATGGAACTTAAAGCTGATCATTTTAGAGCCCTAGCAATAATGATAAGGGTTTGCAAATACCACAGAGGGAGGCTGTGGCGTCCTCTCCTACAGCTGTAATGCACAGATTGAATCTGAAACAAAAAAAGCAAACTTGTACATGTGTTCTAGCATAAAACTTAATATCCAAGTTATTAGGCTGGGAAAAAACAGAAATTAAAATCTGGCTGATATGTGTGAAGATAAACAGGGTCAATTAATTTATTTAAATTGGCTTAATAGACCATTTTTGTTCTTGTTTAACTCAAGAGCTTTAAATTTAAATGATCTAATCCTTTTTTGGCATTTTAATATGAACACTATACCAAAAATATTATTATTGTACATAAATGAGACACAGTTTTCCTTCAGCCCATTTAATTTTATTTTTGCCTTTTAAATAAGGGATAAGTACATTTGTATTTGCGTGATGGCTCCAGTGCTCCCAAGCCCTTTTAAAGTAAGGCCATACAGGGCAACCACAAACAGGGCAACCACAACAGCTCCAGTTTCAGACCCACTGCAACACCCAGCAGAGCTGGTTTTCCAGCTGCAGGACCTGCCAGTTGCCATGAAAACACAGAAGAAGTCAGGGAACAATCCCTTCCCTGATAGGCCTTTAAGGTCTCACAAATGGGGCTTAGGCCTCTCTAACAGTGCACTGCTCTTCATTATTTATGGTACAAAGAGCAGGGGGCAAACCTGTAATTTGGGCAGTGACAGAACATCTCATTAAAATCACCAGAAGAAGAAATAGCTGTACTTTAGCTCTCAGTCACAAAATTTAAGGAATATTTTGAGTATGATATTACAGATCTGAAAGCACGCAGTCCATCTTCCTCCTTGTCCCAGAAGCCATCCCCTCTGTCTTTGTTACATTTGTTAAAATAAAACTCTTTCAATTCTGAGTATTTGGTGTTTACCAAGAATAACTGTGATCATGCAAGGCCACTCCTCTCTGAGGTGGTGGGGGAAAAAATGGACAGGCCAGGTTGTGCAAGACTATTTTTTTTCTTGAGGACGAGGCATGTAACAACCTTTTCAAGCTTTATTTCTCCCCTTTCTAAGTGAAATTACTATCCATGTTCCTATGTAAGCTCTCTCCAATAGAAATATCTAAATAAATGGGCAGATGACACTTTTAATCCCACTAAGGATTGCAATATTCCATCTGAAGCAGAATTTCCAGCCAAAAGTACTGGCCTTGCCCTGAGCCCCCAGCCCTGGGTGTGCTCAGCGCCTGCTCAGGCACAGCACTCGTGGCCCTTCATTATGATTTGTAACCTACAGAAATAAATGGCCAGGAATTGTGAGTGAGAGCCCTACAGCATTTAGGACCCTATTCAGCTGGAAAATTACACAGCCTCCCGAGGCACATGAGCCCTGAGAGGCCTCGGCAGCAGCAGAGCCTTTCAGGAAAAAGGTCAGCCGAGCACCCGAGGAGGAGGAGGGAATACAGGGAACATTTACCACCTCCAAAGCAGAAGCAGCAAAGAGCTCTTCTTTGTCCCCAGGTATTTGTCTGTCTCCCTTCTCCTGCCCTACACTTGCCTTGGAAGGAGAAAGTGTTCCTCAAATATCTGGGGACTGAGAAGGAGTTGTTCTGAAAGCATCACCAGCCAGAGGAGATGATCTCTGCCCCTGGCCTGCAGAGAGCCTGAGGAGACTGCTGCTGATGTAACACAGTCCTGAATGTGCTTCTCCTTGAGACTCCCAAACGAGGAGCCTAAACCCAGCCCTGGAACTCGGCAGAAGCAAATGGAAAAGGAGACAAAACACAAATAAAGACAGCAGACAAGCATCTTATTTTTCACACATGAAGAGCAAACTGTGCTTTTCTGAGGCCACCTAAAGCCACCTCCTGCAAGAGCCTCTGCTCTCACCCTCATCATGCAGGTCACACACAATACAGGTTGTGTTGCTAAACATAATACACTTATTTCTGTGACTGACCCTCACGCAGTCCTCTCAGTGGGCATATTTGTTCTGGCTGTTTCTCTCTGGAAGCACAAAGATATCTTGCTAAAAGGTAAATGACGGAATTTCCATGGGCATTATTGAAAAGTGGAAATGAAATCCCAAATTTGCACCCTCCAGTGTCATAGTTATAGAACCTCCACTGCTGCACAGAGTGGAGGAAATACATTGGAAATGCATCAGCACTGAGTGTAAAGGGTGCTTTTAGTGAAGAGTACACTGAAAAATAAGCTGCTTCCCATCAGCGAGTACATTCTTTATCTTTAGCATAACATTTACAAAGCTTGTTCAGGAAAAAAATGTGTTAAATCTTTCATCAGGCTACAGACACTTTATTTGGAGTCTTCACAGAAACCCAAAGTAGTGCCATAAGGTGCCTGGAATATTAGCCAAGATAAAACCTTCAGGGCCATGCACGCTACTGTTTTCAAATCTGTTCTTTCATCTGATGTGCCAGTCGAAATTACTTCTGCAACATGGTCAGAACCAACCTGGATGGATTTATAATGCCTGAAATTGCTATGGGCATATTTTTGTGAATCGCCTAGAGACAAACAGATAATTCTCTTTAGATTGTGCGAATTGCTAATTCTTATGCATGTCATGTGTTTGCCAAGTGGCATGTTTAGACAAGGAAATTGCAGAATATTCCTGATGTCACCAGAGCTCCATGCTTAGAAAGCCAGGGGAGCATAGGACAGTGTCCTTTCACGTATCTCACATATATATTACAAGGAATTTTAACTCAGACAGGATTTGTTACCTTTCCTCACTACAACACTACCTGTCTAAGAAGGGAGTGAAATGCTAAAGAGCAATTACCAACTATACCAGAGCAATGTAAGTACTTTGTGTGGGTAAAGGAAGCAGAACCCAGCTTTTTATTTTTCTCTGCTTAGGCAATTGGAATAAACAGCGTAAGTGTCATCTTTTGAGTCAACATGTCAAGTTGAGTTTTGTGATATCTCATCTCTGTCTGTTGGCACCAGTACACCGCACACAAAACCCTCGCAGAGCCTCCCTCGCTCATGCTCCCCCCAAAAACACAGCTTGTGCCACCAGTCCCCGAGTTTCCCTCTCTGTTCAACCTTCTCGAAATTTTTGAACTCATTGGCCAATTTCACCCACATTTGACAAGAGATTTCAAAGCTAATTAAGCTCATGTGAGTTTTCTGCAAAAGGCGGCCAGTTGGTGCAGAGCCCCGATGAGTCTGAAGGAAAGGCTGCAGCGTGTGATCACACCTCGCTCCCGCCCAGAAAACGCACACACAAGAGAAATGTTAGAACAACTCCGAGAGAAAAAGCATCAATCAAAGGTTTCAATTAACTCTCGATGGGAAATCAAGCTTTGATAAGTTTTTTTCTCCTATTTATTTTACTACATCTGACTCAGATTCGGAGATGCCAGCTTTTAACTAATATAGAAATTAGCCTCATCCTTAAACCCAACAGGGACATCTCTGTATAGCATTTATTATAAAGCATAATTGTAGCTTCAGGGCATCATTTCAGATGAAAACGTAAGATATACAATAAAAGAAAATTCCATTTGTATTATGACCAGATTTTGCTTCTCAAGTGACTCTTTGCACGTGGAGAAGTCGCTGAACTGTGTGTCCGGCCAGCGCAGAACTGACGGTCCCACGCTTA
Source organism: Daphoenositta chrysoptera (assembly GCA_013397915.1). Taxonomy (NCBI): domain Eukaryota; kingdom Metazoa; phylum Chordata; class Aves; order Passeriformes; genus Daphoenositta; species Daphoenositta chrysoptera. The sequence continues at coordinate 959,349 of VZRO01007509.1, read as the reverse complement.
TGGCTTAAGGCCATGGCATTATTAAAACCATGGATTTAATTCCTGGCCGACACACACTCTTCTTTAGCTACTTTGGGTAAATCCCCCTTCCTCTCTTTTTGTGCTGGATCCTTCATCTGTAAAACAAGACTTTGTTCCCTTCCCCTACACTTCATCTTTCCTCTCTATTTGTGTTGTGCTCTCTTCTCATCAAACTGGATGACGCCTGCTTTCCCTGAATGCCCATTAAACTGTTTTCTAACTCAAACAAATCCAAACACAAACATACTGAATCCATTTTTCTGAAGTATTTTAAGTGGATTTTTGTTTTGTTTCTTTTAGTCCTTGATCACTGGCCATGAAAAAATTCCGGTGGCTCCAGAAAGCTGGGTCTGCCCGTGAGAAGAATGCCAGCTTAACAAATCAGTAGCTTTGGAGTACTTAAGGAGGTGTTAGGAATAAACAGTTGCTTTTCTTTATTGGGAGGGAAACATGATTAATATATTTGTTTTAGCATATGCTATGTATGCAGCTTGGTTGTGTTTTACAAGGAGGAGTAACAAATTAGCAGTCGCCGACAAGTCACTTTAAATCCTCTTTAGATTTCATCACTCTTTAAAATGAGGTTTCTCAAGGCAAACAGGAAAGAATTTTATTTTCAAAGGGAAGAGAAAACAGTGTTGCTTAAACACTTCTGCTCTCTATCCCTGCGGGATGCAAAAATAATCCATGACTGTGACTTCCATGAATTCAGTTAACTGCGGCTAAATTGCATCACAGAGCCCGTCTTTAACAGATCTGCAATGGTTAATGAACGTGGTGGGGAGACCAGATATTTCTTCAAAACAACTCATCAAGTAAGCTGCCTCCACTTAACAGATGTAAAGGCAGGGCCCGAAGTGGGAGCTGGCAGAAACAGATGGTGCCTAAGGGCAGCTTTCTGTTCCAGTGCTCTGGGGGCCAGGTTAGGCAGGACGGGAGGGGTGGAGAGGTGGGGGCTGTGTTTTTCGGCAGCAGGTAAAATCCATTTGTCACACCAGCTCCAACTGGGCTTTCAGCACAAAAGTTTAATATCTGAAACCAATGAGGCATTCTGCTCTCCGACTGCAGCAAGGCAGGGAAACCTCTCAGAGCAGTATGGAGCCCCAGCCTTTTCCAGCAGGGAGAGATGTCAAACTCCTCATTCTGTGAGATTTGCCTTTTCTCTCTCCTTTTCAAACAAATAAAAAATGGATATGCAAAGGGAAGTGTTTTACCTTATTACACCTTCAGGGAAGGAACACAGAGTGGCGAGGGTAAGTGTGTTTCCCCTCTCTGTTCTCCACAGAATAACATCAGTAACCTCATAAAGCAGCCCTGCTTTCTCCTTCCCTGAAATACAGACACACACTGCGGCACCAGCAATAAATTTCCATCGCCTCCAACTTCCAGCATTGCCAAGGTACGTGCCACAGAGAGCATTTTTATGAGCCAGTCTTTGACTGCCAGGATTTTGCCTTCATAAAGAAGAGATTTTAGTCCATTCTGTCTATTTATTTTGTGTAGAGGAATCAAGGTCAATAAACCATGGAGAAATTCACTCTACCTTATTCCATTTCAGACTTTTGTCATCCACGCTTTATCGAGTATCTGAATGAATTTTTAATATCATGCCACAAAATGCTTTGGTCTTCTATCATACGCTGGGACTCCATAAATCTGATAACACTTGGGAGTTCTCAAATATACTCAGCACTGAAGAAACAGCTTTAAAGTTTAGTCATTCTGATGAAATGTAAGAGCTTATATCAGTGACAGGTTGACAGAAAAAGCTGTTTTCCTTTCCATTTCACAGACTTCCACGTATGAACGCCATGAAACATGTCAGGACTTTCTCTGAGTCTATGAAGACAGAGATGGCATCTGCTCCCAGTGGGGAGCCCTTCTAACCAGTAATACTGTAAAATTTCATGATTCTGAAATCTGATCGACAGCCAAAGGAAGGGCAGGGAGGAGGTGTTTACTGTATTTTATAGGAGAGCATCAATTGCTTGTGTTGGCACATGATGTATATTTTTATGGCATACAATGCCACTTTCAACATATTTTTAAAAATTAAAATGTATTCATGTTGGCTGAACAGGTTTGTAATTTCCGCTTGCTTGAAAAAAATACACATTTTTAAAAAGCAGGTATTAACCCTGCACACTCATCACTGCAGTTACAGGCAGGTAGGCAAAAGAGCCTTAAGCAAACCACAGAGATCTACTCTCAGCAGCCCAGCACAGAAGCACATTAACTCCTTCCAGCACCACTGATCCTCCCTTCCAGTGACAGCATGGAGAGGAAATGGATCCAGTGACTCTACAGCCAATTGAAAATTATCTCATAATAATGTGGCCAAATTGAGCTCTCATTAAGAGACTGCTTTAGATTTTCACATTTGCTTTTAACAAGCACGCACCTCCATGGCTCCACTGAATTTATGCAGCAACACACACCCCTACAGATTTCAGCAGCTCCTGGAAGCCATGCACGGGTGCTTCCCCCCAGACCCAGCTCCCAGGCTGCTGATTCCACTGAAGTATCTCTGCAGGTATGGGCTGGTGTTTGCTCAGCCAAGGAACACAACTGCTCCTTCTCCCAGCACCAGTTTTCAGCCTGTGATTTCCTCAATGCTGAAATCCCACACACCTCCTCCAAGAGAGCTCTGCATCATAAGGAAGAACAGCAAACCACCAGTAGGTAGCTTTAAATGACTGGATGCCCTTACGCTTTCAAAATAAAATTTAAGGTATGCACGATTCAAAAAAGCCTTGCAAACCACCCCAAGGCTTGCAAACATACTGACCCCACAACTCCTGACTGGCCACATGGTGATACAAACGCTTCCTCACAAAAAAGCAAGAGGACAAACCTAAGATTCTTGTAAATTTTACTGACTGTAACAAGACTAAATAGAATATGAAAGGATGACAGGGACTGGGCACATTTATAGGAGGAAGACACCAAATCTAAATTATTAAAAAATGAAAGACTGCAGCAAGCACTGTGTAGATATGGATTTGGAGGAATGATTTATCTGTGTACACAGAGCTAGGGCTTTTCTTGGTTTTAGTTTGAAGAAGATCATGGAAGTACCCAGAAAGACATTTTCAGAGTCTGATCTATCTTTTACTCGCCTGAAATCACTGTGCATGAAAGAGGGAAGAGAGAATCAAATGCTAACACTAATTAATGTTTTATTTTGTCATGCCAAGGTAGGTGTTGGTGACATGGACTGTTGCGGTACAAAGAATTCAGAGTAGTTGGAAATTCAGCCATGGTCCATTAAGCCACAGGAAAATTTCAACTAACTAAGGCTACTTGAATCTGGAACTCCTGAGGTTAGGCAAAGTGGGACCTCCAGGTATATACAATAGGTATGTACTAGCTGTATACAGTAGTGTTCAATACCTTATTTAGGAACACTGGCCTCTGAGTTGTTTGGTGCCTGCACTTGCTCCCGCCCCAGCAGCTCTGAGACCCCGGCAGTGGGTGTGAGGCACGGTAACTGCTCGGGTTCTGGTGCAGGTATTGCCATGGCAGCTGTAGCAGATGGCATTCCCAGTGCTGCTGCTTCCCAGCAAAGCCTTTCCAGCCAACTGCCACTCTCCCCCTCCTGCTCTTCCTGACTGAGGAGATGTCAAGGTGGAACAAAGCAAAGTTCGGGCCTTTCCGTACCAGCAAACACCAACGGGGCAGGGCAACGCCAAGAGGAGGAATCATTGCATATAGGAAGGGTGCAGCAGAAAAAAAGCAAATTAAATATGCAGAGGAAGAGGGGCCCACCCAGAAACTCGGGTGACTTTATTATGCAATTAGAAAAGATAAAGTTATCCTTTTATCACTATTCTTCCTCCTCTTCACTGGGAAGGAGAGAGGTTGGCTGCACTCCTGTGTGTGTGCAGCCACAACTCTGACTGTCTCAGGTGACTTCAGAGGGGAGGAGATGATTGTGAGAACAGCTTCTCCCTACAGGATGCACCTACTGATCAGTTGAAAGGATATTGATCCCTGGCTCCCAGGAAACAGCTTGTTCCAATGTGCATCAAGTACACACTCTACCTTGCTGGAAACTTCAATAGCATGGGCCTTATTCCTGTGACAATTATGACAATTTTAGATTGACATAATTGTGAAAATTGTGAAGTTGTTCTGCATTCACACTTTTACTCGTAGTACTGCAATGAGAACATCTTTATTTTAGCAATTAAGGAAGGTCATGTTAGTACAAGTTCAGCTTCAAAGGATTTCCAAGTTATTGAGGACTACAGCCTCCCAGGAAGCAAAAAAATATCTAATCTACACCTTCAATCTCATAAACCTGAGCTAGAAACTTCAGGACGACGAAGCGTAGCATTTTAGAGGTGGAATTTAAAAAAAGAACCATATGGGGCTATTTTCCTATTAGTCTGATTGGCATTCTGAAATAATTTATTGTAGGGCTGGTATGTGTTTTGAGAGAGATTCAGGGGAAATGTGATTTTAAAAACTCTTCATCTATCCCCGCTTAAACCCTTCAAGCACCCCAGAATCTCAGAGCTGTGTAGTCTTCCAAATGCAGAGTTTATATCCCTGCACTCTGGTCTGGTATTATTATTCTTCATTAACACAATCTGAAGGTATGTTTTTAGCGTTAGAGTTTTTGCAAACTATTTGGGTTATTTACATGTAATTGACTGGTACTATTAGAATAATTCCATTTCATTCTGGGCCAGATAAAGAGTGTAGTATATAACATATTGTATGGTACAGAATGCTATAACCAGAATGGGAAAATAGTCTGAGTAGTTATTATCAGTTTGCTTTTTAAGTATGTTATTTACAATACGCAACAGATGTTCTCCGAATGTTAATGGAAAAATACAGGCCTTGTATTTATTTCTTTTCTGACAGACTAAAAAGTGCAACTAATATAATAATAATAATAATCTTGGAAAACCCTAAGATTACTTCACAATTTGGAAAATGCTGTGTTGAGTCATTAGTCTTATTATCTGGTATTTTCATAACTCACTAGATAAACACTGTAAACTCTGATTTCCTGGTAATGAGCCTTTATGTGTGCAAGAGCAGGCCTCCAAGAAATCTCAATTAAGCCTCAGGAAGAGTGTTTTGGAATGACCCCAGCCCCACATGCTGCAGTGATGTGTCAGTGCTTGTGCCCACGCTGGGTTCTCCCTCCCTGCCCATGGACAGGCTCAGGACTGCCCATTCCAAACCCTATTTCCACCCAGTTCCTCAGCTCTGCTTCCAGCCTGGGCTCTGGGAGCCTGAGGGGTTCAGGTTCTCCTCGTGTGAGGCTCTGCAGAACAAATCTGGTTCCTTTTACTCCACAGGGCTCCCCAGTTCCATTGATAAAAGCTTAAGGGAGTCCATCTGCTGAGAAAATGGGACAACCTCTGCTATCCCTGCTCTCCAGGAACAAGGGCTCCACATTCATTCCTGATGTTTGCAATTGGAGTAATAAATTGCCCCCATGTGCAGCACAAGTGATTCCTTAGGCAGATAAAATTGAACACAGTGTTACTGCACTTCAGAACTGTTTTGTGATCTTGGAGAAAATCAGGGACAGAGTCATACTGCAGTAGACACATTCTGGGGTTTTTTTTCCACTCTTTGTTTGGATACCACTAGCTTTTCCCTGTCAATACTACTGTATCTGATTTTCTTGTATAAATAGTGTTACACAACACTGACAACTGGTACCACACAGGAGCATAAGTGGACAAAAAGCTTGATTAGCCGTGGTCTTGAGCCTTGTCTAGTCACTCAGGCAGCCTACAAGGCCTCTGAGAAATACTATTAACCTGAAAATGGGATTTTTTCACCAGTCCTTCAGGGATAAAGTGGAAGATGGTGCCTTTGTTATCTTCTATCTGTGCAGCACAAATCACACTACCTAGATGAGTAATTCTATTTTCATTTTTTGCCTGCCTTTGTGTAAAAACAAGTTTTATGCAAACAGGCTCTCAGCCCATCCAGCCCTAGTAATTTTCAAACCCCTTGTTGCTTTTCAGTTACATTTGATAGAGACCTAAAAACATCCAGTTATGAGAAATTCTGTGCAAATCAGTAACTCTACTATGGGAAAGACAGCTAAAGCTCAGCCTAGGAGACAGCTGGCCAAGGAGCCAACAGCAAAACCAAGGCTGAGGAGTGTGCTCAGCCAGAGGAGGGAACCACAACGGAGCCACAAGAACAGGATGTGTGCATGGGCAGGGGAAGGGAGGCTGTGAGACACAGGACATGGATAGAATTCATTGTTCAGCCTGGAGAAGCCTTCCAGTACCTGAAGGAGCCTACAGGAAAGATGGAGAGACTTTTTACCAGGGCCTGAGTGACAGGACAGGGGGAACGGTTTCACACTGCCAGAGAGTGGGTTTAGATTAGAGTTAGGAAAAAATTCTACCCTGTGAGGGTGGGGAGGCCCTGGCACAGGATTCCCAGAGAAGCTGTGGCTGCCCCATCCCTGGAAGTGTCCAAGGCCAGGTTGGACAGGGCTTGGATAGTGGAAGGTGTCCCTGCTCATGGCAGAAGGTGGAAAAGGATGATCTTTCAGGTCTCTTCCAACACAAACCATTCTGTTTTTCTATGGTTCTCCATGCTCGTGGCACAGCTGTTTTAGCAATGTGAGGAACATGAGGTGCAATGTGGTTGTACAGCACTGTGATGCCCTTTCAAAGCAAAAAACTCACCCCCTCTGCCCAAAGAAATCCAGCTTAGGACAATACAGCAAAGGAAAACATCTTGATTCTTTCACAGTTCTCTTCCCATCTCAGCACCGCGGTTGGGAAAATAACATCCATCGCTATTGTACATGACAGGTAAAGAAAAAAATGTAACAGCCACATCTGGTATCATTAATACTTTAGCAGACTTCCTATTTTTAAATTAGTACCATTCTGCAAGCAAAATGACAGCTCCTCGCAGCGCCTGTGAATCTGCAGAGCGCAGACACAAAGCCCCGGCAGTCACCGCCGCAGCTGCAGACAGGGCTGACAGCATTTCAGAGCCCTCGCACCAGCACAGCCTGCTTCTGCCGAGGCCCCGAAATGCCAGGCTGGCATTTTCCAGGAGTTTTTACAGGTGAAAAGTGAGCTAATAAACCGCTCGCCACCGAGTGCTGCCAACGGGGATGGGAGCACATGGGGGGAGGCACCTGCGGCTCGGCGGAATGGACCAGGTGCGCCCGGAACATTTCCCTGGCGCTGCCAACGGGACACAGGCAACAGGAAACCAGCTGGATTTATAGGTCAGCTTAATCAGCCTTCTGCTGAGCCCTTCCAGCTCCTGTCTGCACAGCCTCAGCACAGTGCAGGGCTGTTTGCTACCACAGCTCCCACTCAGAGCCCTGGGCAGGGGGAACTGCCCCCTCCTCACAGCGTGAGCTCAGCCCGGCTTTCTGTATTTCTTCTCAGGGCTGAACACCTGGAAAACGTGCCAGGAGCAGAGGGAAACACGGAGTGTGCCCTGGCTGTGCTCAGGCAGGAAGGGAGCAGAGCCAGCCCCGACCCTGGCGCAGAGTGGCTGCTGGCTCCAAAGGCCATTGCTCACAAAAGCAATCGCTCCTGCAACACAAACGAGCTGTGGTGCAGACTTCAGGAAATATCAGTCTCCTGAGGTAACCACAAGCTTAAAATTAGGCTCGGGGATGACAAAAAATTCTATCTGCCTGTGCCCTGACGTGTCTCATCCATCTCAGGGAGTTACCAAGGCTTCATCTACTCTGCTTACTTACGTCAATGAAATCAAGCAGGCTCCTGAAGCGACCACAGGAAGTTCTCCACATGAAGCTGAGGCATCTGGAGCTTTTCCCATTATTTAATTCTCGCTTGGTTGCTAATTCAAATCACCACAACAGAAAGCAGAGACATTTCTCAATGTTTCCTCAGGAGGGATTTACCCATGTAAATCCCATTGTGGAATAATGCCTCTGGACAAATTAAAAGATAAAACTTTCCAGTCTCATTGAGCAGTTGACTTTTCTCAGGCCCTCTATCTCACTGCCTGTCTGGAGCACCTACAGCACTACAAAACAAACCATCCAACAGTCACTGTGGTTTGCACGGTGTGCTGAACATAAAAACATTGCCCAAACTGACTTCTGCTGTGAGCTGCTACCTGTAATACATCTGTAGATAAAGAAATCAATGTACTGAGGAAGTCTTAGAAAGTCTCTGCTGAGAATTAATCTTTAAACCTACTGATGAATACATGGAACACAAGGGTTCCAGTGTTCACCAAAAGGATAGGTTTCAGAAGGAAAAAAAACCACCTAAACCCACAGGGGTCAGATTTTAATCTCTGAAATGAAGACATGGATCCTTGGATAAAAAAAATCCACCATTCACTGTTCCTACCTCTTTTAAGACCTCTGCACATCTGGACTTCTCCAGCCCTACCCTGACTGCTGTTGCTTTGCCAGATTAAAGTCCCTCTTGTTCAGCTGTGCTACCTGGAAGACCCTGCATGGTTGTATATCCTAGTGAGCTTCCAGATGCTTCTTTTTTATTTTTCCCCAGTTTCTCTTCATTTTAAAGTAGGATATTAGCCTTCTCTTACACGCCCTATTAATTACAGTCAGAATGGAGGATGCAGAGCAACTACCAAACCCTGAGCAGGTTCTTTAACTTTGTAACCTTTCTAAGCATGAAGATTTCCAAAGGAGAAAAAGTCTCTGATTCTTTGGAAAACATGGCATGTACTACTCCTTGTCATCTTTCTTCCTTACTCCACTTCCATTTATTGGTTTGTGTGTGAAGTTGGATAACAAAATGCAAGTCCTGCTGTGGACTGTGATCAGGCTCTCATGAAACTGCTGCTTAGCTGAGTTTTTGAAAATGAAACAAAGCAAACCCAAACCTACAGTGATTGTAATTGGTCGGGAAAAATAACCTCTCCATACTTCAGCTGAAACCAAACTGACAGCACCATAACGACACTGCTGACCAAGGGAAAACCTTTTGAATATCATAAATATGCAACTCTCCATCTTGGGACTAGGCTCAGCACATCTGGACCCCAGTATTTCCTGCAGAAGGCTTTACACACCTCACAGCTAGCAGACAGACCACAACAACTTTTAACTAAAGAGTAGATAAAATAACTGAAAATCCACAAGCTTGTGTTTGCAGAGGAGCCTCAAAAACCTGGGGTGCTCGTGGCTACGTCTGATTTGCCTTGTGAAGAGCTAAAAAACCCATCAGGTTGGAAGGCAAAGCATCATTAAGTGCAGCTTCCATGGAGAACCCCACAGAAAAAGCCCAGTCTCTCTGGACAGCGAGGCACTTCCCTGATTTCCCAGGGACCAGTTATTGGGTCAAAATAATACATTAAGGCTGAGCATTGTGCTCGCGGGCTGCAGTCCCCCCGCGCGGGCTCCTGCGGCGCGCTGGCACCGCGGGCCCGTGTGATGTATTTTTGCTGTCAGTGCTGAAATAACACGAAATGCGTCTGAGCGGGCCCCACCTGCCGAGCAATATGTTCCCGATCCCTCAGGCAGAGCCGTGTGCTGCTCGGCGAGGAAAAACTTCCTCCCACCCGGCACATGGCAGGGCAGGGAGAGACGCTCACGGGCCACCGAGGGCCGGGGGCGGGTGTGACACCAGCACCCGCCTCGCTTGCTGTGACAAGGAGCTGCCTCCAGCTCGAGTATTAAAAGAAAAAAAAGAAAAGAAAAGAAAAAGAAGCAGAAGAAAAAGGGGAAGAGGAAGAAGGGGAAGAATCCCAGCCTGTTAATCACATACATCATTACCACAATTGGCTGAGAAGTTGGCTCGTTGACGATTGATTCATGAGCTCCTGGTGCAAGCCAAGAAAAGAGGAAAAAATGGAAATCTCCCTATCTATTTATCTGTAATACAGCAGGAGGCTCTCCTGAAGGCTGGTGACCCCAGAGCCCTCGGGAGGCTGCTCTCTGCCTGCCTCAGGAGCTCGCAGGGCAGCGCTGAGCCCTTCCCGAGCCGGCCCACACCATCGCCCGTACCCGTGGCTTTCTCATCACCGCAGGAATTAGCGGGGCGAGGAGCCGGGACACGGCTCTTCCGAGGAGGGGAGGCCTCGTGTTCGAGCTGGTGCGAGCAGCAGGTGAATGCAGGTGTTTCCTGCTCTCTCGTGTGGCATCGCTGCTGTGCCGGCGGCCTGGGCCGCGATTCCTCAGAGAGGCAAAGCCTTCCCAGCCCTCAGCACCCTCAACAAATGGAAAAGGATGAGCTCCATCCCATCTGGTGAGCCAGCTCTCTGCAGGTCACATTAAATAGCATAATTAATAGTTTTAGACTGAATACGTGCAACCCCCCTGTTCCACCACAAATAATGTTTTCAAAGAGCAGCAGAATTTGGGGGGTTTTAGCTGCTCCGTGGCTACAAAGGCATAGTCTTAGTGTTAAATTACTTTTTTCATCTCACACCAATTTTACTTGGAAAGAGCTTCACTGCTTCAGAACTCCACTTTGTGTATCATAATACAACAAAACAATTATTGAGATTCATCTCCCCAGCAGCAGGTTTTTGCTGTGCCAAATTTCCTATTAAATAGATTCCTCTGAACTTTCAGTAACTGCTGGCCACATTAAGTTGTATTATAAAATGAATCCAAACTAATAAACAGTTATGGCTATTTTTTAATGTGAAAAAAGGGAGTAAATTTCATAAAAGAATAGCCATCAAGTATGGACAATAAAGTCCTTTACCCCTGCAGCTATTCTTCCTGATATGATTTATACAGTGGGACAGTCATAAACCAAGAAAGCAATACAATCAGAGGTTTTAAATGTTTCTGGGGTTTGATACAAACATTTAAAAGTTGTTTGCAGTTTCATTCATTTGCTTACACATCTATATAGAAAAACTAAAGATGGGTGGTGGCAGCACAGCGCTGAGCACTGAGCACAGCAGGGAACCACATCAGGGACATGGGGAACAGCCCGTGTAGTCCCTCTGCTCATGACCACTGCAGATGGCATTTCCCTACCCGTGCAGCAAGAAGCTTTACACAGCCTGGGTGGGTTTTTCCTTCCCAGTACTTCACAGCTGGAGTACACACACAAGTAGGTCCTACTTGATACGAGTGTGCATGTCCTTGTTCATGTAAGGAGGGATTTTCAGACAATTCACCAAGAGCTGACATCTGCTGACACGTGGAAACACTCTTGAGGCATCTTAAAACATTGGCCACACCAAAGGCAGGGTCCATGCCCTAGGGACGTGATAGCTCTTGGGAAGTGACTGTAAAATCTCTCCCTGAACAACCTGGCCTCACACTGAGCTGGGTGGGCTCTGATTGCAAGGTTTGGGCTTTTTAAATTACACCAAAAAAAACCCAATTCTGATGGTCCCTCCTTTGGAGCCCCTCGCTCAAAGGCTGTAAAATGAAATGAGCTTGGTCCCACCAGCTCCAGAACAGCCCTCCCATGTTACAGACTTATGGACACTGCTAATCTGTGACAAAACCAGGAAGTGTAATTAGTCCTGTCAAACCATCTGCCAGGCCTGAGACACTTGGATGGTATTTGGGAAAAGCATCTAAACATGTGTGTGCCTGTCCCAAGTCCCAGGCCATCCAAACTTGGCCAGCAGCCGGGTACAGCAGGATTTGACACTTCTGTTGAGAAGGCCAGAGAAAGAAAAGGCTGCTAATACAGAAGGGCTAATTCAGAAACTGCCAGTAATAGCCACTTCAAAATCCTGTTACAAACGTTCAGCCCAGAACAGAAAGTACCCGACAGTACTAAAACTGCACAGAACCACTGCACGGGTGCCATCACGGGGAGTCAGGCTTCAAAATCTGTATGTTTTGGTTCACTATTAAACCACCTTCTCTACCCCAGCAGCTCTCCAAGAGGCATTTTGGGGGGAGCAGAAAGCCAGAGGTGGAGCTGAGTGTGACGGTGCCGGTCCCAAAGGAAGGCCCAGCTGGAGAGGGGCTCACAGGGCTCCTCCCGGGATGGATCAGCAGCACCGCGCTCACAGCGGCTCCAGAGCTGCTCTCTCCTGCCAGGAGAACTCGGTGCTTCCCTCATCACGCTGCTCTCCAAAAAACACCTGACACATTTCACAGCAGAAGCGTGAACAGAGGAGGGAGAGGGAAAACATGAGCTGGAAACCATCTCTGCAGCCCATGCTGCTGTGCCACAGACCCAGACCGGGCGCTTGTCCACCAGCACAGGATGTCACAGGTAACAGAGGGAGGGCTGAACACCACTCAGCTCTGCTCGAGTCAGACAGCACAAGGCAGGCTCTGACAGCAGCTTCTGACTGACTCTGTGGGACAGGGAAAGTGTGCACTCACCACTGAGGTTTGTTAGTTTGTGTGGTCAGTGCCTGCCCAAGGGCCGAAGCCCACAGTTAAACAAACAGCACTCCTTGTGCAGACTGTCCATAAACACCATGGTTTTGGTTAAGTTTGTATTTGCCAAAATTTGCTGCTTTTTCAACGTACATGTTTGTCACAGAAGAATGACAGCAGAGTTGAGAAAAATGTTGAGATGCTCTGAAGAAAAAATAGTTTTTGCTTTTCCTTTAATGGTTTAACTGGTTTGGAAGACTGCCAGTAGTGACAGTTAACTAATCCTGATTTTTCCCTGGGATAGGCATGGGGTGATCTCACAATCAACTCTACTGCAGCTCCAGAAAGGATGCAGGTTGTTCAGGGAACAGCCAATTCTTTTATCCACTCCAATTTGATTCCAAGCACTTCTGTGATTTGATTCCAATCCCTTTGTCATTTGAGGCAGTTTCTGGATGCTCTGCCCTGATCAGGCAGTGCAGGGATGATGGCTGCACCCCCTGCAACCCCTCACAAGCCATCCATACACACACACAGCCCTTTCTGGTCTAAAACAAGCATTTCCACGTAATTTCATTTTCACATAGAAGGTTTCGTCTTGAGGAACAGTAGGAAGAGGGGCAAACACAAACTGTGTCCAGGAGCACAACTACCATGATCCAGGCCATGCATGAATTTGCACCTCCAGTATCTGAACNCGTAATTTCATTTTCACATAGAAGGTTTCATCTTGAGGAACAGTAGGAAGAGGAGCAAACACAAACTGTCCAGGAGCACAACTACCATGGTCTAGGCCACGCATGAATTTGCACCTCCAATACCTGAATCCCTGGATGTCAAACAAGGAGCAAGTCTGGATTCACAGAATCCAGACCAGGCCAGACTTGGTTTTTATGTTAAATACTCAGCTTTGGATTTCAGAAGAGAAATCACTGATAGTGTCATCACTCAAGGCATGGTCAAAGTTGTAGTCAAACTTTACATAAATTTCACAATTCATGTATCTTTAATGCAGGATGCATTCAATGGTTCAGCTCTTCACCTGCCTTTACAGCTCCCTCAAAGCTTGTATGTTTAGACAACCTTTAAAAATACCAGAGGATCTGATTATTTACAATCACCACCTAGCTGTGGTTAAGAAAAACAGCAGAGCTTTTCAATTTTCGGGGATGGAAGAGTCTGCTGTGAGCTCTCCAAACACTGACAGACACTAAGAGGCCCCTCAGTTGGTTTAAGCAGCTTTCCTGAAGTCACCACGTGTACAAAAGGACCATGTGCAGGGATAGAGAGTGAGTGTCCCCATGGTACTGTCATATATGCCACAGCTCTACAGATTATTAATACATGGGCTTGCCCCCTTCATTCTACAAGAGCTCTTCTAATGCCTCAAATTAATTGGACGAGAGTGCAGCAGCTCCAAAGAGATGATTAAGATCAATTATTAATTC
>VZRO01007509.1:854057-941557 GCA_013397915.1 Daphoenositta chrysoptera | reverse complement strand
TGGTTGCAGCCAGGAGAACTGTAGTTTCCTGATCAGAGATTTCTACTCCCAGCATTTTAATATTTCCATGTAGGGGGAAAAAAAAGCATGACATTTTTATATCCCGTTCTTAACCTGAACTAGACCTTCAAGCAATGTATTTCCTGCAAGATAACCAACTCAGCCTGTCCAAACAGCTCTGTCTGCAGGAACTGAGAGGGGACAAAGAGCAGTGTCCAGCTTTGGGGAAGCAGCATGGGGAATCAGCCTGGAGTTTACAACCACGAGCAGCTCTTTGCTCAGGACTGAGGCAAAGCAACAGATGAACACTGAGAAAGAAAAGCTCGCTCTGCTCCGAAGCTGCCTGCTGAACGCTAACCAAAGATGGCAGAGTAGTTTTGTTCCAAATGTTCTGTATAAAATGGGAAATGAGAAACAAAGCAAGAGCCATTTTTTGTTCATCTCGTACAAGAAGAAAACCAATATAAGCAAAGCACTGTAACTTTTATATATAAACTCATGAAAATACATTGCCTTAATGGTTTTTTATCCCCCAATTCTCATATCTTAAAAGTTGCATACGATAACTTTTTATAAATTAAAGCACTTTGAAGATGCAGTGAAACTACTTTTCAAAAGAAAATAAAAAGAAAAATAGGGAGCAACCTTTGAATGCTCTCAAATCCTCATTTTTAGGATGTGTATGAGCCAGGAATAGAACCACCTAACAGGATTCATTTTTACTGATTCAAGTCATGCCATGATTGTAAATTCTGTGCTGGTCAGACAGCTGGAGGAGTTTTCATTTCAGGCCCAGGAAGAAGGGCTTTATTTCTACCAGCATTCATTGTGCAGTTTTTCTTTCTGCAAGGCATTCAGAAAATGAAGGGAATTAGGATGTGGCATCTGAAATGACAGCTCCCTGAAAACACTGTTTTCTGTATACCTGAATTTGAGTTTTTCTATTGATCTTTCCTGCCTTCCCTAATTCACCTCCATTCTGGTGGTGACAGTGCTGATCATACCTGTCATCTCCAGTTCTTCTTGATCCTGTATGAGGATCTGAAATTCAAGACCCTAAATCCCAACAATGAAAGTCCTCACTGCACTAATAACCACATGCCAGAGATGCTCTTGTGGCACTGGCAGAGCTCGAGCAGGGGCTCAGGAAACTCCTGGCTGCAGCTGCACGTTGTTTTCACAGTTGCTTATTTGAGTGAGGGTTTTTCCTTCCTTTTCTTAAGGGCTTGGCACCCTTCTTATCAGTCTGCTGGTGAAGAGATGCTCTTCTTTCACTTCCCTTTATAGAAAAATCATTGGATTCTGAAAAGTAACTTAATCCCAAAAGCTACCAGACCCTGGTTTTGAGAAATTTGCATTTTCTTCATTCACCCTCTTTCATGCTAATTATTTTACAACACTTGTGGAAATTTTATCAGCCCCATCATCCCACCTTATTTGAATATCCAGTCCCTGTGAACCAACAGCTATCCTAAGTTTATCCACAGAGAAGCTGTGGTGGCTCTGTCCTAGGATTCTTCCCTGATAAATGCCTTAAGAGCAACTTACACCAGCTCATTAGAGTGGAAACCATTATCTTATAATTGATCTTATCTCTATGTTAAACACTCTTAGCATCATGTCAACCTTCCAGTATGGTCAATTACTAGATAATAGTGCCCACTTCCACATGCCTGATTACTGAAATGCTAAGATCAATAATTAAGAGAACACAGCCCCATTAAGTGCCACCACAAGGAACGAATAAAGGAAATTACCCCACCTACTTCTTTTGCTGATTCTGAGGATACCAGAATTAAAACCACCCAAATTCACTGGTGCTTCAGGAAACTTCTTCATCCACAGCTCCACCCTCACCAGAATTTCTTGATGAACAGAAACAAAAAAAACCTTTATTTTTTGTGTATATGTTATCTCATTATAAAAAAAGCAACAACGTTCTCCCTGCTCTGTTTGAATGTTCCTGATCCCAGGATCAACTACAAGTTCCTTCACTTATTTTTTTCACAACTGGATACAATCTTTGAGCTTCCTTTTTTTTTCTGTTTTCTTTCCATTTTGGTGGGTCCCAATCCAGAGGTTTTACACACCTGCCTGAAGATTTCAGTTTTTACTCTTCTATTCCTATTACACAATCACTTCTCCTATTTCCTCTGTGCCTTTGGGGCTGGGTCACAACATAGAATACAAAAACACATCAGCTTTATTGGCTAAATTATAATATTGATTAGATATCTAAACTGGACATCTATTCACTACCTTAAGTAATAAAAGCAGACATAAAATCCAGAATGTCAATCCTTCTTTGACACAAATGATCTGCTTCAGCAGAAGCTAATTTTAACAATTTTAATGTGCTGTCAAGGTTAGGTAGGAGGGAGAGAAATTCTCACATAAAATATATTTACTTGCACTACAAAACCCCATCTCGTGGTACTGGTTTTGTCTCTCCAAGTCATGCCAAGAGAACTTCATCACTTCAATAAAAGGACCATTTACAGAGTGAGCAACTAGCAAATCATCCACTCAACCTGTGCCTAGAGAAGTTCAATGCTAAAAGGAAATCACATACTGTTTTCTAAGAAAAACCTATAATACCTGACTTCTATCTTCCTTATCCAGATATGGACTTTGGCATGGTGAAATTCTAGGGTTTCTGGTTTTTTTTCATACTGCTGACTAGCACAACTGTTTGATTCAGCAGAGTTTACATTGTACAACCAAGTTTCCATCCCCTCCACAGCCCCCATGTACTGAAAAAAACAGAACACTGTTAAGTGTATTTTTTTTGTTTTTGTTGTTTGTAATCTCAATTTTGCTGTTCAAAGTCTGCACAGTAGGAAAATCCTCTTCTCTGAGCCAAAAAGGAAATAAAATATTTGTATTTGTGCACTCCTTGGATGCTTAACTAACTCAGGGACATACAACAGGAAAGTTGTTCACTCTTTCCAAATACTTTAGGATGCTGCTTTCTAAACTTCTGAGGACTCACAGAAAATATCCCTTATAGTGGTAAAAGCAGCTTTTTAAGGATCAAGAACCTGACACTTCCTGGAAAACTCTGTTCAAGAGGAACCTACCATGTGCAATTACCTCCAAAATCCTCAAGTCAATTCTCCTGTTTTCTCCTGGAAATCACACCAAAATTCCCCTTTGTGTATTCTCCCCTTTGAAAGGAATTGGGCATAACTCTGATACACTCACTGACCTCAGTGAAAGAAAATGCTTTCCTTATGGCAAAGACTAAAAATAATTATGGGGAAGTTCACTGGAATTTTCATACTCAGGCTGTATATAAAAATCTGGCAAGAAATCAAACTCAGCCAACACCAGTTGCCCAGTGCTTTTATTTCTTTCAGCCTTTGATGTTCTCCATTTTGCTCTACTGCTCTCATTTTCTCCCTCTGGTGTTATTGCTGGCTTCCCTTTGGAGCAGAAAATGGCAGCACAAGGACATTCACCAGAGCTCTTTGGTGTTGCTGTGTCACAGAGTGACTGGGAATGTCCTGAGAATGACAACAACCTTTGCTCTGTCCCAGTGATTCCAGTCAGATGTGGGTGTTCAAAGCTGGATTCCCAGCTTTATCTATTCAGTCAGGTGAGTTTAAGTGACATGTGCACAAGTGCTACGCTTTCAGAAATCCATACAATGGCATGACTGGAGCTTTTCATTTTGGAGGAATTCCATAGGTGTATGACATGCCTTTCCAATCTGAGCCAAGGCACACATATGGATGAACACCTATTTCCCACTCCTTCCAAAGCCACCCAGACATTTTCACTCTGAATACCAAAAAAAAAGAAGTATTTTCTGCTCACTACACTCTTTCAAGCTGGTTGTTTGTGCCAGAACTGCTTCACCCGCTTTTAATTGCCACCAACATAAATGTCAAATTTTGTATTACAAGCAATGAGTCACGTCTGTGTTAATGACAAAGAAAATACTTTATGGAGCAGATTCAAAGCTTGCACAACACCTAGATCATCTTCTTTTTTAATATGCTAAGAAATGCCTTTGGTTCTGGACTTTTCAAGAAAAAGATCAGCAGGGCTTCAACAATAATTGCTTGAGACTACAGATTAGTCTTCTGTATTGCCAAAAAGCTGTTGAGATCTGCTCTCAATCAGTAATGTCTCCCTTAAGGAAGGGGGGGAGAGAAAGGAGAGAAAGTAAAGATCATGTTTTTGAAGTTCTCTGCTTTTAGCAAGTTCTGTTCTATTTAATAGCTTCCAGAGTCAAGAAGGTCTCAGGTAGACCTGACTTACCTAACCACATGAGCAATTAGTTCCTCCAGACACTATGTCTGTTGTAATGTAGTTCACTTAACTTCACATGGTGAATCAGTTCACTTTGATGGTGTTTTTTTTTCCTTTCCCTCCTATTATTTCTCTTCCTTGTCTCTCAGCAGCTGCCTGTCTTGACACCTGACCTCCACTTGCTCCATGGATTGACTGTTTCAGGCACTGTTAGGGAATTAAAATCTCTGCCCATTCCCTTGAGAACCTGAATACACCCCCAAGTTCATTGCAAAATCCAGGTCTTGCAAATGCAAAAGCAGAGCTGCTTCCCTTGGCTTGGTTTAATTTAAGTTTGATTAAGAATGTGATTGCTGTTTCCAACATGGACTAAAGGGAGCCATCAGGTTCTGATGGATGCTGCCTGGGCCTGCAGTCACAGCTGGTGCTTTCAAACACAGCTCAAAACTTATAAAACCCAGCAAAACCCTGCCTGACCCAGCAACAAAAATTAGCACAAAAAGCTACTTCACATTCTTAGATTTACGTTGAAGTCAAATGTTCCGATGGTCTGCCTAATTGGTCTGGGATTTTGGAATAAAATTCAGAGATTAAGTAAACAGGAAATAACACCAACAATGTTCCAGCAAACAAAGGGAGACCATGGCTAATTGAACTGTTTGCTGAAGAATCAGCGTACACAGAGCCATGGCAAAGGGAAGATGCTGCCAAGTACTTGTCTGCATTGCATAAAAATGTCACTCAGGCACTCGAGTGTTTGAGCACTTGTTTCCCTTTGTCTGTCACCCCCTGTGCCTAACAGAGAGTACCTGTTGCTACAGCTCAGCCACTTGTCATTGTATCTCGAGTCAATTAAGTCAACTCTGGCTTTTATTTTTGAAAGCTGTGCAAATTTGTATTTCTGTCCTCAAATATCACCCTAATAAGACTGGTTTAAGGACTATGTTTTCCTCTTGGTTAAAGGAAAAGTTCAACCCCCAGAATTTTCCTGATCTGCATTTTTTAAGGGATCAGCATGTGGAGATGACACAGTGAACAGCTACAGGCCTCCAGTTAGATGATGACTACATCTCATGGCATCACAGACTAGTTTGGGTTGGAAGGGACCTTAAACTCACCTTGTTCCACCCCCTGCCATGGGCAGGGACACCTTCCACTGTCCCAGGCTGCTCCAAGCCCCGTCCAGCCTGGCCTTGGACACTTCCAGAGATGGGCCACAGCTTCTCTGGGCAACCTGTGCCAGGGCCTCCCCCCCCTCACAGAGAAGAATTTCTTCCTAAAATCTAACACAAACCAACCCTCTGGCAGTGGGAAGCCATTCCCCTTGCCCTGTCCCTCCAGCCCTTGTAAACAGTCTCTCTCCATTTTTCCTGTGGGTTCCGTTCAGGCACTGCAAGGCCACAATGAGGTCACCCTGAAGCTTCTCTTTTCCAGGCCGAACATTACAATTCTCTCAGCCCTCCTTTCCTCCCAGCAGAGCTGCTCCATCCGTCTGATCATCCTGGAGCCTCCTCTGGACCCTCTCCAGCAGCTCCAGGTCCTCCCTGTGCTGGACCCAGAGCTGGGGGCAGCACTCACAGCCAGACACACAACTGTGCACAATGCTGTGCTTTCACAACATGTGAAAATAACCCACCCCAGGAAAGGTGCAAAGCACAAGCCCAGCAAGTGTCTCTTCCCTCTTTGCCACCTAACACTGACACCTGTTTCCACAAGAGGGGTGGACCTGCCTTTCACACTGCCCCAAAAGGCTCAGGGATGCATCCTTGCTCCCGTAGATTGGGCCCACTTGTTAAAATGACATTAAAATATCTGATCCTAAGATTTCTTGGTGCTCTGATCTCCTACAGACCTGAGCTGAGGCATGTCTGCTCCCATGCTTTGTTTGCACAGGCAAACAAACCTCAAACCTCACCAAAAACGCAGAGGGTATCCCAAATAACCTCAATAACCCTCCTCACCAATGCAACTGTAGCCAACAGAAAGACTTTTTGTTAGAAGGACTGTCTACAGCAGGGATTTTAATGATAGCACCATGTTCACTGTGGATTCTTTGTAATCACTGCTTATTATTATTTTTGTAAACATTACATGCAAGTAAAATTTGGAAGTGTGAACTTCACAGGAGGCCAAAGCATGTTGTGAGTGTGGCCCTTCACCCCACAGACCCTCCCCAGGCAGCACCTCCAGCCAAGTGACCTCACCAGAGCATCGGTGACACAGTCCTGCCTGTCCTGTGACACACACACCACGCTTTGCTCTGCTCGGGGATTTCTCTGGGCTGCTGCTGCTGTTGCTCCAGAAGTTACTAGCTCATTTCTAATTGCCAGGAAGCATATTTCCCCATCTAACTTCAGCCATCTAACAGAGTTTAGAGTAGCTTATGTTGGCGTTCCTTCTATACTCCATGAAAGGTGAAGGGCCCTGGAGAGCGAGGCACTCACGGTGCTGCTGGAGCTGAGTGGCTGCCAGTGGCTCGCAGGGAGTGGGAATGGGCTGCAGGCAGCCGAGGCACATCTTCCACAGCTGCTCTGCCCCAGCTTCCCAGTTTGATGCTGGGACTGGACCCGCTGCATCACACTGCAGTGTGAATCCCCCCTGGAGAGGCCCAGCAAGATCACGACAAAGAACAGGGATTACTGTGCCTGGGACAGGGAGCAGGGAAGGAAAGACATTGTTCCTGGGAGTGCTCTGAAATCCCAGCAATGAACCCAGCACTGCTCTGGGACCCTGCATCTTCCTGCTCCCTCATCCACCCCATCTGAAACTGGACTGCCCGACACCAGTTCTGGAAACTCACCAAGCACATTGATGAAACTGCAGACACAGGAGATAAAAGAAAAATTCAACTACCTGATCCTCATTGTAGGGTATTGTAGGGTAAAATAATACCTTTATAATTTGCCTCTACTGCAGAGAAACTTTGAGCCAGGTCTGTCAGCAAATTTTCAATATATGATATTAAAGCAAAATCCTTATATCTGAATTCTTCAGAATGCTGTCAGGTTAACAATGCTCTGTTCATTTAACTCCAGCTGAAGTGTACTGGATCAATTTTCCATCTTGTCTACATGCACAGTGACTCTATTACAATCTCAACAAGAGATTTCTGTTGACCCCAAGAGATGCTGCTTGCACTGGCAGCACATGCAGAGAAAACCCAGCAAAAATGGGATTTCTTGCATGTACTTGTTCCGATTTCAGTCATCAAGAGGCACTAATGCTGATGAAAACTGTTTTTCCAGCCTGTCCACCCATTCCTATCTGTACCACAGCATCTACCTGAGGCTTGGGCATTTTGTGGGTGCCAGAGAACCAATGCCTACAGAGCAACTGCTTTCTGAAACAGGCAACTCCAGGCCTGTCCTCACAAATGAAACACAAATGACTTCCAGGTAAATGAATCATCTCCATTAAGGACCAGTTCCTGGTAGTGCATTAACTTCTCCATGAGGGGCTGATTGCACAGCACTCACTTCACAAGGAATGGCTGTGGGCAAGAACATCAGCATCTCTGATTCTGTACTCTGACTGCTGCGAGGAAGAGGCAATTTGGAGACATTATCAAAAACAGGTACCAAGAAGACACTGAATCTCACCTGCACTATTTAATTCCAACCACTTTTGACCATGTAATGTGGGCTACAGAATTCCCATGGATTATGTACTTCCAATACTCTGAAGAAATGCACCATTGCCATCCCTGAATTCAACACTTCTCCAAAGAATACACTAACACTCAATAAATCTCTTGCAGAAAATGGAAACACTGCTCTAGCTTGAACCTTTAGAGGGGAGGATGAACCTGGGACAGCAAGCAGGGAATTGAGTGATGCCAGTGCAGCCTGAAGTGGGATCTGCCACAAGCACTGGTCTAAAAAACCTTTCCCCAAACAAGGCCAGTTCATGGGACATAAAGAAAACAATGGCAGAAAAGGGAACACTTCTTCATAAACAAAAGCATTCCCCAGGAGGAAAAAAACCCACCAGAATTTAACTGCAGGAGTATTTAATAAGAAACAGCCTGTTCCAGTCTCTTCTTCATTTAATTTAAAATAAACATAAACCAGAGCTTTCCTACACAACACAATCATTCCCTCAGAAGAATCAGAATGGAATTCAAAGGTCACCCTGGAAAGTTTGGTTGTTGGAAACTAAGGAAGAGACTCCTGTCTATCAGCAATCCTCGAGGAGCAGATCCCTCCTGCCCAAATTGCAGGGTCCCTGTTGCAGAGTTGTCCCAGCTCCTCAGCCCTGGCACAGACTCATGATCCCCCCAGTCCCAAGGATCAGCACCTGCCCAGAGAGCTCAGCACCCCAGTGACCATCAGAACAGGGCCTTGCACCTGTCCTCTGGCCAAGGCACAGCCTTCCTGGAAGATTTTCTACCCAGTCACTCTAACGATGACAAGGACCTCGAAGCAATGGGAGGGCAGTGAGTCAACCTCCAGTTATCTGTCTAAAGCTATTAAACTTCAGGGCAGGCACTGCAGAGCACCCAGAGTGTCACTGCACATACTGACTGCCCAAGCTACACAGAGTTCAGCCAAAAGCACACATGCAGTTCTGATGGCACCAAAAAATAAAAATATCAAAATAACTTCAGGACAACCCCCCGGCCCAGCTTTACGTACCTCCATTAATCAGTTAGCCAAACAAATTCTCCTGTTTTGCTATTATCTACTAACCAAATTGCAGCGTGGTGGTGAAACCCACAAGGGTTCTTATAAAGA
Organism: Daphoenositta chrysoptera; assembly: GCA_013397915.1. Lineage (NCBI taxonomy): Eukaryota > Metazoa > Chordata > Aves > Passeriformes > Daphoenositta > Daphoenositta chrysoptera. The sequence goes on along the minus strand of VZRO01007509.1, from coordinate 932,567 downwards.
CCAGAGTGGAAGGAAGGAACTCTGCGGGCACCACAGCGGCTCCTACGTCAGAAAGCCACGTGCACCCCAAATTCTCGGTGTGCCACAGTGAAAGCCTGAGCTGAGCTGCAGCAGCTCTCTCGAAACGCTGACCGCCCCGAAGAGCCCGTGAGCAAACCTGGCAAGGAACTCCTGCAACAACAAACCAGCCTTGCAATAAAAGCCATCTGCAAAAGTGCCAATTATCCTTCTCAAATGATTATGTTCCATCCAGTTTTGCTGACAAGCAAGTTATGCCACATTTTAATAGGCAATAAAATGTATTATTAAATAATTAGTAGCTAAGAAACAGAAATTAGAGGGCACTTCCTTTCACATACATCCCCCAGTACTTCAAACTATTGATTTAAAGGCAACTCGATCCTCTAAAGAGGACAAAATGGAACCTGATACAGCAGTTTACCAGGAGACAATTACAAGGCTAATGATTGTTCGAAGAGAAATGAAGCAGGGAGAAATTCTAGAGAATTCCACCCTGGCTCTGTTTTGTCTGATCTGTCTCAAAATCCCCCAAAGAGGTAAAATTTCTCCAAATCTGTTCCTTGCTCTGAGCCCATTAATTACAGTGTTAAAGGTAAAGAAGTATTGATGTCTCTGCTCTGCTCCCTCTGTTCCCCCCCAGGTAACGCCGGCACTTGCTCAGCCTTTAAGGTATGGCTGCACTAACTGAGAAAAGCCCCACTAAGACCAATTAAGGCCTTTACTAAGAGGCTGAAAAGAAGACAAATGGAGGCAGAAAGCCCGATTACAAGGAACCTTTGTACAGATGTAAAGCAATTAGAACAGTCTCAAGGGCTGGCCGGTGCAGTACCTGCTAGGAAAGGATTTTACAGCTTGTCTAAACTTGGAACAATCTGTCTCTCTCTCTTTTTGGCTGAGTGTAAAAGTGAACCCTGTATTAGTGTCATGTATCGGTTGATAGCTCGGTATTGGTTTCCCTGAGCATGTTAAATCTGTAATGCTGCTCTCCAGATCCCTCGTGGATGACAATAGTGTTACACAGGCAGCTCTAACTTACAAGGAAAGGAGATATGTCTGATGCTAAACCATGATAAAAAACAGAACCAGCTCTTTCAACTTTCTTTTATTTGCCTAATGCAAAATCTTGGCATGTCTCAAATTTACTGCACCATGCTGCATAATTTGGCACAGAATGTGTAAGAAGTGAAAATGTTTGTACTGTCGTTTTAATAATCAAATTCTGCAGTGACTCAATTTAAGGCAGCTTCCAATCTCAGGTCACTCTTACTTTTTCAAGAACAAAAATAAGAGCAAAAATACACTTCTAAGAAATGACAAGTGACCAACCAAATGGTGCCTGAGAAGTTCTGCAATGCACAGCTACCCCCAGATGCCCCACACCCAGCACATGCAGAGCTCCCTGAGTTCTCTCTCCTCCTCCCCAGTCCTACAGAGGATTCACAAGCCCAGCTCCCCAAAAGCCAGCAGGACCTGCCATAGGCAGCTTCCTCCTAAACACCCTCTCAATCTATTTGTGTTCTGGCTGCCTGGCTCTGGGAGGAAAGGCAGCACTGGTGGGATGGTGATGCTGGCTTGGGCCACCTCCCTACACCTGCCCTTGCATCTGCTGGCACTGAGTGCGTGGCTCAGAGCTCCTGGATCCTCTGGTGCAGCACAGATACCAAGAAAGCACCAACACAAATGCCTTATTAAACACTTGGCAGGCATTTATGTGACTGAACCTGCCCTGGGTACCCTCAGCCTTCGGCAGCCAAAGGATGTAACACAGCCCATAAATTTGTAGCCAAGTGTATTTTTGTCATACACGGATTTCTGAGGTGGAAAAAACTTGTTTTACATTCAGGTTATCATGGCAACAACACTTGGTGTTTCCACAGGGCAACAGAGCCCAGGGAGCCACACGAGCAAAGTCACCCCTGCTCTGCAGAAGGGAAACCAGAGGCTCCTGGATAAAGCCCCTCTAGGTCAGCAGCCACACTTCCTGCACTGAATTAGGCTTTAGGGTAATTGACCCACATGAAACAGGACTTGGAGGTTACTGGTCTATGTAGGATTTGTTATGATTTTATTACTGCCTCTCAGGGGTTTTGCTTTTTCAACACTTGTTCAGGTGGGTGCAGAAAGGACACAGAGGTGTATGAAGAGGACACAGGTTGCTGTAACCTGCTTGCTGCTCAGTTTACAGAGTCTGACAATGAACAAACCTTCTGAGGAAGCCTCTGTAAGGAAAGATTTCCTGAGAGTTTCATCAGAGATAAATCACATAATGCAATGTGTGGAAGCTTTTTCCCCTCCCCTCATCCATACTTTGTTGTGTTAAAGACAACCCCTTAAAAAAAACGCCACAACCATAATTTCTAATAAAAGATTCAACATTCCTTAAATTAAGAAATGTTTTTTTCAAAGGGCTAAGTGCTCACCAGCCCCTGTTCTGGTAAAAGGGGATGTCCTGGGACACAATCTTAGCCACTGACTTGCTAAACTCTTTTGAAAGTCTGGTTTTTGCTAACGTGCCTTGATATACCTGAGCTCATCCAAAAATCTGCTTTCTCCTAAAAACAAGGTTCAGATAAAAACAAAGTGCAGTGATGTGGCACACTAACCCTTCACACTTGAAATTCAGGTTTAGCCATGTCTGGGGTTTCAGTAAAATAAATCTGGACTTCCATCATGGGTACCCTTCACATCACTACCAACTCTAAGAGGTCTCAACCAAGGCCATCTGCTGGCCAGGTGGACAAGTCTGTGCTATAAAAGCATCCTCAAACAGCCACCTCTCCCAGCCTTTCACTAATTCTTGTGGTGCTGAAGAATTCAAACACACAGAGAATATTTCAGAACAGCAACCCAAAACACAGTACACCAGGACATCATCTTTAGTGATGAGGCCAGCAGCATACCTTGGCTCTCTGAATTATTTAAGGGCACATTACTCACAGGCTGATCTTTGTACTGAATGGCAAAGAGGAGAGGGCTAGAGCAGGATCTCAATGCAAACCAAGCTGAGACCACTTAAAATCACTTTAGCAGGTGTATCACACTACATTACAATGAGGTTCCCCACAGAAGAAACCCTCCGTGGCCATTAACTCACGTGCATTCAAGTATGTTGAATTCAGCTTGGATTTAAAAACTCAAAAGATCACACACAAGGACTAAATTCTTAGGAAAATACTGGATTACATCAATTACCTGCTTCACTGCCCTGTCAGGATTCGAGTGTGATTCTTTGAATGCTGCGAGCCCCTCTAAGTCATGTCGCTGACAGCTAGCTTGGACAGGCAGAATTTGACAGAATTTGTCATCCGGTGCTCTCAGCAGGAAGGAGTTTTATTCTGTGTCTCTTGTCCCTCTCCCCTCCACACGCAGGCACAGCCTGCCTCAGGTGAAAACGCTCTCCCTGGTGCTGTGCCATGATCAGGGCTCTGTTCTCCCCCAGCTGAAAACTCCCACTCGAGCACCCCAGAGCAGCATCTCTGGGCTGCTTCCTGCAATACTGGAAAAAGGTTTGGAGTGCTTTTTGCACAACACTGCAATTTGACTGAATGAATCGAAATTGCCTGTGTTTCTCCAAGCCTGTTCCAGACGGAGGTGTTCACCCATCCATTCATTTCCACCGTGTCCTGCCAAAGCAAAAAACACTCCAAATTTTGCTCTATTGATATATAAATGCAGTCACTTCAGCTAAAGAGCCATCAAGCCACTCTGAGGCTGGGTAACTTGATTAAATCTATATTAAGGTAGCAAGTTGTACTGCATGGCCTTTAACACCAAGGCAGGAAATAATTAAGTTTTAAAGCTGGTGAAAGATAACGCCAGGTCTGGTTTGCTGCTGCAGGGCTGATAAAGGAAGGGGTACACACTTGAACATTAATTAGGTACAAGCAAACAGCTTTGCTAATAGCTCGTGTTCTCATTCCCAAAATGTCAACAACAGATATTAGTGCCAGATGCCAGTGTAACATCTCCCATGGCTGGGGCTGGAACATGGGAATTGGTTTGTGCACTTGTTGAAAATGCCAGCGCTGTCAGGGGGGACCTGGATGATGTCACAGGAGCAGGAAACGTCCCCAAGAGGGATCTGCCCAACCAGGACTCGTGTGTGACACCGAGAGGCCTGGGAAGGCAAACGGGAACAGTGAACTGGCACAGCCTGGGAACCAGACACAGCAGTGCTGAGAGACCATTCAAAGTGATCAAACACCTTCCTCTCAAATGGCTTGAAAATCCTGACCTACCCCACTGCCTCAGCTGCAAAATTTGGGTTAAAAAAGGGTTGTTACATTGCAAAAGTCCTGCCAGTGCTGGCCCAGGCCAGTGACACCAGGGCAGTGTGAGCAAAGGCAGGACACAGGATACAGGATTTGACCACGTTATTGCCTGTCAAACACTTCCCACCACTGGGCACCACCTCACCACAGCGAGAACAGACAGAATGGAAACCAAAACGCCTGAAGAAGCAGCAGCAAATTTGAATTCTCACTGCCACTGAGAGGTCAGGATGTGGCATGATCCACACACCTCCAGTCAGAGAACAGGATTCTACAGCATATGGATTTTTTTTGTGGAACTACTATGAGTGGACCCTGAAAACCTCATCCAAACCCAGGAGCACACTGACCACAGGGCAGAACACGCTCCCACCTCTGAGCAGCACCCAGCTTTCCTCCCAGCCTGAGCCTTTCCCACCCTGTGACCCCCCCCACATCCCTGCCCTGGTCTGATATGAGCACAGCATGGGATGCACAAACAAAAACCCTGGAAAACTTGTAAGTAATGCAACTCTCTAGTGACATTTGAACTCCAGTTTAATCAAATCAAGTAGGATCCTTTCAAATATCACTTATCCTGTAACTGCAATTTCCAAATCTCTCAAATCCTGGCTTTCCTTTTAATCTCACATGAAAATTGTATTACACTAATACTGTTTACATCTCATTTCCTCTTTTCCATATAAAAATATCAGTAACTACATTTCAGTTCTGTCCCATTACTCTTCTGCCATGCCATAAATCCCTTGGGGCTTCCATGGCTCAAGCTCTGTGCTATTTGCTGCTTTTCCCCTGGACTGCCACCTTCCCCCAGAGACAGGTCCCACCATTCACAGGCCAGCTGGATTTCCCATTTCTCCAGCTGGATGCCTGGAGAAGTCCAGTCCTGCACCAGGTGATGAGCACAGCAGTTTTACACCATTCCTTGGTTTTAATAGGAATGGGCTAAAGAACCCCTCATTCTAACACCTGTAAATCCAGCCATTTCCATGAAGTCACAGACCATGCCTTCCTTCTTCCCTGGCTGCAGAATGTCAGCCCTAAGCCTGTTTTCATGTTTTAGTGCAATTTCAATACGTTTTGTGGAGCAGTTTGTCTGCTTCCATCAGGATGGCCCTAAATCCCTTTCTCCAGAGCCCCAAAAGATCCAGAAGGCCAGATGGCCTCAGTAAGAGCAGAACCCAGGACCTGTGATACAAAGAATATTCAGTGAGGAGTCTGCTGAGGACTGAACACAGAAACAAGGACGTTTTTCCATTTTCCTGGAAAGGGCTAGGAATTGCTGCGTACTACGTACCTGACTTTCTCTTCTCAGCTGAAAACCACATCACACAGATACACCCTGAGGCCACAGAGTGAAGGAGAGGCGTCACCTGCACCTTTTGTCTCTCTCTGCTTACCTGCATTCAACTGCTTTTGTGGAAAAAAGGCTCAGGGCTGTGTCCCTCCTCCCAGGGCTCAGGGGAGGCCATCTCTGTCACAGCCACACCAGTATCACCTGTCTCCCTTTCACTCCAAAACAAACGACCTGAGCTTATTAGCAGATAAATGCAGTAGCAGGTTACAGAATTCCCAGTAAATCCACTGGCAAAAGCACAGCCCCGCAGACAGGGCTTGAATAAAGTATTTTTTAAAGGAGATATCTTTAATCACTGTATTTACCTTTTAATTTTCCAGATAAAGACTTTCAAGTACTTAAGAAATGAGGGCTGTTAAACTGCAAAGTCTGGTCAGGGAAAGAGTAAATCATGTAGGAAAGACACAAAGGAATCCAGAACTTCCAGTGGCACAGGTCAGCTCACAGAACTGCTGGGTCCAAAATGACACCGGCTGAGACTTAATCATAATTAGTGCAGTGAGGGCCTGAGCTAAATATGCTCCTGCACATTGGGATGAGGTGACTGAGTGATGCCACTGCTCCCAGCTAAAACACAACTGCACTCCTTGGCACTCCTTGTGCTGCCCTTCACGTTGTCCCTCGAGCCTCTGTGCTGCAGCTCTCTGTGCTCGGTGTCACAGCAGCACCAGGAGGAGATGGATGTGCTGTTCTATGGCACCAGGCAGATCCCTGCACTTCCTTAACCTCCCAAACATTTTCTAATTGCAAAATGAACTCATTATTGCTGGTGAAGACCAGTCAGTACAAACACATCACCCCAAAATGGGGCCAACTGAGCTTCTTGCCTGCCTTTCACACCTGGATTTCTAAAACAAAAAAAAAAGAAAAGCAGGGTACACTCAACATTTTTACTGACTTTAATATTTTAATTCTACAGTGAAGGTTGATAACAATCTATAAACAGAATTATTTGCAACAAGACTCAATATTGTTTTCCCTTGCTCAGACTGTTGGCAACAAAGGGAATGGAATTCTGACTGTTTGGGTTTCACTGCAGGAGGAGCTACATAAGAAGCAAATGAAGCTCTATTTTCCATTTCACTTTCTGTGTTCATTTCTAAGGAGAATAGAAGAGAATGTTTCTACAGGGAAATATGGAGCTCAGAAAAACAGGGGTTTTAAGTCCAATGTTTAAACGCTCACTTCTCATGTGGATTCAAAATTTCATTGATGATTTTGGCCTTCTTACAGCTACTGCCCACATCTGATTCACTTGCCACATGAGGATTGCCTGTTTTCATGGGAGAATTTCCTCTAGGCTTCCATAAACATGTATGATGAGGTCCAAGCCTTCCCATTCCTCCCAGCCCACCTTCATTAGGAAGACAGGCTGCTGTTTCTTTAAGGAATATCTCAGCAGAAACACACAAAATCCTTGGAATCAGTCTGAAAGAGAGGCCAAGGACATTCCTTCCCAAGCATTAGATTTGGTTTCACATGAGATGATTAGACTCATCCATGCTAATTACACTAGAAAGAACTAATTAGAAAAATCTACCATTCAGCTAATGAGGGCTGGGCCTTAACTATCTCAGTGCTTAATTTTTCAGGTTGTAAAATATTACTTTACCCTCCTTCCCCCCTCTCCTTGCATGCCATCACCATGTTAATTCTTGTAATAGAGTTGATCATTAAATACCTGCTAAAGAAATATTTGTTAATACCTGCAAGTGCCAGTTTTAAACCAGCTGCACTCTGCTGTAATTAAAGTGTGGAGAGGATGGGCTCAATCCTCTGCCAGTTGAGGGGAGCAGCCAAAGGACCAACCTGCAGCCTCCAAATCTGCCCACTCTGTCTGAGGTAGTCCAAGGGGTAGCACCAAACTGCTTAGCAATTCTCTGCACTGCTTCAGTGCAGCCTTTTCAATAAATATACCTTTTCCTTCCCTTGGGAATAATGCAGGAGAAGGGATTTCACATGTAATATTATCAACGTGGGAGGAGAGTTTATTAAAAAGCAATGATACCACCTGATAAAGACTGACATCTCTGCCAAGGTTAGAGCATTTAGCAGGAAGCTGATGGAATGAGCATAATGAAAAGCTAATAAATCAGAGTCCTTCATTATACAATAAACTCATTAAGCTACTCGTTGAAAATGGCAAGCCAGACATACCACAATATTGTTAGACTACCACTGTTAAAAGCTTTCCTAGAAAATATAAATTCAAAGCCAGGCTTTGAGTTTTGCTGTATTTACATACTTAGTGTCCATTTGGAAGTTTAATGAAAGATATTAGGAAATATCTGTGTGGTGCAGCATCCATTCAGTACATAAACTGTGCTTTTCCAAAGAGGATTCTCAGCCAGTCTGGCAGGGGCCCAAACCCTGCACTCCCTAAGATGATGTGTGAAATTAGTGCAAATTGAAATGCCAGAACTTCTATTTCTTTTGCAAAAACCTTTGAAAAACCAGACATGTTTCTGTATCAGATTTTTATTTTATTCATCTCCCCATCCCCACTTTCCCCTGAAGCCACTAAACTAAATCTATTTAAACGTATGACCAGCATGATTCTGATTTTTAATAGGTTTAAGAAGACCCATCTTGAAATCCTCACTGTGAACACCATGGAGTGTAATGAGAAATCCAAAACAGGGCAGGTCTCTCATGTATGTGAACTTCACGATGGTGGCTACATAGGAAATGAACAGCATTGCTGTCATTCTTACTTCAGCCATACTCATGTAAATCAGGAGTAAATAATAAGAAATTATTCAAATTAGGCTAATTTCTTTACATCTTCCATAGTAGGGCCAATGTTTTTTTTTAAAAAAATGAAGCTTTATAATCTTGTTTTTTAAAAATATGGCTCAAAAAGTATAGTTATAACATTTTTATCATCTACTACTCTAAAACATTCAAAGTATTTTATATAAATATATATAAATATAAATAAGTGAATTAATTTATATATATATATATATATATATGGATGCACAGTCAGAGTAAATAGAGCAAATGTTCCCCTTGATTAAATGGCTTTGTTAGAACATACACTCTTCTAATTCTAAACCAGAAAACTGGGGGTGTGGATTGAACCAGAGAGCAAAGCCACAGTGTGATTACACTGAGAGACAGATCTGACTGGAAGGGTTCAATTCAGAGCCTTCACTGCTGGCATTACACAGGAGTAAAGACAGTGACCCAGACCCAGGGAATGCCTGCGAGTGACCTGATTTTACATCTGAGCAGTGGAAAGCAGGAGGTACCTCCTTGAAATGAATGAAGTCAACATGATGTAAGAAATCCCAGAACCACTCACGGGTAAGGGTGCCTGAGGTCAGGTCCAGGGAAGGAGGATGTTGGTAGAAGGGCATTTTAATCAGGAAAATTAGTCAGAGGTAGGGATTTTTAATGGCTTTTCTGGCTGCCTTTGGAACAAAAGCGATGTATTTGTAGCCAGACGAGAGAACCACCCTGACTGCAGCTCTGCACACACAACAATTCCCTTCCACACTGGGTGTGCCAGGAGCAGCTCTTCAGGAGCCCCCAGTGCTCCCTGGAACCCCTCACTCCTTGTGACCCCTGCCAGTGCTCACCAGGGCCTCCTCCGCCAGCCAGGAATTCCAGGGCTCCCAAAGCCTGCAAGGACTGCTGTCCTTACACCCTCACCCACATCTTCTGGGCATCAGCTTCACTCCCCACCAACGTTCTATGACACCTCACCTCTGTAAATGAGCAGAACGAGTCACCAGAACTTGCAGTGAAATGTCCCAGAGGTATCTGGGGACGGAATTCCCCTGTCCCTGAACAGGGCTGTGGGTGACGAGCTCTGGCAGGAGGACGTGGTGGCCCCTGGCAGATGCAGAGCTCCCACCCCAGCACGGGCTCTGCCGGCAGCGCTGGCCCCAAATCCAGCACGTCTGGTGCTGGCAGATCAGAAGGAATTTTTTCTGCTTTGTACGACTTACCTGGGGAAGACCAGGCGGTTGTACTGGAATCCCCTTTTCAAGTTCGCTCTAGACCCAGATCACAGAGGAGATGTGCAGTACAAGAGAAGCCTCCCTTTGTGCAGAAGTTCTCAGCTCCCCACCCGCTCCCAGCCAGCACCGAGTGTGTCTGAGTCAGGCTGGGACCAGCTGAGGACACCGCAGTGCCACCACTCCCCGGGCACAGCACAGCACGGAGAACCTGCCCTCCCCAGGCCCCTGCACACAAAACATCTCAACAAGCACTGACACCGCTGCCTGGGAGCTGCCCTTCTAAGAATAACAACCCTGCCTCCCCCAAAAAGAGGTTTAGGGGAAGGGAGGGAGCTGGGAAACCAGCTGCCAACAGTGCAGTGTGAACATAATCTTCAATTCACCTACGTCTTTAAAGTAAAGATGGGGGGCATTAAGACCTTACTAACTCACAGGATTTAATACTCGGTTTTAAGACTTCTAATAATAATAATAAAAAGCTTACATATTCCACCAAACAGACCCAAATAGGCAACCTTTATTATCTGTTATGTCAGCTGTGCCTAAAAAATCAAGCGAAATAGTGTGTACCCTTTAATAGTTAATCCTCTAACATGTAATTAGGCATTCACATGACAATCAGAACAGGACTATATTTCATGTTTGCCTTCCCTTTCAAAGTCTCTACTAGAGGGGCACTTACTCTGTCAAATCTGCTATAGTAATCAAAACATTGAAATTACTTCTTTCCACACTAAATATACTGGAACTGGTTGTTTGATTAAATGTAGAGCAGAGAGTGCAATTTGCTAAATTACAAGTATTCTGAACATGTAAATATAGTTTAATTACTGCAATTAAAGAAGATTACTGGAGATTGGCAGATGGGAATGTAATGCTGTTTTAATTAGAGTTTTTAATGCACTGTAACATAAGCATAATATTAACCCTTTATCCTGGAAAGGGCTGGCTAGTCTCTGAAAAATATCCTTTGAAAAATGTACTAGAGCTAGTGTTTCATAACAAGCCTTCAAGTCAATTCAGTGCAAAGCGCCAGGATGATTTGGGAGAGTTTCAGCTGTTATTTGCAGCACAGGCACTGCAGAACAGGCACATTCTGGAGCACAGTCAGGAGCAGCCACATGAGGTGGGCACATTGTTTGTGCCCCAGATGGAAGAACGTGTGAAAATACAGCGTTGGAGTAGATGGATTGTGTTTCATAAAGAGTGCAATCATATCTACATCACCAGAGATTTAAGATTCTTTCATGAAAGTTAAAGTACCTCACACTCCCAAAGATTTACAAAACATGAAAAGAGAAAATGTTTCAAAATGCATTAGTTCAATTTTGAAAAACTGCCGCACAGAGACACAGAACAATATTGCCCGGGGCCTGGGTTATTACTACTCAGCCTCCAGAACAGTATTTGCTTCATAAAGTAATATTCCAGAATGTACTAAGCAATTTTTGTCATCTTGAAAGCTATCACTTGCAACATTTTATCCATTTAAGTCAATAGCCCATTAGAAATTCTAATTGAAAGTTCAATACTCTGCTTGGAATCTTACAATAGAGGTTGTCTTTGGAAAGCCATTTAAAGTCTTAATCTCTTTATCATTTGGTATTTTGAAGCCTAACTTTGTTCTTGTTAGGCAGATCAATGGCATTAATTTACAAAATGGGGGAAAATGTCACCCTTCATCCTTTAAATCTCAGTGCGGCGAAGAGCAGCGTAAGCGAATCCGACCGTTGCTCTCCCATATTAGCAGAAAACGGTGCCATGGGAGGTTTGACCTACAAATTTTAATTACTGCATGAAAAATTCAGTTCCTGGAGATGAATAGAGACTTGAGGAAAAGCAGAAGTCCACCTTCTGAGTGACTGCAGAGCTTAACTCTTCAAAGGCTGCGGCGGTGAATGGAGCAGCATGTGGACCTTCAATAGGCACTGGCTGCAAGGTGCAGGATCAAACCGCACAAGCAACAGAAGAAAGGAAAAGGATTTCACCTACAAAGGAGCTTTATGGGTGTCCAAAATAGACAGACACTGATACCATCCTCCAGGGCAGCAAAAGTGGTGAGAATTTGTTTTGAAATGTCCCTGACTTTGAGATAACTTTCCAGCTGGCGAGTTCACTGGTGGGGAACTCTGGGCTTTGCAGAAATCCATGAAAGCTTTGCCACGTTATCAGCAAAGGGAGGATTTCACCTGTGCTCTTTGCCTTCAGCGCCAGGCAGACAGCACGTAACAATGCCAGGTGTTTTGAACCAGTGTTCCACTCCAAATCAGCACAGGGAGGAGTCAAATCCTAAAATTGATCCATGGAGCACTACCAAAGAACGGCTCAGCTTAACGTTAGCAAGACTAGGGACTTCCATAGGCAGTTCCAGAAAAACCCCTCGGGTTATACACACTGAGACATTCCACAATTGCCTCCTTGTAATGCAATACAGCAAAACAGCTGCGCTGCTCTGCAGGTGACACAGGTTCAAGATCACAGGTTCAAGATCACAGTTCAAGATCAATTTTGCCATTCCAGACACTGTGGTCATTTGGGCTGGGGTGACGTGGGATGGATAGAAAATTCTCCTGTTACCTAAATCAGAAATAATGGATTTGGATCTCTCTCTCAACCTCTCTCTCGTTAATGGCAGAAAGAGACAGAGAGAGAAAAATTAAGGAGAGCAAAAGACTCCCAAAGCTGTGGCTGGCTCAGGGTGTCAGGAAGCACAATTAAATTATTTGTGTGCATATGAGACACAGAGGGACGGGCAGAAACAGCTCATCCCAGTTCTTTACCTGCTTTTTACACCCTCCCAGCCACACCCGGCTTCAGCACAACTTGGCATGAACACCATGAACTTCTCTGTGGCAAAGAGCAGGAGCTGCACCCTGCTGTCAGCAGCACAGGGTGACACGGGGTGAAGGGAAAGGGAAAAGGGAAGGGGACACAGGGAAAGGAAAGGAAAAGGACAAAGGGGGAAGGGAGAGGAAGGGTAAAAGGAAGTCTTTCCATGAGAAGACTGTCCACAAGTACACAGAACAAAGAAGCTCCTACCTGTGAGTTCTGATATATAATCTCAGGAGGTATTTCTTGCATCAGATGAGAACTCAGACCCCTGTGACACTTTCACTGCCTCAGCCAATATCATTCCCACTTGAAAGAGAAGCTTCTTCCCCTGCCAATGCAATATCCTGGCATTCAAAAAATGATACGGACAAAACTACAAGATTTAGTCACCTGGATCACCATTGTGGTGAGGCAGCCTGGAAAGCAACCTGGGAATGGTTCCTTTACAGGTTTTTGACTTGGTTTAGCCTTACCTTAAACTGGAAAGCTCTTGACTAGACCCCATTTTAATATCATGGAGACCACACAAAATAACATGAGGGATTAAACTTCTAATTCCTCTTTTTCTCCTGAGTTCTGAGACTACACGTAGGGACATGAAACATGACTTAAAATCTTCACACTGTATCTTAATAGCAACATTAATTAAAACCCAACCATTAGCTTTATGCTTTTTGGTAGGAAACAGTACTGGTCTCTGCTTCACCTCCAGATACTCACTGAAATTTAAATAAATGTATTATGGTAGTTAACTATTTGGTGCATTTAGATAATTAATATTTATTTCCATTTCAAAGTAAAGGATTTCCAATGTAAAAAATATTTTCCTCTTTTGAGAGTCTCTTAGGTAACAGATTTCTTTTTTCAGGCATTCTTTTAACTATTTCTAGTGAGGAAGGAAAATATTTCTAGATTGTGCAGGTTTCACACAATAAAAATAATTTGAGATGGTTCTTTAGAAATCACCAAGAGGTTGTTTGGAGGTTTTTCTACAAAGAAAACATCATAAGAAAAGCTTGGTGTACCTTAGGACTCTGCCCCCAAACTGAAAGCCTTAAATACTCCTGTCTTTGAGAATTAAATCTCAGTAGTGGCTGAGAACCTCAGCTTCAAGGTGCTTCACAGGGCTCAGAGTTCCCAGTGCTGCCAAGGAGGGAAAACGAGTGTCTCAAGCTGAGCATCCATGAAGAGGCAGAGCCAAAGCCCCCAGTCCTGCCCAGCAAGGCTGGTGGTCTTTGCACACTCTCGGTCCCTGATCAGTGATGTGCTCCACTCCCTGAGACTGGAGACATTTCCCAGCATAGACAAGGGCCTGGAATTAGACCAAGATCTCTCTGCGTGGGAAGGGTTAAAACAACCTGAGCAGTGAAACCCCTGCAGCTATCTCATAAGCCAGCGCTTTTAGACAAATTGAGCAAAATAGTCCTTTCAGCTCAGCCGGCACATGACTCGCTGCACAAAGGAGTCCTTCTAGAAATCCCATGAATACCCCCATTATCCCAAGGATTGAGCACAGAGCCACACATTTCACGCCCACTGCCACCTGTGATTAGCTTTTTTACAGTTATTATGGAGTACTTTGATGGTGATGATTGTTTAAAGGCCTCAACAAGCCTGCTAATGTGACTTGAGGACTTGACTCCTTTTCATTCCCTGGTTGCTCCAGCTATCACTCTAACTTACTTTAGGCAAAGGGGACAATAAAAAAAAAATCTGCTCGGAGAAATCACTTAGCATAAAATTGATTCAGTCTCTTAAAGAAACGCATGCCAGGATCCCATGTTAAAGTAAATTAGATATATGATCAAACAAAGCTAACAGTCATTTGAGCCCTGGACTCTTGTGTAGCACCTTACATTTTAACAGAATCAGCCGAAGAAAAACAAAGGAAGACGCAGAGAGCAGCTCCAGCCAATTGATTTGCCTGGAACTTTCCTCTGCTTTGCTCGGTGTTTTATGGTGCAAACGTGAAGCAAGATGTTGGCTTCAGGGAAAATGTATTTTACTGTTTGCAAGAAGTGCTTCCAGAATGGATCATATTGTACCACTCAGTGGAAAATAAAGGGACACCAAGGGAGCAGTAAAGGGGATTGGAGTGCGTGTGAGGAAACGAGGGCTCCAGCGGTGGCGGGCAGGGAAGGGGATGGATGAGGACGCCTGTGCTTTCACAGAGAGCTTGTGTTGATCACAGTCTGGCAGCTCAGAGAGGCATGGGGGGCACATACAGAAGAAGTAACTAACAGCAGTGTGTAACTTCTCCCGGAGTTTTCCCCTCCTGTTTACTGCATATGCTCAGTGGAGTGTTCAGCTGTAGCTGTCAGTACCTACTACTCCAAGCTGCTCTCCAGTTTCACACTTACACATCCCTGCTGAGACCCACCGTGCATTTCTTTCTATTTTCAAGGCAATTCCAGAGGTAAAGGCCCAGGACATACTCAGTGAGCCCACCTAGTCATCCATCATAATTGTTTTTCTTAAACTGAAATTAGATTTATCATTCTGTCCTTGCCATTCTGTGCTGCTGCTACATCCCATGGTTGCCCTGGGATGCCCAAATTGCAGGCCCTGTCCTGGGAAGCAGGTGAATACCATCTAAAGAAAACTGCTCACAGTGCCCAAGCTGACTGACCTCCGCCTTCACAGAGGAGCAAACACCACTCCCTCAATTTAAAACCAATCATCAACATCCCCTTTTAAGTTTGTCATCAGTACCAGCATTAACGCGATGTAATTTGTCAAATCCCTGAGATTTGGTAACAGGAATGTGCTGCTGCCCCTCTGGAAACAGGATGGCTTCAGTCACATGAATGAGCTGCTTTTCTTCAGGAGTCATTACTGTTCTGGCCCAGCAGAATCCCCAGCTTCCCAACGTCACAGCTGGTGGAACTGCATGTGCAACAAGTCTCTAAAGTATTGTTTTAGAGAAACAGAGAGCAACAGTCAAATAGAAGTAGTTTTGGCTTTCAGAGTCGGGGAAAAAAGATGCAAAGACTACAGAGCTTTTCTGGGGCCTAAATGAGAGGACTCAATGTGTGGCCATCCTGTGCTGATGAGCACAGTGCTTTGGGTCCATCTATTACCGACCTTTTGGACTCTTTGTATTCACTCACACTCACGTGTAAAAATCAAGACAAAACAATGTGCAGTAAATTTGTGAAAACTGGTTTAGTGTCCTTCCTTTGTTTTCCTGGTGCTTCCAACCTCCTTAGGGCTGTAGCTTGATGTTTTTAGCTGTAAGCTTATTAAATCACTGCCTTCCTGAGGCCTGCTGATTTAATCTCCAAGGGTCACCTCCATGGAACATGTGTGCCGAATCGCATGGGACAGTGACCCACCTTATTTAAAAAAAGCAATTTTTAAAACAACAAACCACAAGAATAAACTGATAAACCTTCAGATTTTGAAAAACAAAGATACTATCAACTGGCTTCCAGTGCAGCCCCATAAACATATTTGTATATTGGCATCCATAGCTGTACATGAGGTACAACTGGCTGGGAAGGGCAGGAACAGGAACACCTTTGAATCCACTGGTGCCAAACACCTTGTAACATCAAAAGACAACCCAGGAACTCACTCATTCAGCTCTTCTCTCTGCTCCTTCTCCAGGTGGAAATGGCACAGCTGGCTGGTTGTGCTTCTGTTTAGTCTTATTCAAAGACATTTTCCAAAAGTCCTTCTGTGAGTAAAGAAGTAGTGAAAACTTGGTGCTATGGATTTGTGTGAGAAGCTGATGGAATTGTGAGATCCAGATGAAGCTCTAAGAAGTTACCAGGGCGCATTCCTTCTCTTCTGCTATGGCTCCTGAATTTGACATGCCTAAAAATATGCCAGTGTGTGTTCAGTTTTCCCCTAAGGTATGGCACCAATAAGATCCTTTACACAGAAGCCTGTTTCCTGGTAATTTTAATACTCAATGAGTCCTTATTCACAATGAAATTTGGCTGAAATAGGTCTATATGCTTCAAAGCTCTTGTGGAAACTAGAACACAGCCAGAGAACATGATCACTTTGGCTTTGCTTCCCCAGGATTATCAAATATCATTCCCTGTCCTTCACCCTGCAGGTTCAGTCTCATGTCACTGATGTTCACACCTTTAAACGAGGTGGCTGAGCAGCCACAGAGCCACAGCCCCATTCATGGATGCCTGACCGTGGGACACAGCAGGGAAGGGAAGAGGGGCTACACATCCTCATCCTCCCAGGAATTCTCTGCTTGGTCAGCACCATTCCTGCTTGGCTTCCTTAATGAACACAGCTTTAATTGTGCTGGAGCAGTTCCTATTAATGTAATAACAACTTGCATTTGCACAAGGGCTGTGTCACATTTATCATGAGGGGAGGATGTGTACAGGCAGCAGCGTTTCCATTAACAGCCCACACATGATGCTCTCCCGAGTTTCTGTGGAAACAGTCTAATCCAATTTGTCTTCCTGAAGTTCTGGTCTCTCATAAGACATAACCCCCTTTTCCTACTTCCAGGGATCGTGCTGCTTGGCACAGTCATCAATCTCTCCCACGACTGGCCAGTCCAGGCTAATTCAGGGAGACTATCTGTATTTGGTGATAAAAGACAACAAAGACTCTATTCCTTCAGGTTAAAACCCAGTTCCATTATAATTCAGTGGGAGTTTTGCCACTGACTTCAAAGGGCCACAGGGCTCCCCTGGCCATGTCCTGGGAGAGCAACATGATCCTAGCAGTGTCCAGGGGCTGGAAAGAATGGCTCCTTCTGGAGCAAAACTTCTTCAAGTTTAAAGCTGATCTTTCATTAGAGGCCACAAGGTCTGGTATTCCCTAAAAATATACCAAATATCTGTATCACTGGAGAATTTTAAAAGAGCTGTTATTTTATGCCCTAGTCGTTTCAAAGCAGATTGGGTTAGTCTGGCAACAGCAATTTCTAAAGGAGTAACATGAAATATTTAAAGATTTATAGAACAAGTGGCCCACTTAGGGGCTCATCTAAGTTTTACTAAACATCTCTGGTTATGCCTTGCTGTGTCAGCAAAAAGAGGCTGAGATTTAAATAAATAAAACCTAGTAGCATGTAATAACAGACAGGAAAAAAAATAAGATACATCAAGTTCCTACTGAAAGGAAAATCGAGCTCTAAGTGATCTCTGTACCAACGACTCTGCTTGTCTCTGCAGCTGAGCAGGAGACAGCTTTAATCTCCAGGCTGCATGTTATTTAACTAAGCTGAAATTGTTTTCAGTGATGTGAAGTGCATCCACTAAAGATAATGATCCCATTTTGAACTGACTCTTTATTTTTTTAACAAAGGTGGACAGGTGGATATACTGAGCAGAAATGTTTTTCATTAACTGCAGCAAATCATCACAGTGCCTAGTTCCACGAAATACAAATTTGTGATATTCCTGACAACTGTTTCTTGTTGCTGTCTTCCCCTCTCATCAGTGTGTTATGGCCTGCTCAGGAAAGGATTTACTCCAGAAATGCTGAAAGTGTCCCCGGAGTTAAATCAGCCACCCATGCCCAAGCCCAGCCAGCCAAATCTTCGCCTTCAAAAAATGACCCTGAATTCTACTGCAGATTTATCTGCACTGAGAATTCATTCCAATTCCTTTCAGTTCAGAGAGACATTTTAAGTAACTTCTTAGCTGGATACTTCAAACCTGAAAGGGCAGGTTCAAATACTTCTCTAAATTAGCGAGGACTACACCCCACTGGAATGACCTCCCTCTGCTTCAGAGCTGACCACGAATTAGAGAAGGGCAGGGGGTGATGGTTTCCTTTTTGGATTACCCCTGTTCCACCAGCACTGCTGATTTATGAAAGCATGCAGGGACATTTGTAGCTAAATTTCAAAAGTAATCACAGCAGAAAAAGGCCAACAGCACCCTGAACCTTCCCCTTCTGCACCTTCACGTGTCTCCCCTCCCAGTTCTGCTTCCCACACAATATTTGGCTGGTGACATCAGCTCTACCTTCAGCTGAGATGGCCTAGCAGACTGTACCCAAAATTTAATTTTTCAAGGTTGAGAAGTAGAACCACAGTGGAATGCCACATCTGGACAATGATGATGTGCACTGTGCAGGAAATGTTCACGATTCCTCATTTCCATGTAGGATGGGGAGCACAAACCTGCAAGGCTCAGTGCTTCCTTCAGGAGTGAGCAAAGGTCTCCCATTTGCACTTCACTTCAGTCACCTGCACACCCAATTATTGCCAGGTACAATCTGTGAGTTTCAAGACCCACCTTCTCTGTCTTGAGCAATCTGACAGATCAGTGATTGAACCAAGCCCACAGTACAACTTCTCCTAAATGCCAGAGGCCTGCCTGCTCCTACCAGTTTGAGGTTATTTGTTCATACTCAGCTCTCATGTATTTCAATGTAAAAATAACAAATTGGCAGTAATTAGTGACTCATTAGATCAGGTGACCTAAAGCTGAATTGGGTCCCTTTTAATCCCTGGAGAGAAACTGTCAGATAAAGCTCAGAACTTCAGCAAAACCGAAGTGGTATTATGGCAGTCCTAATGAACAGAGAGCCCCAAGTGCACTGGGCACCCAGGGCCATGTGGAGGCACATGGGCCATGCAATACCTGCAATACCCCACTAACAACCTTCCTAAATTGCTGTGAGCCCCTGAATACACTGCCAGTGCCTGGATTTTCACTACCCTACCTGAGAGCCCTCTGCACGAGTTTCAGCTCCCTGATGCCCCTCTGTGCCAGATGATTTTCTGACCCTTTTACAGGATGCACAACATGGGGCTTTGGCATTTGACTCTGTGCACTACCACAGCGACAACCTCCGTGCTAGGTGACAAATTGTTGGCAACGTCCACAGGGGAGGAAATCCTCTCCTGGCTCTTGTCAGAGTGGCTATTTTAGCTTTGGCAACAGAGCACTGACAAGAGGATCAGAGGTTCTTCTAATGCCACCTCGTCTTTTCAGGTTAATTTATGCCTTGTTCTTTATGCCTGTTTAGTTAAGGACATGCTGCAGGTATGGAGAGAAAAATGTCACAGAATCACCAGCTGGCCCCTCTGTTTTGATCTGGCTGACAAATGCCAGAACCTTTGAACAGCAGGTTGCTAAATAATAAACAGACCATGTCTTTAAAAACACCTGGTGCCTGCTTAAAATGGTCATTTTGTACCTGGTTAGTCCTTGGCACAGGTGCCAAGCTCAAAGGCATGAGGCTCCCCTTTCCCTCCCCTGCCCACCAGACAGAATGCCAAAAAGTAGAAGACACAACAGCAATTAGGTGTAGTGAAAGGTTAGAATCCATCCTACCAGCCTCAAGGAGCACGAGGAACAACAGCAAAACCCCTTTCTGAGTGGAAAAACTTCAGGAAAGGGAACGGAAAATAAATAAACAAGGATGAAAGAAATGCCCAGTGGCAACCATTTTCAGTGTGACCTAGTGAGCTTTCAACTTCAAACCAGTCAGATCAAGAGCTTCCCAGCGGCGTCACCCAGGGATCTGTCACTCACACATCAGCCTCGCTCACTCGGCCTTGTCTCACGCAGACACGCTGCCAGATACAGAAATATCACGGCCTTCTTGCATGACAAGGAAAACAAAACAACACAAAACCCCCTCAGCCCAGCAGCCCTGGTGAAGCCCGAGAGCACTGACAAGCCGTGACCCCATTGTCCACAAAAGGGCAGCGTCACCAGGCAGAGCAGGGAGGATGCACACAGAATGGTAATTGGGAAACCATCTGCCATTAAAATGCAGCCCAGGCCAGAGCCTTCCAGTGAGCCCTTCCCACGGAGAGATGATGAGGCTGGGATTTACTGGGAGGAGGCAACAGCTGCCCTGGATGCTTTGCAAACAGAGGGAGAGTATCTTCTTTCAGCTCATCATTGGGGTTCTGAGACACTTACGGGGTTGTTGAGGGGGGTCTGGGGCAAAAGGGCTGCGCCTCCACTATTGCAGCTCTCAGGGGACAGTGTTAGACACAAGAAGTGACCGATGTGATTCAGAACGTGTCCCTCAGCCTGACAGCTTGGACAAGAACCCAGAACTAAAAGACTAGCATTTTTAGGGAAGCACAGAAGGACAGGAAGAAGATCAGAAAGGAGAGAAAGATGTCTCAACAGTTAAGGCATCAATATCTGACTGAAAGAAATTCTACAAAATAGCTCTAAGTGACCCACCGTGATCAACGTTTCAATTAGGTTTCAATGCAATAATTTACCAATAGCAGGCACACAGTAACTACACCTATTTTTGTCCAATCCATTTTTACCATATTAAAGGTTGAAGTATTCATGGAGTCTGGAGACAGCCATTAGGAAAATATCTCAAGTATTTAGTGTATAAACTTGGCATTTATGGTCTGAAATAGGGACAGGCAGCGCTGATGAATCCTTGGCAGTTTCCTTGTTCAAGACAGATGAAGAACTCTGTAATTTCAGACTGATGCTGAGAAACTATATATACACACTGCCTTTTTCATGAATCTCTTAAACCACGGAGTGAAAAATGGGCAGACATCCTCATGTTTTCAACAGTTTATACAGCCTCTTGCACACACTGTAAGTAGACTCAATAACAAGTGAGTAACAGCCACTCTCTAACAGAAAGTGAGACATTTTTCATCCAGCTGTTTGTTACCACCCTTTGAACTTGCTACTTTCAAACCCTTGCCCATCAGCCACTGGACAAGATTAATTTGAAAATTAACAAGTATTTTTAAAGCATTTACAAAAAAGCCAATATTGCACCTATGCACTTCCAGCATGACTGCACAGAACATACTGGTGACACAAGGTGTAGATCATTATGCATTTCTGGACAAAGTGTTACCCAGTCAACACCATCATCCATTATTAGTGGGAAAGAATGGCACATCTGACTCTCAGCTCCAGAGAAAGGCTGCAAATGAAGCCATTTGATGATTTGAAAATACATTTGCATCAATGACATTCCTAAAAAGACCCACACAGGTGTTGGCAATATGGCAATATTTCCAGAAAGAAGCTCCCACGGTGGCTATAGAAAAGTGTATTTTTACATAGAGTCACCAACATCTTTCAAGGTGGTGTTCAACATCTTTGAGCGTATCTGCGAGTCACCTGCTTAGACACTAGAAAGGACACTGCGAGACAGCTCATGGGTGAGAAATATCCAGAACAATGCACATCAGGAACAACACAAAGGCTGAAAGGTGTCCTCCTCGGGCCTTCACAGAGCTGGCAGTGGCGCAGCGGCGAGCTGAGGGGTTCGTTAGCGTGGCAGCTGCAGAGAGCCAGCGACGCGCGGCAGCCGCGCTGTTTCCTGCGAGAATTCGCGTCCAGACGAGAGGAGCGTGGCCCCGCGTGGCTCGGCTGGCTCAGATCCCCCGCGCCCTGCCAGGCCTGCCTGTGAGCCCGCTCCGGGCGGATCCCTGTCCCCTGGCGGGACACGGGCCTGGCCGCAGGGACCGGCCACCTCCCAGGGCCAGCTGCAAGCGGAGAAGCGGCTCCGAGCGTCTCCCACCAGCTGGCAAACAAACCAGACATCGTGTTTGTGCAGTTCAAGCTGGGTTGCCAAATTCTAATAGAACGAGAGTTTCTGTAATCCCAGAAAGGGGCTGTGTGATCCTTGGAAACAAGATGCTCTTGTCTGGCCTTCCATTCATTTTGTAAAACATGTTAAGTTTAATTTCAGTGCTTGGAGCTGCAGCTGGCCGAGGAGCAAAATCACATTCATGTGTTAAAAAAAGAACTGGAAGGGGATGCAAGCTGCTAAATTTTGATACTGATCTGCAGCCAACCTCCAGAGAATGGCTCGGTCAGGACTTCTGGGCTTTTTCCACTAAACAAGCAAAATATGACTCCATTTTTTACAGTCATAAAACCAGATTTTCTGTCATTTCTTCTTCTCAATGTAGGTAATAGCAAAATTAAACATTTTTGCTTTCCAGTGAAAAACATCCGTGCCTCACACCCTTCTCTCTCCATAGTTCTTGGGACTGGTCCTAGCAGTGCCAGCCAATTCCCTCTGCTGCTGCACCAGCTGCAGAATGAGACTTTCAGGGCCGGAATTTCAGGAATGAAGAAATACCTGGTGTCATTCAAAGCAGCTAAGTAGAGAATCCCTGACTGATGACAGACATTTTCTTCCCATAGCTACTGACCTCCCATGCTCACCCCTCCCAAATTCCCTGGCAATATTAATTACACACCTATTTCCAAATCCACTGGGCCAAATCCTGATCATAAGAACTGAAACAGGCAGAGGAATATGTCATCTTGCCAGTCACCAAACGAGATGTGGCTGGGGCAACACAGTTCAAACTCATTGTCAAACCCACACCAAGCTCCAGTGCAACCACAGCCACCAGCAGGGACTGAGTAACAACCACTCTCCTGATTGTTACTGCCTTCTGAGGTCACCCTGAAATCCCAGACTCTCTGGAATCTGATCCAGGGCCCACTCCAGCCTTTTTAAGTCTTTCCAGAGAGCTGAACAAACTCTGGTTCAAGTCCCTGTGAATTCCTCATTGTGTCAACCTAATCCAACGAAATGACTTTTTGCTTTATCCCAGCTTCCAGGTAACATCCCTCCTGTGAGGGGTCTCACTTCAGTACAGAGATCCCTCATATGTTTCCTATACTCCAGTAATCATTTACTTTTAACACAAAACCACTCGTTTATAAAGGGTGTCCATTTGCAGCAAAAGATCACTTTAAAAATTCCCATTAAACTGAGAACCAAGGGGCTTGAAGCCAAATTAATTCTCCTACACCAAGTTAAAAATGAACCCCTAAATATTATGATGCCTGCCATGTTCGGGTTCTATATTTATACCTCAGGCATACAGTTACTGACAAAACTAAAGGCACTGATAAGATCTCTCCAAGAAAGCAAGAATTCCCCTGAAAGAAAACAGACTGCAGGATTTTACAGTGTTGGAAATCTACTGAATGTAGACATAAAAAATATTTTTAAAGACAAATAGTCAAGATCTACAAGCCTTTGTAGTTGCTCAAGATTTTGTTAATAAATTTTATGTTGCTGGCTTATTATTGGACCAAGACACACAAGGGAGAGAAGCTTCTGGAAGAAAAACTAGTATGGGCAGGAAAAAGGGGCAAGAGGGAAAGGAAGAGGCTGAGGTAAAAGCAGAGGCTGAAGTGAGAAGTCAGCTAATACAGCTGGGCCTCCGAGGGGATGGACTCTTCCTGTGCATCTGCCTCCCTGCCCCAGGTAACCAGAGGGACTTTCCCACCAACAATTCACTTTTTGGGAAATACCTTCTCCCCAAGCAAGACCTCCACACTGCTGCCAGCAATGAAAGGCCCATGCAGGGCAGTGATACCAGGATCACATCCTCAAAAAAAGCAGCTTTTAATTGCACTTGTTTCCCTAAGTAAGCAGTCTGGTCGACACTGTTGTCAAAGGCTAAATGCATTCCTGCCTGGTGTTCAGCTTTTACTCCAATATACTCGTACCCTCAAATCTAGATTCCATTTCACAGCTCCTGTACACCTTGTCTCACGTGTTTTCTGAATGTTAAAGGTGTCACAGTATTTTCCATCACTGCTGTATAATACTGAGTAGTTCAAGGAGCTGGCTGAAATGCCATTTTCTCCATTACATTCAGAGCACAGACAAAATCTTCTCTTCTATTTGAAATATTATTTTTCAAGTTCTCATAAAGGCTATAAACATATCTTTTTTTTTTTTTAAGGTAACAGGAATTCAACACTCTGAGGCATCCAATTTCTCATCGACTCATGTATTTCATGTTCTATTCGGGTCATATTTACCTGTTTCAGCATGCTGGATGTCTGTGAGTTTTCTACACTTAAGACTTCTCTGATGCCATGGTCTGACTGTAACATCTTCCTCAGCCCACTGACAACACTCAAGTGGAAGTGGCAACAGGGTTTAAATTTTTGTTTAATCCTTTTGTTAAAAATCATCCACAATGACAAATAGAGGAGACAAGGAGGCTTCATTCCTGTAGTGGAATCTGTCTAAAATCCAGTGACACTGGAGCTATTCTGGACCTCTGAAGATGGTTTTGTTTGGATTCTTGGCTGCTTTCCAGCCACTCCATCTTTTCTTGCTGGACACTGCTCCACAGCTTGCAAACAGAGATGCTTCTTCCCATCTTATTTCCTCTGCTGTTTCAAGCATTCCTTTTACTTATTCTTGCTGGGAAGTGTTTGGGGCTGAACTAGAGAAAGATAAACTCTTCTTCAGCCTAAAAATACTTAAACGGCTTTAAAAGGCTAGCTTAAAAAGCCCTAACATTTCCATCTCAAACCCTGAACCTAGCCTGAGATCACATGCATACCTTTATTAAATATAAAATGCTGGACTAAAACATCAGCTAAAAAGGGCAGCTGCAGTACCAAGGCCAGGAAACTCTCAGCAAAGCTTATCTTGCCAGGGGTGGGTGTTCTCTAAGCTTCCTCCACTTGTAAATAATGTATTGCTGGAGCAGAATGTTCTGAACAGAAATACACCATTTTGATTGACACCTGCAATACAGCAACTTCCTGAAGAAATACTATTTTTCTGCTCTGTGGATGGATGCCTCTGGAACCTCAAAACACAGCAACCTGCCTCACCCTTAGCATGTCTCATCATCTCTGGAATTCTCTTACTGCTGCTTCCTAACTTCATTGCCCAGTCCACACTTCAGAGAAGCAGAACATTTAGTAAAATGCAAGAGGTAAATAGTTGCTAGGTTTTGTCACAAATAAGTTTTAGCCTGATAGTGAGAAATAGTTTATTTCTGTGTGGGATTTTTAACCCTTAATGAACAGCCAGCACACATGGTAAGACCCTGGTACCTGGGGACCCTGCATTCCAGTGACATGAAACATTTAGTCCTGAGACTTCCATCCAATCCTTAATGAAGAAAAGTGTGGTCTAAAAAACTGAGATCTTGTACCTGGTTTTGTACAACTCAGGGTCATCTGTGGTTGGGTGCAGGGATTTAGTTCAGGACCATCTCAGTTCAGTTAAATGTGAAACATCGAGCTGAGAGGATGAAGCAACTAAGAATAGAATCGTTTTAAGCAGCAGTTAAGTAAATCCTTTTAAACTTTACTGGGGATTTACTTCAGGAGAAGCTTATTTGTGTTGTGACCAGATCTCTGCAAAACCTTGGCTTCAAATGATGAAACATGGGATAGGTTGAACACATCTTTAGTTGAACACATGCCAAGGAACACGTAGATTTGACCTGATTAATATTTTCAGATAGAAAACATGCACAGGCTGATAACAGTGCATAGTTTTGACCTCAGCTATCAAAGCACATTTGCTGACTTTGGCTGAGTTTCTCTTTCAGATTTGGAGCTTGAAGCCCAACACAGGTTGAATGTATACAAAGCAAAAGTGGGAAAAAAATAATATTTGCACAGAGCTCTGCAAACTGACCCATACTCAGCTCTAATGAGAACATAATGGTTTTTCCAGCTGCACAAAACAGAGGCAAGAAGCATAAGAGGAATGCCTCTGCTTTCTTAATTTTTAAAGATGTGTTTGGACTTCGGCACACATGGGAGAATTTTTTTCTGAATGCATGCATGTACACTTCTAAAAGTGCACCACTAGCATTTTAAACCACATTAAAACATGTTTAAGCCAGAATGGAAGGTTTGCATCCACTGAGAGCAATAAAAAAGAAAGAATACCAACCCATAAGACTGACTTTATAAATCTTTGGATTATCCTGCAGTCTGTGGGGTATCTTCTGTCTAAACTGCCGGCAGCCCCCGGGGGATTGGGATGGATCGTCCCTCGCCCCTCCCCAGCAAACAGCCCGAGCCGTGATTATTGCGAGCTCTGGGAGACACACTGAGCACTGAGCCGAAATGTTTGTGTGTGTCAGATCAATCTTTTCACTGACCAGGACAGCTGTACTCACAGGGGGACCACCAATCATCCCGCTAGGAACTGCTTCTGTCCTTCAACAGGCAATTAACGTGAGTCCATTACAGCTCCCCCGAGGCCCCCGGGGGGCTGCAAAAGGCATCGACTGAAAGGTCAGAAACCTCATGAGGACAGGAAAGAAGCTGTGCCTGGCGAAATGGAGTGGAAAGCAGTAGCTATTTGTCACCCGCTAGTAATTCAAAAAAAGGGGGGAGGGAGAGGCTTGAAGGGGGTCCAAGCCTTGAGCACAACTGCGAGCACACGTGGCAGTGGGAAGAGCAGAAATAGGAGCTGCAGGAGGTTCTCTGGGACAAAGGTTTTATCCAGTGTAGAGGTGGAGGAAGAGTCAACAAACCCCAGCAAACCCCACTCAACCAATTCCACAAAGAAACTGGAAGTGAAGAAGTGCCCAGGCTGATTAATAACCCACTTAGAGCCCCAGGAACGCTCCGGGTAAGGAGTCCCTGGGGGCTGAGGTTCACCACTGACACAAACATTTCAGGAGAGAACCAACAAGGAATTAAGTGACCAGGAGCACACAGAGAGTGGCATTCATGAGTATCAGCATTTTTCAAAAAGAAGCAACTGCTTCAGCCCAGTGGTGGAAAATCAACAAACATGGTGGCCTGGAGGATGTTACAGATTGCTCTATTTCTGTTTGAGTCCTGGGCAAGGGCACAGCAATGATTTGGTTGTGGAGGTTTCTGCTGAATCCCCGCACAAACCTCTCCAGGTACAGCACCAGCCACCCCCGGCAGTTCTGCTATGGAAATGCAATCGAGTGATGCCACGTGGGTGGCCAAAGGAGGAGAATCAGCCTGTACAGAATACTTAATTTGCACACGAGTGCAAGGAAGAGTTAGACTAAATTAGTTCATGATGTCAACTTGCAGTAACTCTCATCCAGTTCACTGGTTAACTTTCACCCACAGCACTCAGTGGGAAGTGTTATCACTGTTGCTCTTTCCTGTGATAAGAATATTTCACAGAGATCTGGCGGTACCTGTGCAATCAACAGAACAAGCTGAAATATGGCAAATGTTAACTCTTCAACAACAGCACTTAAAAGGTGAACAGCAAGAAACAGAATAGTGAAAATTGTTGTCAATTTCTTTGGACATGATTCTGAATTATTTGTGTAATTGTAATTTTACTTGATGTACAAAACCTAGACTGCATTGGGAAAAAATAAAAAGACAGGAGAAAGACATAATCAATAAACAAGGTTTTGGTGTGTCCTGTCTTCAGATGACTGTACAGGGACTGCAAACACCATGAGCTCCACTGCTTGCAGACAGAAACCACGGCAGGCTTTGACTCCATCTGCAACATCTCCTGCCTATCTTAGATTATGTACAATTTCTGTATTCTACTTTCATGCAGAAGAAATTCTGTTGACTGTTCTTTGTTTGTGCAGAGATTTGCATCCCATGTCCATCCCATCCCGTGTTATTTATGATGGTATAAAATGTTTGACCTTGCAGAGCACCTGTCACCCAGGGGCTGACAGGCCTGGAGGTCACTGAGGGTGGGTTGGTTGTCCCACTGTCAGCTTTACCAGGCCTCCCACCTACAGAGGGCCCGGGCAAGGGCAAGAACATCCCCGTGGATATCACCATCCACTCAGTCACCTGTAGTCCCAGCATCACAGGGGGATGTGATGGCGTATTTCTTACCCATTTCCACAGAGAATTCTGTTTTCCATCTCCTCCAGACTCTTATTTTATGGGTTCAAACTTAATTTGATCTCCGCCTTCAATATTTGATGTGCACACACAGTGTGTGTGTTTATATATACATCTAAATATCTATACATCTAAATATCTATACATCTATCTCCAAACTTTTCTTCCCCACATGTAGTTTAGTAAACACATACTGTGGATTTAGGTAAACTACAATTACAGAACCCTTTTTGTTCTAATATTAACTGCCTTGTCCCCTGTACCTTGTGTTCCCCTTCCCAAAATGCCTCTGACCACACCAAGGAGTGTAAGGTTAGTTCATTCCCGAGGCCTGCCTGCATTCCTGACACCCAGCACCACAGGGCTTTATCCTCGGGAGCAGCAGGCTGATGTTTAAAAGAAGTTGCCAATTAGTATCCAAGACACCAGTTAACAAGGCAGTTTCTCCTAATGGCTTGTATTGATGAATGAATTAATGAAATTGCACGACTTGTTTATGTGTGCAGAGTACTGGTGTGACACCCCTGGCAGCACACAGACACCTGGGGCTCTCAGCAGCCCCGAAGGTGGCACGGGTCACCAGCCTGCCCTTCACACACTGTCTAGACAGTCCTGCAGAAGCCACCTGGGCAGAGCCACAGCCCAGGACCTCAGGGCAGCACTGCTGGCTGCAGTCACTCTGGGGATGGCCCCATGCTGCCCTTCAGGAAAGCTGGAACAACAAAACTCTTGTGGCAATTTATGGGATAAACCCATCCAAAGTGCCAGCACCGAGGGAACGCACTCTGTTTTACCTTTGAAATGACACTAAAGCTTCAATGGTCAACCCACTTTTTATGCATCCAGAAAGATACATACTGAGATGAAGATACTGAGGCAAGCTTGCTTTGCCTTTAATTAGAAGACCATTAATATCAAGTGCTCCATTTTATTTCCTATCAAGTAAAGCTTCTACTTTTTAAGGGCACTTGAACTTTTCTAGGAGCATGAGTAGCAGCATTCGATTAGAATTTGAAGTAAATACTAACAGCATTAACAGCATTATTGCCTCTTAAAGCCAGATTTGATAAGCAGGAAACAGATTTGCACGTACATGCACCACTCTGCATTGGTAGCACAAGGTACAGATGCACAATGGTGTAGTGTTGAGATCTGGGTCCCAGAACAAGTTACTGCAGTGCTGCAACACCACCCTGGGTGTGCTGAGAGCTTGTCCTGTCTTCCTGAGCATAGTTTAGTTTGCTCAAATCAATAAAATAGTAACTTTTTCCCAGTTAACTGAATATACCATCAGAGAGCCAGAGACTCCACTCAGCAGTGAGACCTCAGAAATTCAACTAAGATGCACCAGGGGGCTGTAGGCAGGGCCCAGAAATGAGGTGCACTAACTTGATTTTGGCCACAACAATGTGTATCAAACACTAAGACTGAAACAACTGAGATGCACTATGATGCATGTTTTATTGACAGGAGATCATAAATTGTGTGTACAACCTATCCAAGCTGTCTGCCACCTCCTGTCCTTCTCTTCCCTCCAAAAGAGATAAAACAAGCATAAAACCTTATTGATTTAAGTCCTTCAGTCACTATTTGGGGACAGTTCCTTGTGAACTCAACAGGCATTTGTTTGATTTATGACAAATTCATGAGGGTGTTGAACACATGACCAGTCCTGGAAATGAAGTTGACATAGCTTGTCTAACTGTGGACATAAGAGGAATGTGAGACTGTGGATAAATGAGAGTCTGTGGTGGTCAAAAAGCAGCAATTACATGCGAATAGCATGGGGGAAACAACACAGTGAGAAAACAGATCTGGCTATTTTATTTGAACTCAAGAAGAAAACAGATCTGTCCATTTTATTTGAACTCAAGTATTTGGAACACGTTAAGGAAGAAATTTTTCTCAATGCAGGTGGTGAGGCCCTGGCACAGGCTGCCCAGAGAGGTGGTGGCTGCCCTGTCCCTGGAAACATTCTCGGTCAGGCTGGATGGGGCTCTGAGAGAGCTGATCTAGCTGAAGATGTCCTTGCCCATGGCAGGGGGGCTGGACTGGATGATATTTAAATGTCCATCCCAACCCAAACCACTGCATGTTCTATGATTTTACTGCCTCCCTTAACCAGAAACCAACACGTGCTCGATGACATAACACTGTGCAATCAGCCCTTCAGCGGGGAGATGGAGGACAGATTTGCATTCAACTAACTGATCAAATGTTAAGAATTTCTTAATTGCCTTAATAGTTTAATTTTATTTGTCTCTAATCTAATTAGTAAAGAGAAGTGTGCGTGGGGGGAGCTGATTGAAGGGGAGGGGAATGCCTTCATGTCTGCAATGTAGAAACCTTCCGCTCCCTCCACGGCCTCAGTGCAGGCAGTGCAGGTGTCAACAGATCCCTGTTTCCTCCTCATTATCCCACTGCTCTGCTGCTCTGCCTGTTCTTGGAAACTTCCTTTAAAGGCTTTAATAGCAGCATTCATTTCTGCTGCAGATAAGGTGAGTCCAGCTTTTTATGCGCAGTAATTTAATAGGAACTCAGGTCTAATTTAATAGATCCTTTATGTCTCTGTCAAAGGCTGTTAGCATTGATTGCTGCAGTGGCTCACACAAGTCTGTAAATACATTAATCTCTCGAGAGCCTGCAACAACAATGCCATTCACAGCGTGAGCAGTACAGATGGACAAACCTTACTGCAGAAATGAGGGACTGACTGAAAACGGACACTAAATTAAGTCTGAAAATCTCTGAAAATCAGGGTTTTCCCTGAATGAGTGAATCCTACTAAATCTGGACTAGGCCTACTGAAGCTCCAGAAGTACCAGGCTGACTCAGTTAATGTGTGCCACCACATTTTGTTCAAGTTTAAGTTACAAGCTCTCTCCCTCTTTCAGGAGCCCAACCTGCAAAGGAATGAACAAGTGACAGACCAAGTGAGAGAGACCCATCCTAGTGCTGAAAGCTGGCCAAGACATCCAGGGACAGATGTGAGCAGCATGAGAACCTCTCCATGCTGCTCACACAGAGGACATGCTGATGTTCTTGGTATTTATTCACTTTTTTCCTGTCTACACCTTCTACAACACTTCACAGTATGGGAAGCCCTGCATGGGACTGACTTCCTGCCAGGTGCTGAACATCCACAGCTCCAGCTGCTCTAAGAGGCCAACAGAGTGCCCAACCCCTCAGCTGAGGGCTTTGCAACTCTCAGCATGGACTTTTTTCCTTCTGAACAACTGGCCATCACTGCTAAATGTACATTAATACGAGGAGGAGATTCATCACTGACTGATCCAAAGGCACTCTGTGCAGCACAGCATCGTGTCCTCCTCGTTTCAAAGCCAGCCTGTAAGAGAGCTGGCTTAGGAGGCAGAAGGAAAACATCATGGCAGGAATATTGGTGTATTTTGGATGCAAAGCAGAAGCTTATCTGTTTTACTACTGCAGCACCAGAGAAAATCAATTTTGACACAGAACTGCCACTTTACAAGAAAATAACTATACTTTCCAATAACCTAATCTGTGCAAAGCCTACTGAAAATTCCCTAAAGAACCAGTAGTTAAAACCTCCATTAAATCAAAGGGTTTAATATGGGAAGGGAAGAGAGGATGCAGTTTGACTTGGGAATGTAATGGACTCAGTGGGGAAATAAATATGTTGTTTTATGTGTACAGTTACAGAATTTGAGAACACAGCATTCATTTCAAAGGGAATTCTCTGGCTGTGCAACTTATTCCTAAACAGATGTGATTTTTGCTTATTCAAAAACATTTAGGTAACAATTACAGCATAATAAATTATAATTGCCATCATCTTCCAGCTATGCTATGACTTCTATGCAAACACAAAGAAAATGCAATTATATAGAACTGTAAATCCTATTTTCATGTAGCTTAGAGCACTGACAGAACACTTGTTTATTTTCCTTAGAATGAACAATACTTTAAAATATCTATCCAAAGGAAAAAGCCATATCTGTTAGGAGGCCTGGCAGCCTGATAAGGTCTGTCTTACACAGCTCCTGCTCAGAGAGGGGCCCAGCTCTAAGGAAGTTCATTATCTTTTGGATGGTGATATTTTACTCTTAGGTTTTTTATTAGGAGTCTGCGTAAATTAGTTCCTAAGCTGACATTTTAACTAAGCAAGGCATGACCTGAACACTGAAGGAAGAGAAAGTAACCAGAAACTGAGTGAAAACCAGGATTTTCATGATTGCATATTGCAGGAGATCACACAAGAACCAAACATTTAATATAAACATAAATCATTCTACAGCATTTCAGAGAGCTGCAACTTAGAGGTGGAATTCTACCAGATAACTCAAAAGGAATCCCCATGAAGTCTGCAACTCTTTATTAATTAACCTTCATACCTTTGCTAGATATCACTAAAGTGTTACAGCAGTTGTGTTAGCAATCAATTATAAAATGCAACTTCAATAATAAATAACCAAACATTTATAACTGATATCTGTTTGAAGCCTGCTTCTGAAAAAAAAAAAAAAAGGAATATACATGGTGTATTTATTTAATAAAGGAGACTTTTCATGAACAGAATGAGGGGCTTTAAAGTCCTCAGTCAGTCACAACCCACAGCTACATCAGGTGAGATGAAGTCCCTGCAGTGTGACATGGAGAAACACCACAACTCTTTGCTAGAGAAACACAGAAACAATTCCAAGCTCTAGGGAGGGTCCCCATTGGGCTCTGGTTCTCCCCAGGCTGGTGAGAACTCTCCTGAAGAAGCAGCCTCATACTTGCATCCCAAGGTTTCCAAGGCAATATTTCAGACCAACCCAAATTTCAGGCAGGAATTTTAAGGCTGTGAAAGGGATGCTGTCAAGTTAAGAGCTATTTTATCAGCATCGGTTTTAGATAAAAATGTTGCTTTTCTCAGAGAAAGAGCAGCAGGCCAAGGAGGAAGGAACTACCATCAATGACAAAATCCAGCTGTCCCCCATCAGCACTAAGGTTTCCCTTTCCACCTCATCTTTCATCACTTCTTTTGTTTCCTTTAGAAAAATATTTATCCTTAACCAGACGCCTGGGTTGCATATAACTTTCTGTTGAGTAAAATGAAAATCAAGTTCACACTCCACTTTCAAGGAGAAGAGAGGGAAGATGGTGAAATAAAAAAAAAGTCTTTGAAAAACACTTATTTTTCTTAAGACCTTGGGAAGGAGTTGAAATTACAGGAATTAGAGTGAAACAAAACATTTTATATGCTGGGCCGTGTGGCACTACATCTAATGCTTTCAGAAACCAACAGGGCAGAATGACTGTCAGAAATTAATTTAAACAGTTGGTTAATTGTGATCCTTCACGATCATTAGTGACCACTGCATTTAAAAGGCACAGGATTTAGTGGCCTGCTCCATTTCAGAGCTGGAGCACAGGAATCAATTTTCAGGGCTGGGGAAGATTTGCAGACAGGCTCGAACAGGTGGGTAAAAGCACATTACCTGACCTGGACACTAAATAAATCCTGGAGAAACAGGGTTCCTCTGGAACTCCTGGAATTCCATCAACACCCAGGAGCAGCAGGCACAGCTGTAATACCAGAGAGACAACAGCTTATCCCAGTTGTGTCCTGTCTTTGGTGTACACATGGGGATGGGTCCCCAGAAGTGGCACAGAATGGGACACAGCAAGGGCAGAGCCAGGAGCTGTCACTCCCTGGTCAGGAGGCTGCTTCAGACTCCTTCAGCATTCCCTCTTCAGCCACATTCGAGGTTTAGTGATGGCAGGTGGCAGAAATGTTTGACTTGCAACTACAGGAACAGCTTTTCCTGCAAAATACACGTTTAAAGAATTGCAGGATGCATTTTTGAGTCATGCTTCTGACAAAAGTTAGCAATCACATCAGGAATTGGAGCAATACCAGGAGACCTTATCTAAAACCACAGTAAGATTCTCTGACTTGGAAGCACCAGGGAGTTTTTCCTTTAGTCCAAGACATGGCTCTGGTGTTGGAGTTTAATGCTGCTCTGCATTTGGAGTTTGTCTCACAACCTCCTCCCTTTTAATGTCTCTCATTTTGTTCACCTGCTCCACTTTCTGACGTGTCAGCATCCTGCCTGAGGTCTCAGGAGATTGAAAGGTGTGCCCTGTGGGTTACACTCTCCCTAAATCATCCATGATCTATTCCGCTTGGCTTCAACGACCGAGTCTCATTTGCACAATTGCCCTATTAATTTACTCACCATTGATTTACATGACTTTTGCTGGAAATCCTCCACCAGACCTCTATTTTACATGCTCTCTCAAAAGCTCCCTTCCAGCTTTTTTCTCCTCCATCGTGTTCCTTGTCTCATTTCTCTTCCATTTGCTGTCATTCATCTGTCTCTTATCTTCTTCCTCCCTCTCCCTCCCACTCTTCTGTCTTCCTTCTGCTTCTTCTCTGTTCTCCTCCATTTCCCCCCTCCCTGCAAGTCTCCCTCCTGGCTCCACAGCAGCTAATAAATCTACCAGGAAAGCCTAGGAGCCCCAGAAGATACAGGTGTAAAGGCAAAGGAGCATAAATAAATCAAGATTCCTCGTGAAGAAGAGCAGCAGCTGTGAGTTCTTTTGGCGAGTACAAAGACTGATGGGTGACCATCATTATCTATCTTGCAGCACTTTACCACGTCCTTGCATCTTTTTGTCTTCCTGAGAGGAGCTCAGTCTCTCAGATCAGATTTTATGGCTACTTTCACCCTCTCAGTACATCACATGCTCCTGGACTGGTGCCCTGATCACCAGTTTGACTATGAAAACCAAACCTTTCCATCTGAACAAACTGCTGGGCTCTGATAACAAGCATAAGAAGTGCACGTATATATTGTAAAACACAGACAAATGTAACCATAGAACAGAGGCTTTTTCCAACTCTCATGATTGTATGCTCTGTGTGAAAACCAATAAATAAATGCAGTTGTTTCTAAGCTAAACGTCTAATTTAGTATCTTTCATTCAAATTTTCAAAAGAAAAAAAGGGCTGAAGTGCAGAGGGTTAGACTAATAGGGCTACAAAGATTTACATATTCATACTGGGTAAATAAACTAACCTTAATGCCAGACTCTGCAGGGCAAAGACACCAAAGAGAGAGAGACAAAAGCCTAAGAGGGAGAGGTTCAAATACCAGCAGACCCCACAGAGCAGTCAGTGTACACGACATAAATGAGCTGCTCAGCCTGGGAGTCAGGGACAACTGAACAAAGTCTCAAAATGTCCTCAGAACACCCGGCTGTGCCCTTCCAGCAAAGGCCCTGAGCACAGCACAGACCTGTGCAGTCAGGGGGTGTCACTGGTGAAGTAACACCTGACATGAACCTGAGAGAGCCCCCAGGCAAGAGCAAATGGGAACACGAAGCCTGGTTTTACTCTTGGCAGAGACACAACCCTCCCTTTGAGTGCACTGCGTATATTTGCAATAAATGCAAAACAGCCACAGTTAGCACTCAGTCACGTTGTTTGATTGAATGAAAAAAATCCTCCCTATGTAAAAAAGACTTAAAGGCTGAGTTGAGAACATTCTCCCCCTCCTAAACCCAAATTAACAGCTGGGCTGTGCAGCTCTGCACTGGACAAGGCCACAAACTCTCAGCACTTGGTTATTATCTGAAAAATAGCATGGAACTCCAAAGTAATGACAGACTTCTAGAGATAATATGCTGCAATAATACAGTATGTGAAGTTACCCATTTTATTCTCAACCTAATTTCCATGTAGTTTGCAATTTTAAGATTTAATAATGTAGTTGAGAAAATACAAATTGCTTGTATTACCCACATATTTACATTGAACTGTACATAGCATGTAATTACAGAGTCAATGGTTACTAGGGAATTACAGAGTTTCTGCACAGTTCTTTGTGTCCTCCTCAGGAAAGTGCCAAAAGAATCTTTCAGTGTGGTGAAGCACAACCTACAGTGATGTGAAAAAAAAAAAAAAAAATCATGAGGCTCCTCTTGTAAGATCCTGTCTGGACAGCATGAGGGAAACATAAGCAAAACTCTCCAGGCAGAAGCACCATCAACTTTCCTTGGTCCCCAAAGTCCTACAAAAGAGCACTCTGCAGTTCCTGATTAATGTTCCAGACCTCCACTGAAAGGGATTTTCTACTGCTGTACCTGAGCTCCTGTCCAAGAAAAGTGATTTTGATTGACTTGTCCTGACCTGAGCTCTTCTGGAGAAATTAAGGTGGCAGCTTGCCAGTTCCCTTGGAAGGACAGTGCTTGTTTTTCGTTTTCTTTACCACTTTTAAAAACACACAGACAAGACTTACATATGGTTGGCTCATCTCTGATGTCTGAAGGTCTGAAGTTTGAAGGTTAGAGCTAAACTTAGCTATGGTATTTTGTGCTGAAGTCAGAACACAAGTAGTTTACAAGAAAATCAGCTTTAACAAGGATCATAGAAACAGAACAGGAAGAAAAGTATTATTTGTATAAAATAAATGGAACGATGATCACTAAGAACTGTAAAATCCAAAGGCAATATGCTGAGTAGAGACAGCACTGCCCAAGCAGTGAAGATTAGAGAGGTTTAGAAGACAAGAAACCAAGTGATTATTTCTGATTTTACCCTATTTGTCAATATGACCTGGGTTAAGTAATTTATAGCTTACTGGTGTTAGAGATTTGAAGGAGGTGCTTGGGATGGTCTGGGCTGAGGTGTGCCAAAGAACCGCAGGGCAATGCCAGCTGTTAGAAAAGGTTTCCTCCACACCAACATCCAGTACTACAAAATCTCACCAGTTCGTCTGGCTGGTGGAGCCTCTTCCTGCCCAAACTCCAAACTGATCCTGGAGAATGCTGTGCCAGCACTCCAGCCAATTATAAACTAGCCATTAGTGTGGAGAAATTAGCATCCCTTCTACTTTTTAAGGGCAAGGACCACCCACCTGAAATCTCTACACATTGGAACATATGTTATGTGAACTATAAATGTCATGCATTGTTCTGCAAGACACAATTTCCCAACAGCTCTGAGGTGAAAAGAGAGCTGGGGTTGAAAAAACCTCTGCTGGGCTTGAAAAAACCTCTGCTGGGCTTGAAAAGAGCAAGAAAATGAATTTAAGTTTCTTCTTTAAATATTCAACTTACTTGACTGAGTGACTTGGTTGTTACCTGCAGAGATTATTTTTCATCTTTGGGGTTTTTATATTTATATATTTTTATATTTTTATATATATAACACCTAAACCAGTAGGATTCCCATTTCAGTTTCATCTTTTTGGCACTACATGTCCAAACAATGGATGATTTTTGTTAAAAAAATCCTTATTGTGTAAAGCAATTTGAGGTGCACACAGCCCTCCTGGGTCTTCCACGAAGATGGATTTTACCTGCAGAATATTTTAAATTAAACAAATTTCGAATGCAGCAAAATAAATAGAAAGCAACACAAACTGCAGCCTTTTGTTAAAGTTACTACACACTTCTTACAAGACCCTCTTTTTCAATTGATTACAGCTTTGCCCAACTTCAGACCATTTGGGCTGGAATTTCTGTGCCAGGTGTCTGCCTCAGGCGGA
Source organism: Daphoenositta chrysoptera (assembly GCA_013397915.1). Lineage (NCBI taxonomy): Eukaryota > Metazoa > Chordata > Aves > Passeriformes > Daphoenositta > Daphoenositta chrysoptera. The sequence continues at coordinate 895,055 of VZRO01007509.1, read as the reverse complement.
GGAGAATGTGATCATGTAATTAAAGGCTGTTTCATAGTGCGTACACAGAAGGGGGCAAATTAAGGTTGAAGAGGCAACCTTAATTCTCAATTTCTTAACTTTCACAGGCTTGACTTTGCACCCTAATAATGTTCTTTTAATGTAGCTTTTTGTCTGCAATATTAACCCTGTGCTACACTGATTTATAGACACATCCCACCGAGGATGGATGTTGGAGCGGACTGGGATAGGATACACCCCTTCCACCTCCAGGTCGTGGGTTTAAACACAGCCAGGGGCCCAGGGGGTGGGGAGTTATTACCCCTGGGCAGCTGTTTGGGGGTTAAATGACATGAACTGGTGATGTGAGACCTTGCACTGGGACCGTGATTCCAGTGGAGGGTCCAACTGCCCAGCCTGCACTGCCTCGCACTCGTGGGGGTGCAGCCCCAGCTCTCCTACCAAATGTGGTTCCAGGGGACTCTCTGTTGATAAGGGAATGTTCCCTCACTCCAGGGATACCCTGGACAGGTGGCTGACACCCTGCACTCCAGGAACTTGTGAGGATTGATGCTGGTTTGGTGGGGCTGTTCACACACACAATACCAGACCCTTAAGTGCAATCTACAGTGAGGATGGGAAAAGCCAGCAGTGCCACAATCTGAGCAATGGCTGTGCTTCCATTAAAAGAAGAACATCCTGGAAATTTGCTCAGTGACACTTTTAGGAAAAATTATTATGGACAACATATGAAAATTTAATTTAGCCCGTCTGGTGCTGAGAAACATGAAGCACTTGTGTAACTACCAAGTGGGATTCTGCAAAAACAAGGACAGTTGTGCCTGAAGGAGGAAAGCTGAAGTGCTGCCTCTACCTCCAGAGGCTGTGCTGGAGGGCAGAGCTTTAGAACACAGAGACCTTGTAGGAGACATTCACTGAACTGTGGATCTTCCCCCAAAGCAAACCTCACAAACTACACAGCCCCCTCTGCCCTCCAGTAAAGGAAATTTTGACACTTAAGCAACTTAATCAGAGAATCACAGAATAATTTAGGTTGGAAAAGAGCTTTAAGATCATGGAGTCAGCCCTAAACCCAACACTGCCAAGTCCCACCAACCCATGTTCTGAACTGCAGGAACCAGTGTGTGACAGCCTGGTGCTCTATCAGCAGCTCCCTTTGGGAGCAGAGAGTTGTTCCCCAGCTGTTCTCAGAGGGGGCAGCAGGTTACAGAGGAACCATCAGAGAGACAAAGGATCAGGAAGAGGGTAAATGTACTTTCTGCAGAGCAAGGAACAATCTCAGCCTTAGTCCTGCCTCCCGAGTCCCCGTAATTCAAGGCAAGAAAACACTCAAAAACAGTGTTCTTCAAAACTCCTTTTGCAGGCATCCCTTTATGACCTCCCATCCTCCCAAGTCACAAACCCTCCAAGCCCCCAAGCTTCAACCCACTGGCTGCCAACCCTCCAGATCTGAAAACATCACTGTTTCCCTCAGAGCTGACACTGCTACCCAAACCAGATAACCCAGGCAGCAGAGCCAAAAAGCTTCTTTTCATCCCAACATGAGTTTTTAAAATATTATAAATCACTTAGCTTTGTTTTGCTCCCCATTTACTGCATTCATGTTCCTTTTGAGAGGGCCACATTAATAAATAGTGTGCCCTGATACCGACATGGCTTCAATCCCATCATTTTCTGTATTCAGCACTCATATGCCTCCCTTACTACAGTACATAAATGATATAAACTTCTCATCAATAACATAAAAAATTCATACTCTGTCTACAATGCAGCTGCTATCACAGGTTTATGTCAACAATCGTCCTGATTTTTAATAGCATAAATGTTTAAAGAGGCAGCAATTCCTGTAAAGTATCTGCAGGGATATTTAGAGCCGACATATGCCAAAACAATCCTGTTCGCATACAGGAGACATTGTTGCTCAGCAGGAAGACAATGTTTATCCTCACAAATGTTTACCCTGCTTCAGTCATTAAAATGCTCCAAATGGCTGGCAGGGACACCCCGAACCTCCTGGTCACCCCTCTGAGCAGGGAGCACCAGCTCCTGCCCGTGACAGCTGAGCCCTCCTGCACTGCACACCTCTCACTGCCTCCAAAATCATCTCTTTGCAAGGCTTGGATTTGCTCTTTGCTATAAACATACAAAGACAGGATGATTTCCAAATGTTTTTATGCTTCATAATTCTAATGCACAGCCTGTCCTTTAATTTTCTTTTTATCATTAAAAAAACCCCTCAACTTAGCTTTCTGAGGGGTTCCTACCTCAATAAAACAATGCAAACCCTTTCTTTTAATTTCTTCTACTTGCTGCCAATTGTATAGGGCTTTAAGCTATTAAAAAAAAAAAAAAGCTTTGCATACATGCAGCATAAAATATTTATTTTTAATCTAAGCAGGATTTCTTTACCTGCTGTGCAGCCACAGCTTCTGTTTAAGGCTTGCTTTATCATCTGTGTGTCAAGCTGAAAGCATTTCTCTCCTGATCCTTCATTCTGGCTGTAAAGAGCCTCCTACCAGAGCCCAGCTGACACACGACTTCCAACTCCTGCTTCAAATTTTCCTTCTGCCTTTTCCCCTCTCACCCGAAAACCCACAACCTGGAAGTTCTTCACTTGAACAGATGGTTTATAGGAATCTGGGACGTGCTCGTGTGATTGAAAATAGGACTCCTTTAAGCAACATCTCGTGTAACAATTACGTGAACAGTTGGTCAGAACGGTGACCCAGAAACTGCCCCGGCTCTGCTCTCCTGAGCCCCAGGAGAGCATTCCCAGTCCTTTCTGAGTGCCTGACCTTGGGCAGCCACAGCTCCTTCTGGGACAGCACATTCCCACTGCTGTCTGCACGGAGCCACTCCTGCAGCAGGCCAATGCACTGCTGGGAAAGTGCATTTCTAAGGTCAAATTTTAAAGTATTAATGATATAAACCCAACCCTATGCTTCCCATTTGTTCACGATGTGAACAACACCAAATTCTCCCAGAGTTTTTCACAACCAAAGCACTGCATTTCAGAAGGTGCAAAATCACACAGTCCCACTTGCTTGTGTCCAGGTTGGATCCAGACCCTGCTGCTGTTGTTCAGAAGAAGGGAAGCAGCCATCTGACAAGTGCTGAATATTCCCAGCTCCACCCAAGGACAACAAAACAGCACATTCCCATGCTCAATAAAAAAACTACTTCCAAGTCAGGCTTCAATTGGTATGTAGGAAGAAATTTGGGGTTAGAATTAATAAATTTCCTGTCCCAAGGCAGAAGCAAAATCAGAAAAGGGGATTCTGGAAGATGTGGCAGCAGGGAGCATGTTCTTGACCTGTGTTTTGGAAGTGTTTCCCATCGTGGTACATGTGGAAACAGCAGAAGGAAGGTGTTTGATGTGCAGGACAGGAACCAGGCTGGGTGAGCTTGGCGCTGACTGAGAGGGGTCATGAGGGGAAAGTACAGGAAGGCGAGATGACTCTGGTGAAGAAATTTTCAGAAGGGGAGAGTTGTGTGTCTCTAGGTATGGGGATTACAGGACTGGACAGCTCTAAAGATGGGACCATGGCTGGATGGGAAAACTGGGGTTGTGGCTTCTTCAGGAGCTGAGAGGGTGTTTGAAAGAAGCTCGGTGGAGGATTTAGGTGCAGTGGATGGCTGAGACTGTGATCAGCACAAAAATGTCCCTTACAAGAGTTCCTGGGGCCAGTCTCCACTGCACCCCACCAACTGTGTCATGCAAGAGCTGCTTCATGGGGGGCTTGTTCAGGTGCAGGGCTGGGGGACCAATAACCAAAGTTTTCCCTCCCCCGAGCAGATTTCAAGATTGTGCCAAAAACCACTGAGAGAACCCTGAAGCTTTCCTTTGCTTTGAGCAGGTGCAATGAGATGGTCTTTATTTAGTACTGAAACTGCAGATCCATTACATCAAAGATAAATATCAAGTAGAGAGTCAACATTTCCATTAACAAAACCCAAGCTGCCTCAGTAGCCACCAAACACATCTCACAACTATTTCAAAACACTTCAAGACTTTAAAAACAAGGGACTTAGAAAAAACATGGCACCGTTTTAACAAGCTAAATTTCCTGTCACAGAGGCTTGATTCCTGTCAGTGCAACACTCATTTTAGTCTGATTAAGTTGCTGTGATGAACTTCAGAGTTTAGACTGCCCTTGAGCCTCACATCTATCTGATCTTTAATTCTACTACCCGCTCATTTCTTGCTAAGCACACAATTCTGAGTCCCACTGGAACAGCCTCGTTCAGGCTCTGCATCAATATGTTCAGTGCTGAATTCATTTCTGCAAGGAGCCCAGTAAATCTGAACTTTCCAAAATCATTTGGCCCCCATTACTAGTAAGCACTGCTCTTAAATAGGTTGTAACTCCAGCTAATAGGCTCCATAATCATAGCTGAATTGAACAAAAGGGTCCAGTATGGGCTGTCATCAGTCATTTTTATTCCCCATCAAATGCACTGCATAGAAAGGAACTTTTTTATACTTCTGGATGCTGAAACTAAGGAACTCATTTCACCTGAATAGAGGGTTTTTTCCTTAATAAAAAAAATAAGATGAAAGCTTCCAAGGGTATCCAGAAGTCCAGCACAGCACTGATGCAAGAGCTGGAACTGGTAACCTTTTCACCTTGCAAAATGGCATCTATCCAGAATATAAGGAGACAGGAAAAACATTAAGATGCAAAGCCCATATAATGAAAAATTCCAGTGCTGAGAGATACATCTTCTGCTATTCAAAGAGAAGTAACTGAGTGTAACTAAACCTAAAGTAAAGGAGTTAGTGGTAGCAGTGCTTACATCTTGATCACATTTCCATGAAGACAAGCTTTGTGATATTGTTTCATCTACTGCAAAAAAAAATAGAAGCCACCTTCTAAATCTTATCACCGAAATTGATAGTGTTTACTTAAAGCTTATTCCAGCTTTGCTGACTTCAACAGATATTGAAGTCTCCAATAAATCTATTTCAACATTTTTTACAACTCTCTTCTTTCTCAACATACACTCTGGCCTCCCTGATCTGTATCAGTGGACAGAAGACCAGATTTTTGTTTATGAATATCTAGAAGTTTCATTGCTGTCTGCTGCAAAGCCTGGTATAAAAATGAATAGCAAGTAAATAAAGTAGAAAAGGAACTTGATTTATCCTTCTCTCTCCTGCGAGGCAGCAGAGCCAGTCCTTGCTGGCACCGTATTTTTTACACACAAAGCAACCTGCTACAAAGGCAATGCAGGAGAGCTCCTGCTGGGCACGGGCAGCTGGCCCTGCACCCGTGGGCACTGCTGGCATTGCTGGCACTGCAGCTTCTCCCACTGCTCCTGCCCAGTTCAACTCGGACACTCTGCAGAATTCCCCTGGGGAGCACGGAATGGTCCCAGCTGAGGGCAGCTGCTGCAGCCACAGCCACATTCTGCACTGCCAGCAGCTCCCCCTGGCACCGGGGCAGAGGGTGGGTTCATGAACACAACACATCCAGGCTACCTGGGCACTCACTGTTCCACCCCAGGACTGCCTCTTAGGGGGCAGTTGGCAGCAATCACCTGGAGAAAGAGGGAATAGGGCACCTGTGGATGTGGGAACTGGTGAATCACAGCTTGGAGCACTGGGCTTGCAAAAGAACAAACAGGACCGAAAAGCGAGGGTGTGCATGCAAATACTTCACTCCAAAAATGAAAGAATAATTTTTTTAAAAAGAGTTGACAAATTTTAAGGCTTTAGTCAGGTGAGATAGTACAGAGGAACAAGGTCATATCCTTACAACTGATTTTAAATAAGCAAACAAAATTCTAAGAAGTCAAATTCAGTAGTTCTACTAAATGACTAAAATAGTGATGAGTTTCTCAGCAACAAAACCCCCACAAACATAAAAGTGCCTGATACTGGTTACATGGTTCACTGGTTTAACCAGAATTATAATTCCACAGAAATCAGAATAGCTGCAACTGATACAAAGGGATAAAAGACGTGAAAGAACCTGGGTGAGGTCTGCTCAGCAATGGAAAACTGCCCCAGGTGGGATATATGGGAAGACTGATAGAGATTTTAAATCAAAGCAGCACAATGGAAAGAAATCTCCACTGATTCTCTTCAGCTGTCCACTTGGGCCCAAATTTTTTTTCCCCCCATACACACACGTGAAAATAAGAGGAAGAATTGGAAACCTGTGCATTCTGCCATCCCTCTTCCTACCCCAGAACAAAGCCTGCTCTTCTCCGTTTGACAGCAGCTTATGGAAAGAGCTTTCTCCTTTCTCTCCTAAGACATTCCTCTAGATTGAAAAATGCCATGTTTCTAATGTTGCTTCCCAGGAGCTGCCCCACGGCTTCTCTCCAGTGTGCAGAGCCCACGAGTGAGGCGGGGCAGAGGAGGTGACCCTCCTGCTGGCTGGCACGTGGCTCTGGAAGCAGGAACTGCCCAGGGCAGGAGAGCCAGGCCAGCCCCAGCCCCAGCCCCATCCCCATCCCCACCTGGGACTCGTCCATGGCCAGGACACATCTAGGGTGGATGGAGCAGCTCCCTGCCCGTGGTGCAGCAATGCCAGGGACACTGGGTGACAGCAAGGGTGACACAGGCACTGAGCACAGCACGCAGCAGCACAGGCCCCTGTGAGCAGCACACACCACTGATGCTCTAAGTCTCCTGCACTGGTAAATACTAAAATATAAGCAAAATTACTACTTCTTTAAAGCTGCAATGAAGGACAGACAGAAAGGTACATTGATAAAATTGAAGTCAATTATTTTTAAACAATATGTGATGGATTTGCAGTATGCCAATGCATAAAAGACAGGCTCATTTTCTACAAATGCCCACAAAGAGAAATGATAGAGCTCAGCACTATAGCATGGCATATTCCATTAGGAATTAAATCTCTTCTCTCTGATGGTCCCATCCACATGCTCATTGGACAGTCTCCTGCTTTCATCTACATTATTGTTATTAATTTATGAATGGGACTGGAATTACAGAAGATGAGTCTAAGGTGAGGCTACATTATAATAATAAATGAAAGAATGACTCCTGTTTACTTTCAAAATATTTCATAGCTAAAATGCTTACTGCATTTTTAACTGTGACATACTTCCTTTAGCTGGTTTCGGTTTTGAAGTAATGATATAAAATTCATTTCATCTCTTTTTCAAGCCTGAGTCTTTCATACATAACATCAGGCATGTCATATCTGAGGAATTATTAAAATAAGACGGAGCCTGCTGTATCTGAGCAGAAAAGCTTCTTTGAGCTGGCGTCCTCAGGAGAGAAGCAAGCTCAATCTCATTAGTTGGTGCTGAGAAGGCGTCCTAGTCACTAGGTTCAAGGTGATGAAAGATTAGGGCGTTTGGCCTCGGCTCATTCTGTATGCAGCTCACATCACTCCCTGCCCGTGAACACGAAATTACATTGAACCTGGGGAGTCTAACTCCATTAATTTTAAATGGAAGATTAATTTAACAATATGCGGCAGATATTTGTTACAAACCTATCATGTAAAAGTGACGGTTAGCAATAAATTGTGGTGACTCACACTGGCCGGTGGCCCTGGCTCAAATAAATCAGAAGGCATTTACACATAATTGCTGTTTTTAAAGACAGGGATATGGGAGATATGTTTCTTTGATGAAAGATTGGGTAACTCCATTCAAGGAAACAGCAGCCCATGTTAAAGCTACAGTGTCTCTTTTGAGGGAGATGTTCCAGGGCCTGCAGGACTGGGATGCAGTTATTGTCTGTCTTGGCCTTAACCTGGGCCTGTTTTTTTTTTTTCTCTTAGACAAATCATTTTCATTGATTTTCAAGAATTGTCTGTAAGAACAATACAGAAGTATTTCACATGAGCTGAGGATAAGAGGTATGGCTTAGGAACGTGCATCACTGTACACAGCGCATGCTGGCTGTCACCTGGGACTGTGCAGAAAATGCTTAAGCAAAGGTTAACTGTGGTCCAATTTTTTTCTGCCAACTTTTTGACTCCTGGACAGCGTACAGAATAAACAGGTGGCCCTTCTGCCACTGCTCCTTTTCTTCTTTTATTGACTGTACAAGTGTATGGTTGGGTATGAAATGTCATCATTGAAAATATCCTTTCCAGGGCAGGAGACTCATCACCTCCAAATGAGAATAAGCAACACAGGGGAGAAAACTGGAAGGATGTGAAGTTTTTCATTTCTTAGTCAAGTGTAGATAACTACCATGCTTCTCAGATACTCTGATGATATCCATTGCCAGAACAGGGCCAGTCAAAAGGGAAATAAAAGTATCCTAAAAGCTAATGCACGAGAGCAGAATTGGCTCCCTCGGGAAGCAGAATTACCCTGTACCTCTTTCTTTCCAGTCCAAGAAAAAGGAAAAAAAAACAACCCTAAATTCCACCCCTAACTATTTGTGATCTGTGATTCTTACATAAGTCTGTAAATTCTGCAGCAACAAACACTGGGTGGGACTGCATGTGGGCATGCTTATTTTTTTTAAAGCAGAAAGTAGAGTGCCCTTACTTTTCTTTCCGAACTTGAGAGAACAAACCAGACCTGATACCCAGGGATGGCAGTGGCTGCGTTTCACACACTGCTGGGAGGGGTTGGGACACACTGCAGGGAAGGGCATCTCCTGCACTTGGAACAAATCCTGATATCCATGAGCAGCTTCTGCAGTCGGTAGCAGCCAGAGATACAATGACCTGGCTGAACAGAGCAGGAGCCCCTGCATGAAGTGCCCAGGGATGGGAATGCTGGGATGGCTCAGACTGGGTGTGCTCAGAGACTGGGACATGTCAGCAGTCACTACCCCCCCAGACCAGGTAAGAATGATGGAAGGGGTGAAAGGGTGGCAGGATGGTGTTCACTGTCTCAAATATCTCACTGTGATTCACAACTTTAAAAAGCAGTCACAGCCAAACAGAGAGGAGCTGCAGTGGAACTGAGAATTCCCAGCCTAGCTGCCAGAGCAGGCAAAGGGAATCCATCCATTCATCCATTCACCCTCTTCTCAGCCTCGAGTCTTTAACAAATGCCCTGTCCTCCAAAAGCATCCAAAGCAATCACTGATATTGTCCTTTGGGAAGGCAGGAAAAGAGGAGCAGCCTTACAGGTCCAGAGCACTTCAGTGGGGCCAGTACAGATCCATGTCTGTGTGGAAGGCTCAGGATGAGGTTTCCATCCCTGGCTCACAGCTTGCCTAACCAGACAGAAATTAAACTCCATGCTGGGTTTGTGACCATTTGTGTTTCGCAATTTGAGGCTGTTAGATGTCTTTGGAACCATTTAATCTACGGGATGTAAAAATTCCAATTTGTAGCAGTATGGTCCCCCAGTGTATTCACAGATACCCTCCCCATGTAACACCACACACTGCCCTGCCAGACATTTTCCCCACCAAGCTTTACAAACTCACAGAAAATGGAGATTATCTTCATACACAAATAAACTATGGGTTTGTGCTGTGGGATTTAAAGAGAAGGATAACAAGAGAGAAAATACTGTGCACTTGCTTTTGTATAGAGCCCAACTAAAACACTTGCACAAACCAGACAACATTAGAATATGGTTTCTCAGACCCTCTTTTCCTCCCAGCAAGACAGGAGACTGTTCTAAATTGGCCACCAATAATCCTTTCCATATGGTGGAAAAGAGAAATGCAACCTCCAACAGACCCTCGTGGGAGGCAGTGGCATTACAAATCTGGGAAGGTGACGGAGCTGTGGGGATCGTGCTTTGTTTCCAGCTCTGCTGCTGGGTGGTGGGACTGTGGGCCAGGCACTTCAGTGCTTATAAATTGCTACGAGATCTTCAGATTGAAAGGGCCACTGAAAATGCAAAGGTGGACTGGCAGTTTTACTGCCCAGCCTGACCTGTCAGTGAAGAGAGTTCATCCTGCATCAGCTGGTCTGTGGTTCACTGGTGTCTACACCAAGTGTGTGCCACAGGACAGAGCTTCAGAGAGCAAAGAATGCTCAGGTAAATAAACAGCTCTTCACACGGGCCGAAATAAGTGAATTGAAAAAATTACTGTTGATATTTGAACGAATAAGAGTGATGCAGAATAACTACACAGAAAAAGAGCACCGTTCCTTTAAATTCAGTGCCAACATCCAGGTTGCCAGCAATTGATGCCACTAACTCATTTTTGCACTTTAATGTTAAATTTCTTATGGGACCACATCACCTAATTAGAGGAATTGATAACTGCACTGTTCCATAATGAGGCCAATACATTTCAAAGTCATTAAAGATAACCAAGGCAATAAGTCTGTGTTTAAGCGGCACTTCCTTAGATTTCACAGCCTACATGTCGCTAGCATAGGAAAAAGCAATCCCTGCCTAGTCAACTGTAAATGCTGGGTTATTGGAATCTTTAAAACAGGCAGCAAGGAGAAAATTACATGGCCAAATCTCCTTTTTCCAGTTAATGAAGAATTAAGACTCCCATTTACCATATTAGAAGGTTCATCAGAGGTCTCTCCTCTCCATAGCTTGTGTTTGACAGCAGTGTCAATTTATCTGAGTCAGAACGCAGAAGTGCATGACAGTGCGTCATTCATAACTGTCACATCTATTTATCTCTCTCATTGTCACACTGCTAACGAAATTCAGGCCATGTTCTCCCCATCATGGCCTCTTAAAGGGAAAAGGATCCCCTTACCCACCGCAGCAAACTGACCGAACCACGGCTCTAAAAGCAGCGTGGTAACAAATGGCCACACAGCTTTGGGAAGGGTGGCTCACAGAACCTGGTGCAGCCAGGGAAGGGAAAAACAGCATCTCCCACAGGCAGGCTTCCAGCAGGACTGTTGCTGGCTTCAGAAGTAAGAGACATTAATTCTTGGTGATAATTACCAGAGGGATGGATTTATTTTATATTCTACCTCGTGTCTGTAAGATTTGTTCAGGTACATTTGGCATCCAAGTATGAAAAGCAGAGTGACTTTATTGCAAGTCAATGGTCAAACTTCTGTTGGCTTCAAAAGCACTGGAAGGATTTTTAGAAATGCAACAGATGAAGAATTCCATAAAATTAACACTAAAATTAGAGCATTTGTTACCTTGGCTGAGGGAGAATGTAAGAGGTCTATCAAAACGCTCACTAAAGATCTTCTGCTGTAAGAACTTGGACATGGTATAAAAGGCCAGAAAGTCGTTTTTACAAATCAAAGCATCATCCCATTAAAATAAAAATACACAACTGAAAAGGTAAATTAATATTTAAAGAAGACACAGAGACAAACTCACCTGAGAAAACTAATGGAACAAAACAGCTCTAAAAGGAAGGGCCACAACTGGAAGAAATAATTGTTGTAAACATACATGTATTGTAAGGCAAGACACAGTCACGTTCTAAGAAAGAAACCTCCAGGATTGTCTTGTCCTCTCCTCTCTGAGAAACATGCACCTTCCTTCTAATCCCAGTTGCTCACACCACCCAGCTTAGGGAGAGACCCAGTAGAGCAATTCTTGTCTTTAAAATCTGTTTCTCCTAATGCATCTCTCCAGAACATTTGAGATAAAAGGTTCTGAAAAATTCAGTGTAACTCCCTGGCCCCTTTAACCTCCTGTTCCTGCACGGTGATGAGCTGAGCCACACCCCAGTACCCTCACCTGGGGAACCAAACAGCCTTCCCAGTGCCCTGCCCTGTGGGTCTCTCAGAGCCCTCTGCAGCCCAGGGGACAAAGGGGCTCAAGAGCTTTTCTTCTCAATCGGACTGGAAAGCACAACCCCTCCCTTCTATTCAATGCCACTTTTATAGGAAAGGACCCCTCAGCTCCTGTCCCAGCAAATTCCCCAGATTTACAGACAGTGGGATTTATCACAGGAAGGTGATTCTGCCCAAGAGCACCGCGGCCGAGCAGGCACCGCTCTGTCCACGGAACGTGGCTGGTGGGTTTGACAGACACGGAAACCAGGCTGGAGGCAGTGCTGGAGGGAAGCACTGTCCTGAGTTCAAGGGCAAATACGTGGGTTTGCCTACTCTGAAAAAAGCATTTTCCACTATTTTCCATGAAAAAGTGGATTCCATCCACGGAAAGTGGATTCACATAGTAACATCAGTTTTTAAGAAACCAACACAGTAGGCTTCAGGTGCCAGGGAATGAAAGGGCTGGAGCAATTCTTGAAGTGACTGGTTGTGTAAATTTGAGAAGTAGTTTTTCTTCCAAGAAAACTTTTCTTTCACAATATTTCATGAGAGGGTTGGTGGTTTTTTGCACTAGAGCTAACATAATAGGGGAGAAAGAAAATGGTGCCCAATTGGATCAAATTACTGGTGAAACAATGCAAGTGAATGTGCACTTAGGTCTTCAGTTCTGAAAACTTCAAGAACTAAAATAAATTGCATGACCCCCTGGTAACTTCCACTAGAACTTCTGGGTACAAATTGTTTGCCTCAAGCTGGGTGAAATATACATTCAAATTCAGGCTCTTGAAGGAAATTATTAAGTAGAGCCATATTAGCTTTCTCTGAAGCATACTCGTTTTCTATATTGCCACTGTATAGACCAATTATGTTACCTTTCCATGCTGAGAAATGATTGTTCTGCTAACACAGTTCTGGTAAAAATCAAAAGCACTACATTTTTAACCTTGGGGGATTTTTGTTATTGCTGCTCCCTTGCTAGTTCCTTCAAATGGAAAACATCTTCCATTAATCTAAATGCAAAATTTGTTCAGCTTTCGAAAGTTACTTGAAAAATGTTAAGCACAAAGCAATAAACTTTTTATGCTCTTAAGACCACTAATGCTTTGAGCTTCATATTCATTTTGAAGAAATGAACATTTTATGGTTCACAGAGGAATAGCTACATGAATAATATCTGAGACTATAATGCATCTAGCAGAAAAAGATTAAGTTTATGTAAACTATTTAATCAGACGTGAAATTTTCTCTAGAGGATAAAAAATTCTGACCTTATTTAAGTTTATTTTAAAAAATACCAATATCACATTTCCACCAAGGGAACCCACCGATTTCCCCATTTATGTTGTATAAATATTCATAGCATCAAGGGCTAACTGGATACCACAGCCCCTAGGAACCAAAAGTAACTTTAGAGATGTATCACATTCCCGTGGAAAACATCTCCCGGAAAGTGTGACTGTAACTGCCGTGAAGGGGTTGCACACAAAGAGCCCATCATGGCCCTGGTGGTGATGGACCAGCTCACCACAAGTGAAATTTTTCATCAGAGAAGCTCCGATTCACACCAAAGTCTTGTTTTCATCCATGATTTTTAACGTTTCCAACAGAAATCTGTCCTGTAACCATCCTTTATCTCTTCTAACCCTTCTGCCTGGGCCCCCTCACAGTGCAGTGATTCTCTCCCAGGTTTAGGAAACCAGGCTGTCTATCCCAGGAAGTGTTTATCTAGAATTGTGTTGTAATCATCTGATTTATTAAAGAAATGCAAATGGGTATATGTTTAAAATGTCCAATTAAAGTGGACTTTATGTAAGCTAAAGTAATTCTAGGAAGCCAAGTGATTTGTATCCAATTAAACTGTATCTGCATTTGGCCCTCATTTCTGCTGATATCCAAAGTAAACCTCTTGAACTGTTTCAAATTAAATTATGGAAAATCTTGGCATCCTAACTGTAAGCCCAGGTGCATTTATTTTTCTATTAAAACAAGAAAATTATGGAGGTTTTGTAAGTACAATATTCTCTGAATCCACTGTGGGGTTTTTGTTCCATATAACACACTAATGAAAAAGCCTCATGCAGAAGAATCCTGAAAAATCAATAGGCTGGACACAAAATAATAATGCAGCTTAAACAACAACACGATTATGAATAACCTATCTTCGAGCACTGTCACTTGAACGTGGTTTGAGAACAAATGATGACCAGGCTATGGGGAGTGTGATGTGATTATTTTTTTAACGTATGTGTGAAAGCACCTGGGTATAAACTGTCCTATCTCTGTAACACAGAACACCAAGCTGGTTTGGGGACCTCTTGATTTCAAAGCAAATGTGAACTACTGAACATTCAGCCTTTTCTTGCACTTTTTATTCCAGCAAATTACCCACTCAAACCAAAGAGGTAAACAGGAGTTACTCTACACTGTGGTCCCTTACAGACACACATTATTGCTGTACCCCAAGGAAGTTTTCGTTTGCCTTTCCCACAGTATTCAGTTCCCATAAGAAAGAGTTTGATTGTAAGTTCAATATCAGTTCAAATGTTCTCTCCCGCTTTGGTGGCACCTTGGACTTCTCCCATAGGGAAAAGTCAAAACCACATTTTGGGTTCTCTTTTCCTCGCAAGTCCTTCCTGCCTTCTACAGTGTTAAGAGAGATAATGGATTATTTTCAGCAGGGAGACAGCACATGTCCCTTGACAATCTCCTGGCAAGTGGAACTGGCAAAACCCCGAGGTGTGGTAGGCTGACACCCAGGCCTGTGCCCTTGCAAGCACTGCAGATGAACCCTCTGCTAGCAAGAATCAGGACTGTCTCCAAAAATTAGCTGCATTAATAAAGGGTAAAATGGAGGAATGGTGCTCAGAATGCCACATCCACAAATGTAATTTTGTAGATCTTAAAAGCAGAAAGATAATGAGCATTTTCGGGGGAGGGGGGAGGGTTGCATATTTTGGGGAGAGTATAGAAAAGAAAAACGACAGGAAGATGTTTTTTCAAGGAAGTTGCCATAAAACCCAGCAGATCATTTGGATGCCATTTAAAATCCTTTTCCCTTTCCTGACCATACCAGAGAGCTCCAACCACGCCACGCTCTGCATGGAAACCCAGCATGGAAACCCAGCCATTTTGCTCAGGCTCCCAACTGTACAAAATGGCTACACCAGGCGGCATCTGCCACGGAATGATTGGTATTAGGCATAACTCATTATTCTGACAAGGACCTGGCACGCAGGCAGGCGGTCTGGCACGAGCACCGATGAGATAAGGGTTTGGCATAGCCGCTGGTAGGATATGAATTAAGCTCAGTGTCAACACAACGCACATGGTTTCCTCTCCACGGACATGCCAAATCCTTGACACAATAATGAGTTGTGCATGATGCCAGTCACTGATTGTCAGCTCAACTGCACATCTCTCTTCTGATGCCATCAAGCTGCAGTGGGATCCAAAGTTGAGAAAAAAGTTTGCTGTGAGATTCAGTGGGGTTTGTGGGGGTGACAGCATAGGCAGAGGGTGAAGCCGGTTCCCCCTCGACCCTGCCAGGCCCGTGGGCAGCAGGAGAGCCCACAGGGGTGGATTTACACTGCAGCACCGCTCAGAGTGTGGCATGGCCAAGCCTAACAAAACAAATTGCCTGAGAAAATGGTCAAGCCTGACAACTACATTGTTCCATTAGAAATACAGTCTTCAACACCCCTTTACTTCAAAATGTTCAAGTTTGTGTGCCATCTTTGTTTGTGAGAAGCCCTTTTCATGTGGAAAGCAGCATTCCCCGTGGTGGAGTGAAGCAAAGCCATGTGGATTGGCAGCATGGAAGGGAAGGATGATCACTGCCTGTACTCTGCGGGAAGGCGGAGCGGGCAGGAGGTGTTTTAGTCAGCCATGACATGCCTTGACCCTACAGGCCGTGTGTCTCCTCTGCCCTGCCCAGCCCCTCCTCAGCCTGCAGCAGGAACACCTCACCTTCCCACAGGGAAGGCCTCTCCTTCCCACAGGGAACAGCTCTCCTCCTCACAGGGAACAGCTCTCCTTCCCACAGGGAACACCTTTCCTCCCCACAGGGAACACCTCACCTTCCCACCGGGGACANTGTGTCTCCTCTGCCCTGCCCAGCCCCTCCTCAGCCTGCAGCAGGAACACCTCACCTTCCCACAGGGAAGGCCTCTCCTTCCCACAGGGAACAGCTCTCCTCCTCACAGGGAACAGCTCTCCTCCCCACAGGGAACACCTCACCTTCCCACAAGGAACACCTCACCTTCCCACAGGGAACACCTCTCCTCCTCACAGGGAACACCTCTCCTCCCCACAGGGAACACCTCTCCTCCCCACAGGGAACACCTCACCTTCCCACATGGCACACATCTCCTCCCCACAAGGAACACCTCTCCACACAGCACACATCTCCTCCCCACAGGGAACACCGTTGGAACCGCTGCCCCGCCCTGCCCCTCAGGTGGGCACACTGCCATGGCCACAGTGCCCAGGCTCTCTCAGCCACTGGGGCTGATGGTGCCACGCTGTCCCTGCTAAGCCCCCACCCCCATCCCCCCNCTGCTAAGCCCCCACCCCAATCCCCCCAGTTTCCCCCATTCCTCCATCCCTCCTCAGAGTCAGCACTGGCAGCTGAGGTTTCTCCTCCAGTCTCACCCCGTGCTCAACTCAAACAGGACTCCCCTGCCTCAGGGACAGGACCCAAATGCTCACCTCCCAAGAATTTAAAGCACTGGCAATAAATTTTATCTGCAAAAGCCAATTAGAATCTTTTTATTTACCTCCTCCATCACCATCCAACCCCCAAAAGGCCAGTTTTCTTCACCATGTGTGAAGTGGAGGCTGTCCTCCTGCTGGCAGCAACACCTGCCTCTGCTAACACCTCACCCAGGGACCCCTAAGAACTGTCAGGGACAGCACACACAAGGAGAGAAATGCACAACTTTCTATACCAGATCCTAAACTTTGCATCAAAGGACAGGGAAAGGCTCACGGCTGCCTCAGAACCAAATAAAAAGCACCAGTCTGGGTTGTGTGGAAAGCAAGCTGGCCTTTACTTGTTATGACTACGTCACAGTGCCCTAAACTGACCATGGACAGAAGTGTCTCTTAATATCTGTGCTTTCTTCTGAATTTATTAAAGACAAACAAGTGCAAAAATCCCTCCAACGGGAAAGTAACATTTATTAATAAAATGCCCGAAAGTGCTGCATAAAGGTCCAGACCTTGCAGTCATTTAATCCTAACAGATTATTTAACTCAAGAGCTTGGTCCACCCAAGCTGAGCTTTCCCTTATTTAGATTTAATTTATATAGCATTTACACAGACAGGAGAGTAAAAGTGTGTAATTGTTTTTCTAACGGTGATGGAACACTCCCAAACTATTTTTCCCTTTCCCATCTCCTCAAAAGATGTGTGCAGATTTTGGAAAATATTTTATCCATTTTGGAAATTTTTTATTCGTATCTAGAAAGAAACTACAGAAGGGAAAAATAGGATAAGGTTCAGAAATTCAGAGGCAAAGCATTTTCTGTCTTAGATAAACCTCTGGCTTACTAGAAGCCTAAGAGAACCAAATCTTGTTATGAAAGGATTGGATGTCTTAAACAATCCACAACAGAAAACTGAGCTTTTGATTCTTCATTAAGTATTAAAACTCACCCCAAGTTGACAGTGTTTGAAAGGCAGAATTGTATGATAACCCTATGACCTGGGTGACCTGAGTTAGGGTATCTCAGCCCATCCACAATGGGCTTGTGCATCACAAAAATTGCCACCAACTGCAGCAATTTCAGCCAACGAGCCTGTGCTGAGCAGAGCCTGGGCCCTCCAGGACACCACCAGGGCAAAGCACTGAGTCTGTGCATCCACCACCAACACTCCTTGGACCTGTGTCCTCAGGACAACCAACAGCACCTCTGCTTAGGAGATAATAATGGGAATTAGAAAAGGAAAACATCCCAGGAGGATAAAAATAACAAATAAACTTTTCCACAACGACACCCAGCTGCCCTGTTTAGCATTCGCTGTCCAGCGCTGCCCCTCCTCACCCTGGTGGTTGTCATTGCTCAGCCACTGCGGTGTCAACGCTGTCCAACAGCCCTGCAGTGACACCGCGTCCGGGGCAGCGCTCGGCCACCAGCACCAGCAGCGAGTAACCCGTGCTGACAGGGCCTTACAGCCCTGCCACAGCCACTCACATCCCACTGGAGCCAAGGTGCAGTGAAATCACAGCCCAGTCTGAACAGCCTGGTTATTAAACTGGCAGAGCAGTCTGCTGAACAAAACCCAACACACGTGGGGAGACCGGCACCTCGAGTCAGAGCCACAAACCAGCAGTCATCCAAATGCCTTCGTGTTACATGGGATTTGGCAAAAGGCTGGGGCTTCAGTTTGCTTTTTAAATCTCAATTAAAAGTATGTAGTAACAAGTAAATGATTTAGGGGAAAACGAGTGAGCACAAGGAAAACGAATTTCAAGAACTCTAAATCGGGTAAACCATGGAGATTATAAAGAGACTACACTTGACCTATCAACATGAGAAAGTCCCAAAATTTTTATTAAAAAGGGGCAGTGGGAAAGACAACCTGCTGTTTAGGGAAGCTGTATATTTAATTTTAGTGCCTATAATGGCATAGCCCATGACTATAAGGTATTATTTAAGACCTATCATGCAATTTCCTTGGAGGATTCCTCTCTGCACTTTCACAGTATGCCGCAGTTTGCAAGTCTCTGTACAATTTAACTACTGTTTACTGATTATTATTGAGTATGGGACAAAATTCACCCTCTCTGGACCAATAAATACAAGCTTTAGACACGGAGAAGCAAAACATTTCAGCTACTGGCTGCCACCATATCATTCCATGAATATACACTTTAAGAAAGTGGAAACAAACCAAACCAACTAAACAGAGAGTCACGGTTTATTAACATAACATACTGCAAATCTAATTAAAAGTCAAATAGGCAATACCCTCATCAAAATCCAAATGTTCTTTAGAGAAACATCAAGGAAGAAGGGGCATACAGGGGACGATACCACAAAGGTAATCAGAATTCATCTTCTGGGACTCGTACCCTATTACTCGAAGCTCATTATCAGTACTCCGTACAGGAAAGCAACACCCAGAGACCACATCATTAACTTCCTACACATGCATTACCCCACAGCTCGAAAAACTGCAACAAAAAGCCCCACAAATGTACATGAAAAATCTGAGGTTTTTGTTCTCTGTGTTACAAACCTGCTGAAATTTGAAATATGATGCTACGGAAATCATCTAAACCTTGTAAAAATGAACCGGTCCTTTCTAATTATGATTGCAGCCTAGAAATGAGTGTAGCCTGGCTGTTACACCATCTAACATCTCCATTGGGCTGTGAATACTTCTTCAGTAATACAGCTACGGTTGCTTCCTTTTTCTCTTTTGGATTTGGATTCTTTGTCTGCTGATCAATCCCTGTCAACTGGCAGAACATAATTCATTAAGTGACTAAACGTAACTGACTACTCTGAAATGCATCATCTAATTAGTTGAAGGAGAACACTGTCTCTTCTCTATGTTAACTGCCCAAAAGGAAGGCAGGAAACCTCCAGCCTAGAGGGAAAACAGACATGAAAACAGAACTGGTCACCTTGAGTTTCATGTGCTCTACAGTATAGAAATATTCTCAGTCAAAAGCCACTGAAGAACACAGCTACCACAATATTCAAGGAAATAAACAACACACCCCACATCAAAATATGGTTACACAAACAGAAGCTTACAACATTGCCAAAACCTAATTCCCACCAATAAAGAACAAAGCATCACAGGTACAACCAGTGAAAATGGCGAGGAGAAAAGGGCTACTGAGCAAACAGAGGGAATGATGCAGGATGGGAGTGAAGGAAGGGGTCCACGTTACAACAGTGCTGTACTCCATTTCTCCAGGAATCCACCTTGTGGTATTCAGTGACCTATAAAGTCTGTGTTCCCATTTATTAGATTTCACTGTCAGAGGTAACAGTGACAGTGACTAATGCACAATGTCTAAGTGCTTCTGTGCTGCTCTCTCTGCTCTCTCAACAGAAGCAAGAACTATGGTACAGGGTGGTGTGATAACAACCATCCTGCTCACCAGTAAGGACAAGAATTTGCAATACAGAAGCCTTACAGGTCAAGAGAACTGGATTTGGGAACAGGAGTCACAAGCATTAGACCTCTCCTAGCACCCACCTGACTAATTTGATGAATTTTCTTTTGGATTGACTCTATTAACTGGGAAAAAGGACCAGTATTTTGCCATTGTTTTACAGTCACCATGAGAAATGAGCTAAGAGTTGGGGATAGGATGTGGTAGATGCCAGGGCAAGTTCAGTTCCCCACAGTGACACATCCCAGGTTTCAACATTCCCTTCCACCCCAGTGACCAGGCAGTGTAATGGCCTCACCACTACTCCCCTGCCCCAGCTGTGCCAGCTCACGGGCTGGAGCCTCTCCCTACCCCACACAGGGCTGCTGTTATCCTACGGGAAATAGAAACGGGCAGAATTTTGTGCACCACCACTCCGGGTACCTCAACAGACAAATCCCTATTTGGCTGAGAACAATTTCACAGCACCTTTTTCAAGCACTCTCTACGTGCCAGCCCTGACATACTCCTGAATTCTTTGTGTATCAGGCTGTGTTTTAGTTGCCAGACTGGTCTTTCAAATGAAACTCCCAAGGTATTGGCACATGCCTCAAGAGAGGATCACTGACCTAATAGCTACAGCTTTGAAATACTATCTGTGGCTAACTTCCACTGAGGGAAGATCCTCATGCATTGTGAAAGTCACAGAAACCTGATTAAGCTTGAATCTGCTAATGGCTGATTAGAGGATCACACTGCAGTGGGTACAAGGCACAATCCAAGCAGCACAGATCAACCTCAGCTCAGTGGCTCAGAAGAGTGCTGCCTCCCTGAAGTCAGAGTGACCCTACACCCCAGAACAGCAGCAAAAGGTAAAGTAAGGTAAAGGCACTGAATTTGATAAGTCCTATACTGTTTTGGGGGGTTTCCACCCCACCAAGGGAGCTGCAAACCCTTGTAGTTCATCTTTAGGTAAGATACCAGCATGTAATACCATATAAACCTCATTTCCACCTCTGTTACACAACATCAAAAATCCTCTGCAGGTTTTAGCTGTCAGTCAGGAGGCTCACCCTTCTGAGAGATTTGAAGACAACAGCAGAGCTAAACTTTGGTGGAAGCCCAAGGCATCAAAAGTGAGCCTGGGTGTTAGAGGCAGACAGGAATAGCTGGAGCTGTGGCACAACAGCCTCTGTAGCCAAAGGGGAGCCTGGAGGCCACAAGCTACACTTTTACTCCAGTCACCTCAATTTACTTGCAGACCAGTCCACAAGCAAAGAACACAGGAGTATTTTACCATCAATGGCAAGCTGAACTAAAAAATACATCAAGTAAGGAACAGAACACATACCCAATGGTTTTGCTCAGGGATATGCTCCTTTTTACACTATGGATGAGGTCTAGGACTTTCAAAGGAAAATAATAATTTTGGATTTCACTTTTTGCTCAGGAACTGGCAGGGCACGGGTCAGTGAGTGGTGAACAACTGCACTGTCCATCACTTATATTCTATATTTTAATTCTATTATTAATTATTATCATCATCACCATTATTATTTTCTCCCTTTACTGTCCCATTAAATAGGCTTTAACTCAACCCATGAGTTTTCTCAATTTGACTCTTCCCCAGCTCTCTGCCAGTGAGGGAGCAGCTGTGTGGGGCTGAGTTACACCTGGGGTTAAACCACAACACCATGTTGGAAACAAAAGTCAGTATTTTAAAATATCTGTGAAATACTTCTGAGGAGCTTCATTTTACCAAAGGCAAATGGCAAGGTTGAAGGCTGAGCCTGATCAAATCACCCTTTTCAATACAAAAAGAATGTAAAAACATATTGACCATCTTTCCTCATTACTTTGGTGCACATCTATGATGTGCTTTGCACGTGACAACTGCACTCAACCCTCTGCAGCCTTATCCACCTGCTCCTCCCCACGCCATGAGCTCAGCTGTGCTGATGGAATTACCTGTGACTGACCTGCTCTAGCCAAGGCAAGCAGAAGGGGAAGCAGAGCCCTGTATCATTTTCTCTCCTTGACTATTCTCCACTCCCTCCCCACCCCCAACTCCTTCCCAAAGAGTTGCACTTTTGTACTTCGGGGCCTCTTATTTTAATTTATGCAACAGCTTAAAACATTTTGTTAGGGCTGAGTGAGACCATCTGTGCAAGAAATAAAAGATGCCTAAGGGTAAAATAGGCAAGAGCAGTAATGCTGAATCCGTGGAAGGCAATCGACTGCCTATGGATTTTGTATCTACTGCTGTGACCTTTCCAACGATGGCTTTCAGTCAAGGGTAATTTCCATACCACGTCTGCTCCAGAAAGAAGAATTAATCCAGAACAGCATTAGTGCTTTCCAGAAAACCGGACAGCTGCAATTGCCTGTCACTTCTAAAAGCCTATGTACCATTTAGCATGACATTTGCATAACATTATAGAAAATCTCCTTCATTATGTCCTACAAGAAGATGTGCCAGCATTTGTTTTCCTGAGGTGAGCAGGGACTCAAGTTGATTCTGAAACATAAACTTTTTGTCAAGGATGGCAATGTTGCTCTTTAAAATGATGGATCACTTCCTACAACTCTTAAATTACCATTACAAAGCCCTGACCCTGTGTGCATTAAGTATTCCCTAAAGATGCTGAGGAATATTTTACGAGTTGTTTCATTTTGCTGTCTTCTTTCTGATTACCTTTGGGGCTTATTAAGAAAGTCTTTTTTTTTAATAACTTAGAGAGGTCCAGGACTAAGAGGGAAAAAAAGAACCTAAATTGGGGTTGAAATATATTTAAGTTCAAAGATGAAAGAGTTTTATTTACAGAAAATAGTTTCAAGGAAAGCAGTGAGCACTTTTATCTAGGGAACCTCCTCCCTTCTTTGGAGCAATTACGTGCCAGTAAAGCACACAGATGGGAAGTTTTGTCTCAGTGTCAACCTTATATTCTGGAAAAGAAAAATCAGCTTCAAGATGACAGGTGACAATGGGCCAAGTTCATCAGTGGTGTAGGCTGGCTCGAGGCACAAGGGTAGATTGGAACATTTTCAAGAAGGAACACTTGAGGCCAGGAAAAGCACGTACCTGGAATCACTCTCAGAAACCTTCAGCAAAGGCATTGATGGAAAACCTGTTTGCTATTTAACAGGGGTCAGCTGTGCTTGCAGACAAGGAACGAGCTACATATCCTTGGGTAGCAAAAAAGAATCAGATTCCTTCGTAGCTTATTTAATAATACACCATTCCAGAGAAGCCAGAATCCTGTTTTCAGACCTGTGCTCTTCCCATGCCCACACAAACATGAGAGTCAAGAAGCATCCAGGACTAGGAGGCAGAAAGAACCCAGCTGGAATGTATTCCTAGGATCCTGCCTTCCAAAATGGCTCACGACAGGAGCAGCACTACCATCACCCCAGAGCAGAACTCAGCAGACCATGTGTGCACAGTGGCACAAAGGGACAAGTGGTGCTGCTGTCACGCAGCGCCCTCCCCGCACACACATTTTTAATTTAATGAGAGGTGCAAATAGATTGGTAACTTGGCAGTTGATGTTCTCTTTTTATTAATTCCTGCATGACTCCTCCCTTCACAATACCCTGGAGTCTCACACGCTGTCGTTATGAAATGTGGGGAGCACCAGAAAAAAGAAAAAAGGCAATTTTTTAACAACTGCATGGTCTGGTTCTGCACAAGAACAGAAGACCAAAGTAATTTGCAATAGTTAAAGCAACTAATGGCTTGCAGACTGGATTGCTCAGGCAGCTGATAATGGCCCCAGCACTCAGTGGTCTGTGTCTGACCAAGGTCAGTGCTTACTCCTATGTGACAGCTACTCTCCAAATTACAATTTCAGATTTTTTACAGGGCAAGTGTTCACATGTCTGGAACTGCAAATGGAGCTTCCAACAAACAGGCAGCTGGAACGGCCAAGAGGCTGAGAAAGCCTGATATCCCAAAGCAATTCCATGCAGTGCCAAGGGTGGTGGAACGGAACCTGCAGCCCCATGCCCAACCCAGCACATTTTTCCCACTGCTCTGAGCACAGGGAGACCCAGCTCTGACAGCACCTTCAGGATGGAGCTTTCTGAGAGCAAACCAAGACCCTCCTGGACACCACCAAACTCCATTTGTGGAGTTCAGACTCAATATGAGAAGAAATCTTGACTCTGAAAAAGCCTTATGCATCTATTTTCCTTATTTTCCTGGTTACCTCTATCTCCCTAGCAACATATGTTTTAATGAACTAGAGCTTTGCCATTACAAACAGGTTCTTAATTAGGAGCTTATAATAATATACAAACTGACAGCTGTGGCACAAAACTAGCTGACCAAATTCTAACAATTAGAGCAAATACAAGCTCCACCTGAAAAGCCAGCCAAACAAAGAGCAAAAACCCAAATCACCAGATTTTGAGCATGAATTTCTGCAGCCTACACCTGCACATTCCACATCTCAGCTGGCCAGTGTGGGAAACGAGCTCCAAATGACAGGGATCCATGGCATGCCATTAAGAGGAGTCAGTAATAAGGGCTAATGCCAGTGTTGTTTTGCCAGGAGCAGAAACAAACATATCCGTGAGATGCTTGTTCGTTGTAGGAGATGCTAAAATTATCTCGGCTCCTCCTAATGGGATGGAAAAGCTGGTGTCATTTGGGCAAGTGACTGAAATGGGGTGGTGGGAGGTGCAAGGGCAGGCTGGAGGCTCCTCTAATGACTCGTTCCCCTCGCTGGGAGCAGCAGCCTCCGCGAACGCCCTGACGAGGGGATCCCAACCCAGCCAACGCCGAAATTCCTCGCAGCTCTCCAGGCCTGATGGAGACACATAATGAAATACAATCCTGTCAAGCTCAGCCCCTGGGTAACATTTTCACTTCTACATTCCATTTTCAGTTTAGGTCGAGATTTTTAAGAAGACAGCAAGCAGCACTCCAGTCCCAGGTGACAAGATCTGCTCAGATTTAGTCTTTGAATGTTGCAAATTAAATTCCCTCATCAGGCCTCTAATCACTCTTACCAGATGGGGCTTGTGCTCAATTTTGGATCCACAGGAAATTTAATGGTTATTGTTTCTGTTTAAATAGGAGATTATTGCATTTTAATAAGTTCTCTTTGGGACTTGCAGCAACAATAGAGCACTATGAATTACTGTAGATAGCTGTTACTGCATGCTGGGGAAAAATCAAGTTACTAAGTGTGACAAGTTGCTTTTTCTTCCCTTCCAGCAATCGCTCGGAGTGTATTTACCACCAAATTAAGTATGTGCCGTGGGGATAATATTTTTATCCTGCCGAGGGGGGAAGGCGCTTGTCTGTGGATTTTCATTAAAATGACACATCTGTTCAGCAATTTCACAAAGTAATTCTGCTGAAAGTTTTATCAGCTAATTTTAATTATTCACTCCAGTGGGTTGAATACAGGATTCATCATGTTGAATTAATACATTTGACGGGAATTTCACAAAGAGGGGGGAGAAAAAGCAATCAACAAATTGAATTGTCATGCAATATGGATTAAATTGAGATTCTTTAATTAGGATAAGCCTGAGATTTGGTATTTTGAAGGTATTAGAAAGCTTAGCAAGACAGTGGTAAAGATTAAGAAAATGCAATTAAATATTACACTTTGGACACAGGCAGCAATGTGAGCAGAAGACAAGGGTCCCCTTTTTAGCAGCACAGTTAGTAGTGTTGGTTTCAAGAATTCCTGAATATCTGAGTTATCGGGGATGGCATCCAGGGACAGCCTCCGTCTGGCAGAGCTGAGCTACAGGCGTGGGTTTGTAACGGAGACTGTCCTGCTAAGTGATGGAATTGGACTTTTCTTTTCAAAACTACTTGTAACATAATTGCCCACAGAGTGTGAGTCATCCCACTATGTTAAATTTCAATTTATATATAAACACACCCACTGGCTGGGGCTGTAGTCACACAGCCTCAGCTTGGCAGCACATTCGAAGCCCGGGTGTACGTTTAGAAGAAGCAGCAGAAATGAAGTCAGATCTCCAGGTCAGGGTGACTGTGGGTGACAACTGGCAGGTAGATTTTTCCTAGATTAAATGTCTCTGTAGGACTTATGCAGTTTTGTTTAGTTTTGAACAGTGAAGAAAATTTCAAACATTTTATTAATGAAATCTGTGAAAGTACATAGATAAATTTTGTTCTTACCAAAAAGTGAGGGAACTATGTGTCACGGAAGATTTTGTGTTAAATTTGAATTTTATTACTACTTCCACCACCTCCAATGCCAGGAGACAGGATTACTGAGTTCCAACCAGTTCTAAAGAAACCCAGAGGCCCTGACCCTCCCTGGGAAACTGCTGTGACTGTGCTGATACACGTTGGTGATGAGTTGGCTGTAAGCAGCATGACAAATTGCATAACAAAGGAATATTTGGCAGCAGCAGAACGCTGTGTTATCTAACAATACACACTTTAATATGCGATTACAGCTGCTTTTCTCCACTGCTGATATCATCTCCTGAATATCCACTGAAATGGGGGCTGACTTAAAACTCACCACCCTCTGGTGTCAATGCCATATCCTGATGCCATTTTGCCACACCCTGTGTGTTTGCCAGGAATTCAACTTCCAAATGTACATGAGAACTCACAAACTACTGACTTTCAGCAGGCCATGTTTTGAATTTATCTCCAAAAGAACAGCGATTTCAAGCATCTTTCCAATTCAATTTTACCTACCTTTAGTCAAAATTCACATGCCCCCTTCAGACTGGTTGTTTGAGTTTTCTCTACAGAAAAATGAAAGAGCCAGGCCTCACAAGAGGACAGCTCCACTCACCTGCCATAGATACACAGAGCAAAAGACGTGACGGGCCATTCTTTGGGGGGATTCTGTCTGTGGATGGGATACAGAGAGAGCTGGAAAACCACTTCACACCAGATATTTCCAATTCTTGCTCATGACATCTATCCTGGACATACAACCCCACCTCTCTTCTCAACCTGGTGCCCAAAGATGCATCACACATGATGATACTTGGCAAGGCTGCCTGCTCCCTATCCAAGTTCCTGCATCACTTCCCAGTCTGTCCATCCTTGATCTTGCTCCTGACCAGCCTTCCTGACCTTGTTGGAGAATCACGGAATGGTTTGGGCTGGAAGGGACCTAAAAATCAGTCAGTTCCAGCCCCTGCCATGGACAGGGACACCTTCCATTAGACCAGGTTGCTCCAAGCCCCATCCAACCTGGCCTTGGAGCAGAGGGGCAGCTGCAAACTTTTCCTACAAACTCCAACTTTCGCAGCGGGTTCCCAGCCTGGATGAAAACCTCAGTGTTTTGCTATATTTGAACAGCACATTCATTTTTCAAAGGGTCAAAACCCAGAACTTGGCTAGAGGAAAGCATGTGGAAGGATCACATCAGTTTTTCAGGCTTTAAAAGCCAACAACAAAAAATAACAACAATGAAAAAACCCCATACTGAAGTGAGCTACACTGTGATGTCTGATTCATTCAGCTCCACATTCCCCTGCCCACAGAGCCTGCAGCAGATCCATGACAGCCCCACTTCCCACAGGGTGCACACCCACAAGTGCCCCAGCTCAGAGGGGTGGGAGAGAGGAGGGCTCTGGCCCTGCTCCTGCCCTCACATAACAATTTCTTACAGATGCTTTCTGATATCACAGATTCACTGAGGTGGGAAAATACCTCCAAGATCATCAAGTCCAACATTAACCCAGCCCCACCACGTTCACTGCCAAACCATGTCCCCAAATGCCACGTCCACATGCTTCTTGAACACTTCAAGGGTGTGGGTGGTGACTCCCACTGCCCTGGGCAGCCTGTTCCAAGTCCTGAACAACCTTTCAGTGAAGACATTTCTGCCAATATCCAACTTAAACCTCCCCTGGAGCAACTTGAGGCCGTTTCCCCTCATCTGTCACTCGTTACCTGGGAGAAGGGACCGGCCCCAGCTGGCTGCCCCCACCTGTCAGACATCTTAGTCTACAGTAAATATTAAAGGATAAAATAACAACACAATCAGGATCCAGGGAGCTGTTTGGGAGCAGCTGATGGACACGGGCACTGCCCTCCATGTGGCTGGAGAGGAGAGCAAAAGTGCCCTTAGCAAACATCATAAACCCCCAGCACGAGAGAGGCCAACGGTGCTGAAACTTCATGAAAGGAACCTGGAATCGATGGAGCTGCTGGAGGGATGAACAGCCCTGAGCTTCAAACCTGCCCATTTGCAACAGGTTCATATCTTTTATTTCATAGGGAAAAGACTAACTTTCCTTTAAGGTACTGTGTTGACTGTAGGGATGAAGTTTTAATACCTGTTAATAAATGTTTTCACACATTTGCCATGTGTTTCCCTGGGCAGGTTTGGAGATTTCGAAAAGAGTTCATCATTCTGGCATTTCTGCTTCTGAAAATTAATGAAAATTTTACCATTCAGTGGATGAAGCATTAGGCCAGTTCTGAACCCTGGGTTTTATTGAATTCTTACTTTGTTATTTCTCTGAGATGCTGACAGAATCAATTTATGTCTGAAAACGTCTTTGAGACTCCTAAAGCATTATAACTCCAAATGACAAATATTTTTATTGTGAGTGATTTTTAAATAGTCAGCAACTCAACCAGTTGTGCAGCATCTAGAACACTAAGATCCATTCTGATCAAAACTTATAATTATTTCTTCAGTAGAAATATGAAGTAAATTACTACTGTGACAGCAAAAATTTGATTTTTTCATGCTTGAAATTATAAAATTTTGACATGTAAATTAACTTTTGTAATAAAATGGTCATGGAATTTTGGGACAAAGGCCACAAAACTTTGATTTTTGTGTGTATTATTTACCTCACAATTACCAAATGAGTCACTTGTTGAAGCACTGACACAACATAAATCCATGGAACTGACACAATGCAGCTGTCAATTTTCACACTTACACAGGTCTCCCACTGTACCTCACACGTGGGTCTGTCAGAAAAAGCTCCACATGCCTTCACTGGCCCTGCTAAGCTGGGCTGAGCCACAGTCTCACAACTGGGGATCCTCCACAAGGAACAAAAGAGTGGCCAGAAATCCTTGCTCTACTTCTGTTAGCATCCCATTAAAGCAAAAAAACCCACCCAAAATAATGCAGAAGCAAACATAACTCAACTGTGTCTTTGCATGTAAAAAAGAAAGAGAGACATTGTGAATGGAAAAACTGGATGAAAAGCTGAAGGTTTGGTCAAAGTCTGCAAGTTTACCAGACTGCAACTCCATCCCTGAAGTTGGCTGCTGCAGAGCTCAGAGATTTGAAGGCCAGGCTTCAATTACACTGGCCTGTTTACACACTTCTTTCTCTGCCTGCCCTTCTGCTGCCCCTGTGCTCAGATGTCATATTATCCTTATCAGCAGATTAAAAAACCTCTTTGCAGAAACACTTATCTGTGTAATACCAGTGATGACACTTAAGCTTCAACTTTCCTATTTAACACTCCATGTGCCTTACTGATATCATTCTGGACAGATGAAATTATGTGTTCAAGACTTTCAGGGTCAGAAGAACAGCCAAAACAGGTTGGGATAATGGTCCATCCAGCCTAACCTCCTGTCTCCAATCTGCTTCAGAGGAAGAGACAGAAATATCTCAAAGTCATAGGATAAACCTCCACCGAATAAACTTTCCTCCTGTCACACAAGATTTATAGCCTCACTTAAGGTTGGATGCTTGACAGCTCCCTCCTAAAACTCTTCTTTATTTCTAGTATTTACTGTAACAGCTGGAGACACTCTTGTTGATATGAATCAACACCAAATCCTTCTCAAAGCCTGACCTGAGGTATAATTTTTCTCATGAGTTTAAAAAAAAAAAAAAAGAAAAGAAAAAAACCCAGAAAAAAAATCCATTGCTTGCTCTTAATTTTGCAACTTCTCACTTCTTGGAACTTCTCCTTGCTCTGGAATTATGATCCACTGTAGCCAGTAACTACATCTGAGGTGACTGTTTCTGAAATGCAGGGCACAGCTTCTGAAGGGTCTCCAAAGAGCAGCACGTCCCACTTACTCCTGATTTCACTGACGTGAGAAAAGAAAGCCAGGCAGCAGGAAGGCAAACCTCAAGTCCTTGTATGTCTCAGTCAGATAAGGAACAATCCTGAACATATTTCTTATTGTCATGTATTTAATACATGCCACAAAGATGCTGTCCTGTCATGGCTGGGTTCTCATTTCCACGTTAAAATTAATACAGTACAGCTGATTCCATTTTAAAAAGGATGAAAACTATGCATAACATTTCTGGCTTCACAGCCCGCTGAGCAGAACAAGACAGATGTTCAGATAACTGCTCTGTGTAGGGCCTTGTTGGGGTGGTGACATGGAACTCCTCAGCCTGCGGTACAGCCCAAGGAAAGGGCACCAACCCCAAACCAGCAGCCCCAAGGATGGCCCAGGCTGCAGAGAGGTGTGGTGCCATCAGGGAACGTAGGGAGAGCAATATTTGATAATTGCATTGGCACTCTGTGTGACCTCGTCAGGAAGGTAAAATCACTATATAATTATATTGGCTTCTTGGAATTTCCTGTAGGGATGTAGTACTGTAACTCAGGTCGGAAAAGCGAGCAGGAAAATGGCAGGAAAAAGCCATCGTGACCACACAACTTCCGACCAGAGCCCTGGGGGCAATGAGAGGACATGGCCAACCTGCCGTGCTTCAGCCTGACTTATGCAGCAGTTTTCCAAGATGAGAAACCTGCTAGAAATGAAAATGTGTAAGGGCCAAGGAACAACCGAGGTAAAAGACTCTCTGGGGAGAGGAAATAGTTTGTAGCTGGACAGAAGATGTGCTCTGTAGACCTGTGTGGTCTTGCACCACTGTAGGAAGTTGTGGCATGTGGGGATGTTGGTGTAAAAACCAGAGAGACAAATGGCAGGGCTCTGGTCTCTACATTGTTTTCCAAGTAATGGCTTGTCCTGAACAAAAAATTCCTGGCTTCAAAGTATGCCTGATCACAGAGTAGATTTCTGCTCGGGGAAAAGAGAAAAGAAATCTTTTCTCCAGGGGAGAAAAGCTGATGTTAAGACTGGACTGGTGCTTCAGAGCTGCTCTTCACTGAGACACAGGCTAAGTCCTGGTCTCAAGATGGGAAAATGCACCAAACTCCCAGGAAAAATGAAGTTCCAGCCAGCTATCACCTCAAGGCTGGTAAAGATACCTGGTATCTGTAACAGGTATTCATTCCTAATTACCCATGCACCCCATTTGTTTGAGAATTAGAATTAAGAAGATGATTAGCAACCTTATTTTGATGCATTCATTTTGCATTTTCCCAACTACTTTGCCTGCTGAAAAGAGCAATTACCAGTGACTTCTGAACATGTGTCTTTTTGGAGGCTCATCTCAACAAACTCCCACGTCAGCAAAATGAATGTAAGATCCATTCCTGCATTTTGGCTATTTCTCCATATACCAGTTTTATTGCAATGTATCAGTTCCATGCCTGTGTTGGTGACTGGTGAGTGATCTCTTCCTGCCATTTTCTCTACCCATGAGCCTTTTGTTGTATTTCCTCTCCCCTGCCAGCCAAGGAGGGCAATGACTGAGTACTTTTGGGGAGCACCTGGTATCCAGCTGAGGCAATCAACCACCACGGGGTGAAACACAACAACAAAAAAGGCAGAATAGCTCTATTTCAAACATTTAGTGAGGAAAGTGGAGCCACCTTTAATTTTCCTAGCTGCAGGTATGCACAGAAACCAAACTCCTGAAACTGTGAACCTATCTGACTTCTCTTTCACTGAAGGGAAAAAGGTCCCTATCAAGTATGTTTCAAAAAAACAAATTAAAAATACCCCAGACAAGAGACATTCTCAGCCAACTTTCATCGCCTGGGAGTGTTTTTACGGCCAACTTATAAACTGCTCAAAACAGGTTTTACAAAGTAATGAAAACACAGTCAGGACCTTCGCAGGAGCCATGGCCAAAGGTCTGAGCACATGGAGTTTACACGGAGCCCAGCCAAACTGCAGCTCACCCAGCTCGCTGCAAGCGGGCCAGCCCTGCCTCTGCAGATGGTGCAGGGCTGCAGCACTCAAATCCGGGTGACATATTAAGCTCATGACAAAGCAATGATGACAAACTTCCAGACAGTGAAGCTGAGACCGCAAACACGACTGCCAGAACACAGACAGAGAGGAGCAAAAAAAGCCAGCCCAGACGCTACCACAAAAACCCCCAAGAACAGCAACAGCCACGAAAAGATGTAAAGAATCTGTCTCAAAATGCAAACTGGGAGTTTTCTCAGGCAGCCTCTCAGAGTGTGAGCACCCAGCTCAGTGTGTGCTCCGACTCCTGCTCTTCCAGTCACCTGAGCCTTTAGCTGCTGGAGAATCTCCCCCACAGCACCTAAAACATAACTTAGGGAGTTCAACTTTTTATAAATGTCTTTTATGCTAGATGGAGAATTTCTATGTTTAATTTTAACATTTATCTTTAAAATGTAATGTATTTTTTGTGTGTTTTCTGATAACACGTAGTTATCAGTTATCTCACCATGTTAATCACAGCATCAAGGAATGGTTTGGGCTGGAAGGGACCTTAAAGCTCATCCCATTCCACCCCCTGCCATGGGACACCTTCCACTACACCAGAGCTCCAAACCCCATCCACCTTGGCCTTGGACACTTCCAGGGATCCAGGGGCAGCCACAGCTGCTCTGGGCACCCTGTGCCAGGGCCTGCCCCTCCTCACAGCCAAGAATTCCTTCCCAAGATCTACTCTAAACCTGATGTGTTGCCCATTCTCAGCAGAATTGGTGAATAAAAGCAATTACAGCCAACTCCAGGCCCTTTGGGAACCACAGTTTGTAGCAGCCTAAATACAACACTCACACTCTTCAGATTTGGCTCTTAGATTTGCAACACTGAAGATTCTACCAACAGAAACTACCTAGAAAGTTTATTTTCCATTGAAAATATTCAGTACTTTTCATGTTTAACTGGTCCATTTTACAATGGTTTCTGCATTTCTTGGCTCTCAGCTCCATTGTCTTTTCCCATAAGGCAAACACAGCTCCACATATGACTTTTTCCACAGAAGACTTCAAGCAATATCCCTGATTTTCATGGAGGTGGTGGAGGCCCCATCCCATTCCATGGAAGACAAGGGCAATCCTACAACCAAATGCACTTGTCAAACAAGGGTGTGACACTCGGTCACTCTCATCCTGTGCAGTGCTGTGTCCAAGGAGCTCCTCCCTGTGCTGGGCTGCAGGGACACAGCCAGGCTGCACTCTGACTGCAACACCTGGGTGTCCACTCGAGCAGGGTTTGTTTTTTTTAAAAACTTGAAGAATCTTCTGTTATTCAGAAATAAGTATGCACAGGTATAATCAAATGAATAAATACAGATGTACTGAAAGTAGAGGTAACCTGTGACTGTGCCCATGTAATTTTCTAAAAAAGCAATTTGGTTTGGAGATGTATCTACTGAATCTACTGACTGTCTGGAGCTATGCTGTTACTCCTGCAATTTCATGTAAATCACACCAGTCATGATTTTGTTAGGGAAATCCATGGGAAAACTGTGATTCCTCACTGTACCAAAAAACAATCAGGAATAAGGAACACAGAGCCAGCCAATGTGCAAGGGGGACAGGCAGAGCCTTCCTTCCAACCCAGAACTGAGAGCCACAAGAAAATCCAGCTGTACAGCTGGGCCAGGCTGGAAGAGGGAGGCATTTCCATGTCTCCCTGATCCAGCCCAGCTGAGAAAGATGTTCCCTGTTCCCAGTCAGGCCCTCCCACCATGAGCACAAGCAAACACCACAAAGATCTCCCCCCGCTGGCCCTGAGCTCACCCAGCTCCCTGCCCACAGCTCCCAGGGGCTGAGCCAAGCCCCCGGCACACACAGCGAGGTGATCCAGTCCTAAGGGGCCCCATTTCCTCCTGCACCGAAGATTTCCTTTAGCAATTTGCCCCCAAGGACTCCCCAGTGCTAACCTGGCCTGGCTGCAGCCAGAGGAGACAGGGCTGCTCTAGGAGACAATCAGAGAGGTGTTCTCTTTGGTGCTGGTGCTTTCCCAGCGACTCTACAAGAAGTCTGCAAAGTTTCATCCACCTTGGTGAATGTCAGCTGTGGGAGGCCCTGTCTGCCTTGCTCTTCCTTCTACACGAGGATAAATACTGTCAGGGATTCTGTACCTCATGGCACTGCCTCACTGTGATGAGGGGACTCGGGAAAACCCACAGCAGCTGCTGGAAGGAAGTCAGGACACCCAGCTGAGCCAGTCTGCTGCTGCAGGGACCCCACAGCCCTTACCTCCCACAGCAAGTTCAGCCTTTTCACCATTTAGCACTTGTTTCCAGAAACGAGCCAAGGGCCTCAATGGAAGGAGGAGAACAGGCTGAGATTCAGTGAGTCATTCATGTTGGAAAAGACCTTCGAGATCATTAAACCCAACTGTAAACCTCACACTGCCAACGAACAGAAGCTGGGAACAAGCACCCTATTTAGAACAAATATACATTAGTAAATAAGAGGGAAATGGAATAGACAGAACCAATTCATGGGTTTTCACTGAAGGCAGGCCGGTTTTCCTGCTTTTTACACATTAAGGCCATTCATAGCCTCTGTGCTCAGCTGGTACCGAGGTCTGCTGTCAGTCTTCCTCCATGCAGCATCCACTAAAATCCTCCAGAAACTCCAGGTACTGAGAAAAGATAAACCCACACAAATCACTGGGCTTCCCCACTGATACATCAAAATACCTACTGTAATAGAAGTCCTGATAGAGTAAGTGACAAATAAACATTTTGGCTATTTAAAAACTACTTTGGGTAGCCATAATGGGCTACTGTTAAAATGATTACATAAAAGGCACTGAAAAACTGGACTTCTGTGAAAGTTTCACTTTGAAATAAGCATTCCATCAATAACTTGCTCCAGGCCATTTTCTGGCTTACAGCAAATACCATGTCTTTTTTTTCCATGTATTTTAAAACCTAGAGGGCTCCCTCAGATTGTCACTGCAAACAGAATAGGGAAAGGTAATTCTACTTGTGGTTTCTGTCTCTAGAATGAAGCCACTTTCCTGCTCACACAAATGTGAACATTTAAAAAGTGATGCATAAAATCAGTGTACATCCCCAGTGCTCTTCTGTTTCCTGCAATAATACTTCACACTGGTTTTTAACAGAAAGTCGATTTACACTGAAAAACTTACTATACACTGGATATTAATCAGCAAACCCCACCTTATTTTGACCAACAGGAGACGAAAAGCTGATATCCAAAATACACAGCTATTTTGCTATAGTAATCCTAGACTGATCAGTCCATGGAGGGCCACACTGTAACTACAGAAACGCTCAGAGCCATCAGTATTCCAAACACAGGCAGACAGGCAGATGTCCCATTGCAGAGGGAATGCCAAATGTCTATCAATGAGATGTTACCATGGCCAGAAATAACCGAGGTAGGATGACTGAGTGGCTCCTTTGTGAGACAGTCCAAGTGGGGGAAATATTTACTCTTCGAGTTGAGAAATCTAAAATCAATCTAATGTCACTTAAAAATAGGAGTTGCACTGTAACTGATATGCTGATCATAGAAACCACACACAGAAGACACTGCTATTTCTGTAAATACAAGGCAGTACCAATGTAGTTCCACTGAATTCAGGGAATCTACACTCATTTATGGTGGATGAACATCTGGTCTTTTGTATTTGGAGAAAGGTAGGATAAATACTACCCCACCATTCCAGCAGATTCCTGTTAACTCCCCCAACTAAAATGGATTTACACCAGAATTTATTTTTTCTTAGACTCCCTCCTTTAAATACCATGCAGACATTAAAAAAAAATTGGCAAGATTAGAAGTAACCAATCACTGGAGTTTTCTGAAAATTCTACTACTGGAAAACTACATGGAAAAATTCAAAGGCACATTAGTGCTCTAAAACCCAGCTTCTATTTCCATAAGCCATTTTAGCCAGTGAGGAGCCTGACCTTTGTTGTCCTCCAAAAAAATTTAGGACTGTGAGAGATCAGCCACCTTTTGCTAAAAGCCTTGGGCTCCTATGCCCCTGCCTTTACAGATCGGAGCCACAGCTGAATGGTGAAGCTTACAGACAAAATTTGGTCTTTATACCTTTCATCAGCTGCAAATGTCCATTCACACCAACATTCAACTACATTGTGCAAGGTCAGATCACCTGAAAACAGAGCAAAGAGGTCCTAAAAATATCCTCCTTCTTGATTTGATGAGTAAGTACCACCAAAAACCTTAAATGCCTTCAAACTCCCCCAGCAGCAGCGACAGCAGCGATCTCGAGCCCTTCTGGCAGGACAGGTGGTGTGCTAAAATGTCTTGTATTATCTTTCCTCACATCTAATTCATCTGTTCCTTTACTGAAGAACACAATCCACATTGTTAGGTTTTGTGTGTATCTGTGGTTTATGTAACATTTTGTGCTGTCTAATTAGTTCATCAGCAATTAAAAATAAACCCGTGGCAAAGCTCCACTTGCCAGTTTCACCTTGTCACAAATGTGCTTGATGCTCACTGTGTCTTAAATAAAACGTATCACTAGGAGGGAGAAATCTTTTCCATCAATTTTTTTCCACCATTTGGTATAATTATTCCTGACAATTTGCCCATCACACTGCAAGAGTCTTTCCAGAAGGAGAAAAATACTACTTTGTGTTCTTGTGATCACAAGTCTAATTGAGCGGAAAACAAATCTGTTAAAAAGAGAGAAAAAAAGAAAAAGGGGAAGAAAAAAAGGGAAGAATAACGAGAGATTGTGGAAAGACAAGCTAATCTTTCTCTTGGTTAAAAAAATATGATGAGCAAAAGAACAAGGAAATGTGCAACCAACCACTCCTGGAAATCTGAATAGATTTTCTTCCCCTGGATTCCAGAGGAAGTCTCTGCAGCACAGGCTGTTTTAATGCAACTGATGATGACACTCAGGTCCATTTTACTGTGATGTACAGGGTGTTTTTGTGGTTTTTAATGCTGCCTTTCCCTATTCCCTCGGAGCAGGGGCCCAGCAGTGGCTGGGGCAGGGCACGGCTCTGCCAGCCTGGAGCCGGCTGGGCGAGGGCCACCTTCCCTCTCATCTGGGGCAGCACAGACGAGGGCCACGTGTGTAATTCAAGCTGACAGGAAACATTAGCATTGCTGTACACTTTGTCAATTAAATGATGGTTTAATCAGCACAAATCTGAATGGTCAAATAATGTTATAATTAAAAGGAAATAATGGAAAGTGGTGTGGTGATTAATTAACAGAACAGCAAGTACCAGCAGCACATCTTGTCTGTGATATCACTTCTCCCCCGCTCCACGCTGGCTGGGGTGGGGGTGGTGGGAGGCACGCTGACCTTGCAGCCTCAGAAAATCCATTTTGGAGCTGCAGATCCAACAGCAATGGCAATTTTCACAAGCTCAAATAAATGAGGGGGAGCTTTGCCTCTTTACCTTCCCTGCAGTGCTCTTCAAAGCACTGCCACACACCACCACTAGTGACTCTTGAGGGTTTTTTTGTCTGCCTTTACAAACAGCAGACTGGATACCTTGTAAACCCTGGACACCTTGACATATATTCTGGAGCACCAGGAGATAATGCCCAGTGTTTATCTCCCACTGCCTGATGTGTTGATCAGCTCTGTCCCTTTCCCACTGCCCTGGCACACAACAGCCTCAGCACAGCTCGTGCTGCAGAGTGGGACAGGAATTGTGGCACACGGGATCAAACACAAAACCAAACTGATCGCCAAACACTGCAGCTCTGCAGTGCATTGTACATGGTATGAAAGGTACACTACAATGGCAGCAGTTGTAAGATTCAAGAAAAAAAATAATACAGTTTCCCTGTGCTGGGTGCTTGTCTCTGGACAGAAGTGATTAACTCCCAAATATTCTCAATATTCATGCCTCTAAAGGAATTCACGCCTTTAAAGCATCAGGGGTGTTGCAAGAAAGGCCCCAAATGAAGGCATATAAAATCTGAAACTGTTTTTTTCAGATGACATAAACTTAAAGAATCTGAGCTTGTTTTGAGCCGGGTGTGATCAAACCTTAGAACTGAACCTGCTGCTAGAGCTCAGTCTGCTGGACTGTCATGGGATGCCAGCTCTGATGAGACTGCCTGGCCTCCAGCAGACAAAGGCTGGGACCATAAATGTCATCCTTTCACTCTGGGTCATCAATCCACCTCCTAATGGTCAAAAGTTCATCAAAGTCCAGCTCCTGGCCCTGCACAGCACAGCTCTGAGAAGCACAGGGGGGATTGTCGGGGTGCCCTGTGCAGGGACAGGAGCTGGACTTTGATGATCCTTTGGGCACCTCCCAGCCCAGGACGTTCCATGACCCTAAAAAAAGACCTGCTAATGGATGTGTTAAAACCAAGGAATGGAGCAGAAAGAGTCAGGGCAAATCCTGTTCCTCAGCATGGGGAGAGCTGCCCCAGTGCCAGCACCTTCCACCCAGCACATTTCCTGAGGTCCAGGGCTGCTGAACAACAGAGCTCCGAAGCCTCTTCACCCAAATTTGTCATGTTTTGCCTGATTACAGTGAAACAGCAACATGCACATTCAATCACGGGTAAAATGAGGGTGGGATGTTTTATTTAATATTTATACGCATGGCATACTGGCAAAATTACTGGCATCTGTATGTGTGTGAATGACTGTTTTGAGGAACATGTGTTGTGTGCAATGCTGTTTATTATCAGTAAATGAAGCCAAAAGCTAAGTTGAAAATGAATGCTAAATTAAAAATTATATAAAATGGAGTGAAATGATTTAA
This sequence comes from Daphoenositta chrysoptera, assembly GCA_013397915.1. Taxonomy (NCBI): domain Eukaryota; kingdom Metazoa; phylum Chordata; class Aves; order Passeriformes; genus Daphoenositta; species Daphoenositta chrysoptera. The sequence continues at coordinate 856,547 of VZRO01007509.1, read as the reverse complement.
TTAGCAGATTATAAGTGACACGCTTTACTATTAGAATTAGCTTGGGAGGGATTGAGGGAAGGGAGGAGGAAAAAAAACCCCTTGACTAGACACAGAAGGGTGGAAAAACATTTCTTTTTCCTCTATCTGCAGAGTTACAAACACAGTAACATATTGTCCTGGTGTTTATAATCACAGACTCTGCTGCCGTCACAGTACTTGCTTAATGAGGCAGCCAGTCAGAAATAATGAGACTTTGAAACAAATTGTTCTCGCTTCTGAAAAGAGAAAGATGCGTGGTACTCTAATACTGTGCATTAGAGTGCTCTGCTAACTTCTCTGTACTTCACTCCTCGCACTGTAACCCTCCAGTGGAATTTATGAGTGGAGAAATGTGTTGTGGTTTCTTGTAAAACTAGGAAGAAAGCTCAGAACTCTATTTATTCCCAGGTTTTGCCTCTAACTTGTTGCATGACTTCATTAAAAAAGCATTGCCTTGCTAAATTAATTACCACATGTGAAACACTTTGAACATTTTCGCTTGGTCTCTACCTTCAAAACAGAGTATTTCACTCCTATAATGATCTTCTATTAAAATTGTCAATATTCTTTGCCAGCAGGAATTGATTTTGCTTCTCTGAGCTTCCAGGAGCAGGGCTGGAGAAGGCCCTGTCCCCCCAGCCCTCCGAGGGACACGGGGATGTCGGGAGGTGGGAAATCCACCCCTGCAGCCGGCACAGGGCACCTGCACCCCCTGGCACTGCAGCCAGGCAACCAAGGCAGGTTCACAGATCCTTCTCCATCATTTCCCTGGACACCCCAGCTCGTCCCAGCACTCTCCTCCTCCACACAGACTTTTCAAACAGCATGTGGAGCTCACAGCCCGGCTCTGTCCCCAGCGTGCGGCTCCCCTGGGCTGCCCGTCAAACTCCCACTCCCCTGCTCCAGGGAGCGGAGCCAGCCCAGGCTGCGGCACCCTGAGAATGCTCAGTACAGCCTGAAAAACACCATTACCACGCACAAGCCCCTCTTTGATAAAGTAATCCTGCTTAAATTCAGAACCCACAAAACCATGACAACTTTGGTAAGCCTTCAAACTAAAAGCCTTTAAATTATTTTCACCTCCAAACACCGAACGAGCATAAATGTAAACAGATGTATACGGGCAGCAGTACTTGTATTTGTTTTGGTGGAAAGCCACCAGCAGCTGCCCCTGGTGATCAGCATTACAAGCCTCCACTCACAGCCCGGATGGAGAAGTGAGTCCAGGCTCTGACCCCCAGAGCAGCTCAGCCTCGTGGAACACGGGAACCTTCCAGCAGCTCTTCCAGGAGCAAAGACACGGCAAGCTGCAGGAGGAAGGTGCAGAACCACGGGGAGAGAGAAGGAGGACCCTAAATAGGAGTGAGTGAGCGGGGGCAGCCCTGGCAGGGAGCAGGGAGGCTGCCAGAGGGAAGCACAGCCAGCCCAAGGCTGCTCTGAGAGCAGAGCAGCTGCTGGCTGCTCACACAGCCATACGGCTGCTTCCCAGCCAACATGCTGCTCCCAGGGCTGAGCAGCAACTGCAGAAAACAACAGACGGGAAATAATAAGGGCTATATATTACGTGTAGATTAAAAAAAAAACAAAAAAAAACCAAAAAAAACCCAGGTTCTCCAATCGAGCACGCTTGCACCTTTCAGCTACTTCTTGGTAGCTGTGATCCAGGAGCAGGGGTTGAGTTATAGGAGCTCTGGCTCTTTCTCTAAAAGCCAGAAATGCCACACTTTGCAGTCTGCACACAACACAATAACCCACATTACTTTCTAGGCATCTACTGGCATCGAGAAGCCTCTGATCAAGTTGCTAATTTGAAAAAAAAAAATTAGAAAAAAACCAAGATGGAGCGTGAACTTAATAGAAACCGCTTTAGATGGGTTTGCTTATAGAAAAAAATGCAGACTGGAACGGGGGGGTGGGAGGATTTTTTTCCTAGTCTCCCACGTACTCCTAAAATGGTCTGTGCATTGCCTGGAAGTAAATCAATACTAAGCACAGTCCAGGCGAGACTGCCATCTTACATGAAGCACTGACTGTAAAATAGACACAAAAGACACATGATACTCTCTAAGGTCCCCAGCAGCTATAATATCCATCCTTGGCAGCTCGCTTGACATTTCCTTGCCCTGCTTCCCAGTCCTCTTTCTTCTGCCTGCTCCCTCCCCTCTCCCCCTCTCTCTCGCTAACAGCCATGCTCTGCTCTCAGGGGCTCGCCGACCGGGTGAACAGATAACAAACCTGTCAAGAAGGGTTTAGCTGGGGAATAAATCCTGCACTCGCCAGGAAATGATGTGTACAATGGGAAAATACAAGGGATGACATGAGCCTTCCCTTCTGAGAGAGTGGCCAGGAGATGCTTAAAATGTTACAGCTCGTGCTAAATGGACATTGGGATGGCTGATTAGATCGTATCTCAGACCTTTCAAGTGCCTCCCTTCCTCCCCACTTCTCACTGCTACTGAAGACACACAA
>VZRO01007509.1:804970-854033 GCA_013397915.1 Daphoenositta chrysoptera | reverse complement strand
ATGAAATCCACTGGGTAGTTACAATTTCCATTCATAAAAGGGAAATATAAAAGCAAGAACCTTATCTTGGGGACTTAATACATGTCTTGGCTTATTACTGTTTTCAAAGGGCCTTTTGCACAAATCTGATTTGCACTGGTGCAATAAAGATTCATTATCCTTTCACACAGCAGACTTTGCATTTCTGCTCAGGATTTAATTATGAAAAACAGAACCCATCCCATAAACAGATGCTAATCACAGTAGGAAAGTACTTTCATTTGAGTAACAAGGTAGCTCAGAAAGTTTGCTTGGAAGTTTGCTGTATCAGCAAGAAGAGCTATTAGGGAGGAGAAAAGGGAGGGAAGAACTGATTCCATCCTTCTCCCAGGCAGCATCTCCACGCTGGCAGCTCGGGGAGCTGGTTTTGTTGGAAATGGGGAGAGCAGCTCCATGGGTCAGTAAGGGCCCTCTCCACACACACACCTGATGAAGAACCTTGTCTCCAACTGCTTCTCGAGATTCCAGCACTGGCTGCCTCCACCCAAACCCTCAAATTCCAGTTTGGGGAAGTCTGGGATTTAGATGGAATCATTAGTTTTGGGTCTCTAGCACAGCAAACCGTGCAGTTCCTGTTGAGAACTGTTCCCTGCATCCAAGCACACACACCACGGCTCTGACAGGGGTTTGTTAAAGCTGTGCCATCCACCACATTGACATTTTACAGAGCTGGGGAATCCTGCGAAATGAAACTGCTGCCAGGGCACTTCAGCCCTTGAACTCCAAGATGCTGGGTTTTACTCTTTTAAAATACGTTTTGAGATGCTGATACCACAGTGTAAGTGTGACTCCAGTGGATGGATATTACACAAATTGGGCCTGTTAAGTGCACAAGGAGCAATCCAGGGTAGATACTCTGGTCAGACAAGCTGTGAGCAAAGCAATGCCACTTGCACAGAGAATGCTACCCACATAAAATCTAAAATGGTTCAGTTATCACAAATAAGTCATGCAATGGTTCCATAAAGTTTGATGTAACAATCAGGAAAACATGGATTTTGGTAACCTTGCACAAACTGGTGTTTAAATAGACGTGACCAACTTAAATCCACTGCGCAGTAACCAAGCAGACAAAAAATACAACTGGTTGTAATACTTGTCAGTCGATGGCAGCACCAGTTTACTCAGAGCAATGTATTAAAAAAAAATCATTATCATGTACATACTATACATATTACATTTTATAAATATAATATTTTATAAATGCAATATTACAATAATAATAATATCTATCACAATATATCCAGTGTCTTCCAAGAGAAGGCAGAGCCCAGAGTCCCTTGGTCAGTGACCAGCCCTGTCTAAGCAGACAAAACCATGTGAATGACAAGGGGCTTCTTGCTATAATCAAGGCCACACTGGGTCTGGACAACTCTGCCTGTGCCTCTTCAAACTCAGAGACAACAACTCTCTTTGTGATGTAACACAATGCAATAAACCTTGTGGGCAACATCTTGAAGGAACAATTCCTTCAGTAATGGTATTTTAATGAGGAAATGCATAGGCTAATTACTCTGTCTTCCACCAAGTCTAAAAAAAAATCCTGCACCCAAGAAATGCAGTATTGAAGGGCATTTTTCTGGAGTTTTGCCTTCTCTGTTTGCTTTGAGGTGGGGTTTTGTCCTCTTTCTTGAAGGTGCAGGCAGGAGTAAGCAGGAGTGCCACAGAAATGGCTTTGGCTAAGAGGAAAAGATGACTGTTGAATAAGATCATATCCTCCTTTTTTATTCTGTGTGTTTTCTTAATTTGCAACTGGTGTTTTAAGGAAGAGACACATAAAGTACTTATCTATCATTAGAGGAGGTAAGCAATATAATATGATCCTGTTTATGCCCTAAGAGCAGCGAGGGATGGACTGGTTTGCCACAGACACCATTTTATTACTGCAGGGCCACATGTGCTGGGAGTTGCAGTGACCTTACACTCAGAGGTTCCCATCTTATTTTCTACTGCTAAGTGTTGCTTTTTTTCTGTTTCTGGAGGGGAAGAAGGTCACTTCTCACTATTACTGTTCCATTAACTTACACTACAGCATACTCATTCTTAATCCAATAGCACCTTACATTGTGCCTTTTAACTCAATAATGCATTATTTTCTCAAGTCTTGCCTACACTGACCAAATTAATATCTGAGGTTCTGCAGTTACCAAGAGCAGAGCAGAGAAGATGTTTAGTGAGGGTATTGAGGGGCTGAGGCATTGCCACAAATCTTTCTTCCTTTCACCTTTGCAGTCGTGAACACGGAGTGATTCCCCCCCACGCCTGCAGATCTGCACTGGACCTGCATTCTCATTGTCACACCAAAAATGCCATTTTTCATCACTTAATAATGCTGATGCCTCACAACATTTCTTAACACACATCAGACAAGACAAAACTTGCATTTTAGCAATGTTGCATTTTATAAATATCACTTTTGGGTCAAGGCGACGTTGCCTGGAGCCAAAGGGAAAATGTGGGAATACAGAGTATCCTCACCACACACACTGCTGGGAGTGCTGGGGCTCAGTGTGGGACAGCTTTTACTCTATTAAACAGTGGCTTTGCTCACTCTGCCTGAGAGTCAGAGCCCTTACCCGTGATTCACGTATCACTGGAGCCCCTCAGTAACACTGTCAATATGATTTTATCTAGCAATTGGTCTAGGTACAAAAAGTGGCTCTGGTTCCACTTGTTCTGCCATTTCTAATTTATCTTCTTTAAGAAATAAATAAACAAATAAGCAGGGATGTTTTATTTAAGAATTTGATTCTAGACATATCAATGCATTAACACACATCCCTGCAGATTCAGCCTTTTCTGATTGAATTCTGGATCATTTTTACTCAGTGAATGGAATAGGAAAAGTCCAGGATGCCAAGAGAATAATATAGTACAAGCTGGTGTTATGATGACATGCTTCAAATAATCCCCAGCCAAAACGAAATTTAATTATAGCCATTGTTTGTATTATTCAAATGACTATTGACAGTAAATCTATCCAGCATGACGTTTCCTCTTTGTATTCATTGCAGCCTCTGGACTGGAAGGAAAAAAAAAGAAAACTAAGAAAAAGGAAATGTTCTCCCCCCGTAGTCCTTCCCTGGTATCAGGCTAGACGAGGCCACTGAAGCCCAGTTGATTTCCCAAGCCCAATTATTTTGCAGTACACAATCCTCCAGAACAGCCCAGCTCACCTGGGGACTCGGGCTGCCTAAACACGCCGCACTTAATGGAGTCCCTGAAGTTGTCTCCATTTCATTGCTTCCAACTAATAGGCTGTGATATTTTTTTTCCCCAAACAGACCACAGCTCTTCCCACTCCCCTTGCCCATCCTCCACGCAAACTCCAAGTGGCTAACGAGGCATTAGGAGCCCACCTCCTCTGCGAACCTCCACTACCACCTACTGACTGCAGGGCTGAGCCCACAGCCTGCTCACCTGCGAGGCTCCTCCCGCACTCCTGCTCCTCTTCCTGCCCCTCCCGGGGCTCCTGCTGCACCTCCTGCTCACCTGCCACCCCTGCAGAGTTCCTGCTGCACCTCAGGAATCCTCCTGCACCTCCTGCTCACCTGCCACCCCTGCAGAGTTCCTGCTGCACCTCAGGAATCATCCTGCACCTCCTGTTCACCTGCCACCCCTGCAGAGTTCCTGCTGCACCTCAGGAATCCTGCTGCACCTCCTGCTCACCTGCCACCCCTGCAGAGTTCCTCCTGCACCTCAGGAATCCTGCTGCACCTCCTGCTCACCTGCCACCCCTGCAGAGTTCCTCCTGCACCTCAGGAATCCTCCTGCACCTCCTGTTCACCTGCCACACCTGCAGAGTTCCTCCTGCACCTCAGGAATCCTCCTGCACCTCCTGCTCACCTGCCACACCTGCAGAGTTCCTCCTGCACCTCTCAGGGATCCTGCTGCACCTCCCGGCTCCCCTCCCAGCTCCATGTTTCATCAGAACAACATGAAAAGAAATTAAAAACACAGTCCTGTAGGTAGTGCCTGCTGCCTTGAATGCTACTTGATCCCTTCAAGGCTTAATAAAAAGTGCTCTTTCTTAATGTGTTCATGATTTTAATGATTTTAATATAATGTGATCTATTTTTTCTTTTCCTTCAATCCCTACCTATTGTTTCTGTGCATGTGCAATAGGGCAGGTCTCCAGCACCAGAAAGAAAACTACCACTTCAGAAAGGGCACTTGTGTGAATTGTTCATCCAAACATGATTTTCTGCCTCCCTTTTTCTCCTAAATCCCATTGCTTTTGGGTTTCTGTACGATCTCCTTTTCAGTGCCTGTCTCAGCCAGACAAAGTCCAGTTATAAAGCACCTGTTCTCAACAGAAAAACATGAATCAGAACACTGTAACTGCCAATGTTTGCAAGTGCTGAGGTTCACATGTAGGAGGATTTTGAGGTGAATATTACTGTCACATATAGAAAGCCCCACACAGCTGTTGGGGACAGAGTACTGCTCACTGAGGAGTCCAGGCAGGGCTGGACCTTTTTCATTTGGCACTGGAAGACAGCTTTTACTTCTGCTGGGGCAGGGTGCAGTGAAAGCTCTCTTGCAGTCATCCACAGAAAGCACAACATAATCTTTCTTTTTCTTTTTTTTTTTCCTTTGCCCCTCCTAAAATACTATTCGGAGGTTTTCTGGAATGTAAAATGATGAAATGAGGGGAAAGATCTGCATGTGCCTTCACAGGGAAGGACTGAGCTCTGCGAGGCCCAAGGCTGGTGACAGAGCCCTGGGGGGACAGGAGGTGACACAGCCAGGGGAGCTTTGGGGCCCCGAGAGGATGAAACCCCGAGAAGCCTGGTCTGATCTCAGAGCCTGAGCAGGGGCTGCACTAGAGACTGCCTGCAGTCCCTTCAGCCTGAATTATTCTGTGATTCCCCCAGTCATTACAGCAGCAGACGAGGACTGCACTGATGGGTTTGAAAAACAACAGCTGAGGGCATCCCAAGGCTCTCAGAGGAGGTGGAAGGGCTGGACGGGCACAAAAGGCTGCCAGGGCACAGCCAGGCCTGGCAGGAAGGGCTTTGATTCTGCAAAATCAGCTCCCGAGTAGGAACCTCTCGGAAAACTGGAGGTCTGAGGGGAAATGAAAGGCAAAAGCCTGCTCCTCCTGTGCCCTGCACTTTCCAGGGTCACCGTGCTGGAAGGACACGTCGAGGCAGTGCCCTGATCCCACGGAAAGCAGGGACACAAACTCCGGGGTCCCTGGGGATCTCTCTCATCACTTGCTGCTGCCTGACAACTGCCTCCGTGCTCTGCTGCACCACAGCACTGCAGGACCTTCTAAGAAGCATTTGAAAAGAAAATAAGGAATGTTTTATGGTCAGGCTGTGGTGGTTTAAGGTATTTTTTGTTCATTAAATTACATAATTATTTTTAATTACAATAAATAAGCACAGAGAAGTAAAAATCACTGTTTTATAACAAGCAGAAAACCCATTCTCAGTCACTACTCATCTGATCATCTAGTAAAATTTCTATCTTGATAATCTATCTTGATAATTGTGAAGAGGAAGTGAAACACTTCCATTTCCTGTTTAAAATCCAGCCAAAATACATAAAATCATCAAGACTGTATCATGTGAGAGCTGTCCACACAAGATCTGCAGCAAATAAACAAGGTTTTGGAAATGAGAGAACTCGAAGCAATAAAGAAAACTAAACCACCAATGCATTAATTCAACCTAGGACAGTGGTTTCCTATGTTTTTCTCCTCAGTAGAAGACAAAATTCAGCAGGGAGAGGGCCAGTGTTGAGCTGGAGGTAGCAGGAGGTCTCACAGCTCTCAGTACTCCAGACACCTTCACTAGTGGGTGTCTCCCTGCCATAAAAAAATGTAATATCACATTTTATGTAGCCTGTAAGCTGTCTGGGTACAGCAATTATCTTTCCTAAACAGCTCTGAACACAGTGGGGGCTTATGCTTCTTCAGATGTTAAAGAATTACAAGTGAGGTTGAGGGGTGGGAGATTGGGAGGCACCGTGACAGGGGGAGGAGGGGCTGCAGGGAACTGAGCTGGATGTGTCCCCTTCCTCCTGATTAAAGCTAAGGATCTCAGCAGACAATGTTCTGGACCATTCAGTCTATTTCAGTTGTTTGGAAAGGTTTTGTGGCTAAAAAAGCATTCTAAAATAAACCAAAGCAAAATGACTTTATTTCTTCTTTTTTTTCCTCTACTTTCTTATGTCTGTGTGGGACAACTTTCTACCAACCTCAAAAGACTTTCAAATGTCTGTTAGAAAAGAGGACCAGGCCTACCACCTTTGTAAGAAAACTATAAATGTTTAGTTTTTACCAATATCCAGTGTACAGTCACAGAACAAGCAGAGAACACGAACAGAATCACAGCATCAAGGAATGGTTTGGGTTGGAAGGGACCTAAAAGATCATCCCATTTCACCACCTTGGTATTTTGAGCAGTTTTCTTAAAAGTGAGATGTCCTGTATCACTAATCCCATGAGAAAGTCTCTGCCACACACGAGGGATACACGGTGAGTGCTCCAGGCTCCCCAGGTAACCAACTGTGATCAACAAGGATTCTGGAACAAACAAATCCTTGGCCCTCTCATGGCCCTTTAGAAGTGGTTAGTGCTTCTCTCTTTCTGCCAGGCTCTGGTAACATCACTTTTATCTGCTTGTCTTTCAGGTTCTGCATTTTTAAGATGGGGCTGATGCTGAGGGACACCCATTACTGGGTTTTTCTGAATAAGCTGTGCAGGTAAAACCCTTGGGTGAAAGATGGAAACTACTGTAAGCAGCAAGAGTGCTGTGGATGTTCCAAAGGGAGCACATTTGTGGTTTTGTTTTTTTGTTTGTTTGTTTGTTTTGTTGGGGTTTTTTTGTTTGTTTGTTGGTTTGGGGGGTGGGGGGTTGTTGTTTTTGGGGGTTTTGGGGTGTGGGTTTTTTGTTTGTTTTTTTTCCTAAGAACTTCTTCTGTAGAGGACCTAACAACACTGCCTGCATCCATCCCACCTCCCCAGAGAGGGTCCATTTGCCTGGGGAAAAGGGGCTGGGCTGTCCAAGTGTGACAGCACAACATCCAGATTGAAAACCCCTCCAACCAGAGATGTCTTAAGCGCTTGCAGCCATTCCTAAGTTCCTGTACTTTGTTACTTAAAGCACGACATGATAGTGAGGTTTAATCACACTTGACATTTAGCTTGAGGTACAGTAAGTACACCTAAATCACCTCTTTGGCCAAAAGTGGCTTTGATGTTCCCATGGGAGACAGTTATTGTTGTCTTCAAAGGTTAAACCCTGACTAACTCCGGGAGGTGGAATGACAGGAGCTCAGGGATGAGGCGGGAAAGCCTCTCGAGCGATCACCTACACGAACAGAATTTCTTCCACCCAACGTATCATGACTGTAATAGTAACTTGCAAATATATCCTCTATTTGAAAAGATTTCCCGGAGAAGGGAGAGCTTTCCTGCTTTGCAGACACCAGTGTTACAGTGTTTTTGCAGAGCACATATTAAAATGCATTAAGACATAACTAGGGTTGTCTCCATGTTATGCTGCTATTCTTAAGCTGTTATGTTACTAAGCCACATTGGCATTTTTCAACTTTCCTTTGATGTTCTCTCTATTATCTTTTTATAGCATAATCACACATTTTGGTATGTCGAAGATCAAAGGGAAGCTGGAGCTTCTAAGGCTAAGCCTGGATATGGGGCCTGTAACTAACTGAATTCATTATATTTAATAATATTCTCTAAGGAATGGCAGGGTGAAGTCATATGAAATAATAAACATGAAGGTAAATAGTGAAAAACTACTGGAGTAAGTTTAATGGCAGTTTTGTTTTATGCTTCTCTTAAGTTCCTGCATCAGCCCTGTCACCCTGCAGTACAGGAGTGATGAGATTCACTGACACTCAGGCCCTGACACCTGGCTCTGACAGCTCTTAATACTCCAAATTCCTCACTTTAACAGCTCTCTCACCTAAATTATAAAATTTTTAATAGACTGCGATACTCTTACAGAGATTGTTTGGAACAAATGTTCTGCATTTGATAAACAAATTGAGGCACTTAAAAATATTCTCCAAGTAGACAGGTGTAAATAAGAAAACAGGTCTTTATAAGGAACTTAATTCCTTTGGGCACCCTGGAACTCCTATGTCAAAAATACTCATCTTCTGGCAGGCTTGGTAAGATTAAAATTAGTTCTAGCTGGCGTCACCAGAAAGCTGTAACACACAGCTGAATGACAGTCAAAAAGGTGTAAAATTCTCTTCTATTTTAGAAGGGACAAAGAAATGTATTCTAACTTGGTCCTTGTAGCTGAATGCTCACTGATGAGTGAAAGTGCAACCATATCAATTACCCAAGCCCTGAATTGCACAGCCAGATGTCATCAAGGGCTTGCTTTTCACACTCACACACTGGAAGTTAATCTGAATAAACTTGCAAAGTGTGCTAATTGAACAGTGCTAGAAACCTCTGCGCAGACACAACTGCTAAGGACAGCAGCCTTCCTCTGGCTCGGGATTCCTCGGGGTGGAACCCAGGCAGGGTGAGGAGTTACTCACTCCTGGGGTGCAGTGACCAGCTCGATGGCACTGCTCCCCCCGGCCTGTTCCACAGGGAGATGCAGCAGCTCAGAGTTCATGGCCTTCACAGCAGCCTAAGGGGGCTTTTGTCCCTCTGCCCACAGAGGGGGGCTGGAAGCTGTGCTGCCAAACCTTTCAGTTCAGCACTAGGGCCAAGAGAGGGAAGGGTGGGAGATGCAGCTCCTCCAGGGCCTGTCAAAAAGTAAAAGTATAGAGAAATCAGGAAATTGCTGTCCCCTCTTTCTGCAGGTTCTTGGACTATAGCACCAATGAAGTATCAGCATGGGGAGACACAAGATATGAAAATGGGGCAGAAATGGTTTCTCTTGACCCTGAAACAACCTGGAATGGCTTCATGGCTGGCAGCTTCAGCTGGGAATATGTCATAAGTGATCCCAACTACACTGCAGAACAATACCTGACTAAAGTGAAAGCGATTTAGGATGTAAACACAACTGAATTAAAATGTTCTAAATTTAAGTAGAAGTCCACCAAAGAGCTTCATGTGGCTTTGTCAGCCCACTGTAAATCACACTTCTCAGAATAACTTCCTAAGGGTCTTTTTTACAGCCAATCTCTAACCTGAAAATAACTCTGCCCTTTCTCCACCGGCATTGCACAGATCAGAAATCACCTTCACATTGCTGAGGCAACACCTACACGTGCAGCAAGAGGGCAAACAGGACTCCCAAGTGCTTGCCAGAGGGGCACCCATGTCATGGGCAGCAGCAGCAGACCACACTGAATTGGAGGACTGGGAAATCCAGATGGAACTCAGCCAGGACCAAGGAGACAACCACTGGTTACTAAACTCTAACAACCAGAAGCCATCAGGCAATCCAGTGCAACCCAGCATCTCAGAGATGTCCCTTGCAGAAATGATTTGTGCTGATCTCTACTGTGTGTAACTGAAATTCTTGGTAATTATTGGAGAGAAGGTTAAAAGCTCCTGGAACTTTGGTACTATTCTGCTAGCCTGAATTTTCTTCTGAAGCCCCATAACCAATGACAAAAACTGTACTGGCCTATACTGCCCTTTAATAGGAGAGGCAAAAAGAAGGTTGCCTTTTCTTTCATTCCATCAATTACACAAGATCCATCCACATCTCATGTGCATATGACACATGCAATTTTTTCCTTGAGTTTTCTTGAGGAAGCCCTTGACCCTTCTAATACCCCAACACACTGCACACACTTGGTCCTCTTTCAACTTAAAGCTTTTAAGGTTCAGCACTAAAATCCACAAAGAATTGATGCCTTAGGTTTTAACTCTTATATATTTCAGATCCTGTACTGCCTGGTGTGTAAGTCTGAAGTTTCTTGTAGCCTGCTCACTTCTGTGCTCTGGACATAACAAACCTCTCTGGGCCTGCTCTCCAAGGACACCCAGGCTGTCCTGGGCCTGAAAATAAACCAACATCTTAGAAGGGGGGTGAGCTCGGGGTAATTACATCATTGACTGAAGCTTTAATTGGTGAATTTATGCTGATATGCAAATGGACCAAACCTATAAAAGTGTGAAGAACTCGTGACCCAGGCTCCATCTTGGGGTCCATTTTTGGATGCAGCCTTTGGTTCCCCATGCTGCACCTTTGAAGGCCTTTCAAATAAATACCTACCTTTATTCCCTTATTCCTGTCCAGTCTCTGTTTCTAGGGAGCCACTCAAGGCATCAGAATAAGCAGGAAATCAGCTTTACACCCCAAGGGTGAAACTGCTCTCAGCCAGTGCTGCTCTGGGCTGGACACAAAACCACCAGATCCCAGGTAGGAACCCACACCTGAGGGTGGAGTTGGCCACTCTGAATCCTGCCCTAAGTGTTGGGATGCTCAGAAAACAAGAGAGATCCACGTGGAGAATGAACTGAGGGTTCAGACCTGCCTGACACCAATGCTGAACATCCCAACTCCTCCTCCCAGCTTCCCTGTTTATTGGAACCCAAACAGGGGATCCAGGGAGTTTATTTTTAGAGTGCTGTTCAATTAATCTTGGTTCTCTCGATAGACAACAGAGAACTAGTCTTGCAGCTCTGCATTAAGCATGCTCATTTTTTATCTCTATTTATTGTACAATAATTTAACTTTATTGAAGTGAGGGTTTAAGTCCCCAAGGCAGATTGAAGTGCTGAGCCTGGGTATTCCAGTGCAACAACAGTCCTTGTGCCTGTATTAGTGCCAAACTTCCCTGAAACACTAACTTTCAACCTAGCAGCTCTTTTTCAGTGTGAAAATTTCAGTATTTAGTTATACTTTTTGAAACATACAAAACATCTACAATTTTCCACAAAATACCTGCTTCTCTTAAAAGATTCACCATTCTTGGAATGATTTCTCAGCACTGTTATTTCTTTTGTAAAAAGGATTCCCAGACAATTCTCTCTGTGTGATAAAATCTCCTTGATGAGACTGACAGTTGGTATGAAGTATCTCTAGGGAATATTCCAAACTGTCATTGCACTTCATCTATGATCCAGTCAAGAGACAGAATTTAATAAATTATTTTCTATCCAGAAAGAAATATATATAACCTTAAACATTTGTAAAGCCCAAATGCAAATGGCTGTGCATGAAGATCACGAGCTCAATACTAAAATTAGTATTTCTCCAAAAAGCAGTAATATAAAATCTAACCTTCTTAAAGGTTTTCAATTCTACACACTGGATGTGAAACAAGACAGGAAATGTTATTCTAAGGCTTTGAAAATGAAAGTAGAGTTATACCCTTCCTCAAAGGGAACTCAGATTTTAACGGGTTTTGAAAAGCATTGCAGAACACTGAAAGTTGCCTGTGTTCTTGGCAGCAAAGCCTGCCTGAATAACATGGAGTAGGAAACCACAATAAAGGGCAATACAACCTTCTGTTGTACACAGGGCTTTTAGGATGGGATTAAAAAACATTTTGTGTGGCACGTTCAGAATGACACAGCCCCACAGCGAGGCCTGGGGAGTGCTAAAAGACACAAAGTAAAAGCTCTGTGGTTGCTCAGAGCTCTGAGCCACTGCTGAAGCACTGGGTCACAACCATGGTGGTACCATGGAAAATGGCAGCTTTGGGTTGTTATGCCTAAGTGGAAAAAACATCAAAATAAAGTAGGAATATGCCCTCCTCCAAAATAATGGGAATTGCAAATTCCAGCAGAATATTGCCTTGTCTGTTCCTGTGGTAAAACACTCCTCGGGCACCTCCTAAACTGAAGAAGAAAACTGCGTTGTTGTTTTTTGGTTCTTTTTGGAGAGGATTTAGAAGTCACTTCTCCTGCCATCTCAGTCAAAGCACCACAATCCAATCCCAGCAGATTATTATCAATCCAGAGGGTGTTTTTTTCAAAGCTGCCAATGGGATTTAGATGCACAACCCTAATTTATTTAAGAGGAGCTGTAATTCCAAGTCTGGACTTGAAAGCAGAGTTATATATTTATATATTTATATATATATATACACAAATACCTATGTGTCTGAAAACACAACCAAAGGCAAGGGAGGATCGTTTTGACAAAAACAGTGAAGACAAGAACAACAAACCTATAGGGAACAATAAATATAATGGATTACTGATAATGTCAGAAATGTCTGGATGGCTCCAGCTAGACAAACCCACTACAGGCTTGTTTATACTGAAACAATGCAATATATAATATATTGGGCATTTGGGTTTTGCTGTTCGTGAAAGAAACTCGAGCCATTCTGTGTTTTCCTTGCATCTCAAAGTATCACTGGAGGTAACCATTAAGCTCATTTTACTTGTGAATAGGTTGAGACATAAATCCAAGGTTACAGACAAAATCTCTGATTCAGCAAAGCACTTAAGCACATGCTTAGCTGTAAACACATGTACCATCCCATAAAAGTAAAGATAATCATGTGCTTAAGTGCTTTGCTGAATCAGGGCCAAAGACAATAGCAGAGCCAGGAGGAGAAGCCAGGCATCACTAAAACAACTAGACAACTTTCCCTGCAACATAAATGTTATAAAAAGGAATAGATCATAAAGAGGATGGTTATGACTTTTTAGAAGAGTTAAGAACAGCTGTCACAAGGTGGGGGGTAGGGACTGAGAATAAACAGGCATTTTAATATTGGTTTTCACAGCATCCTTAAGAAAGCAGAAGGTAATTTGCTTCCTATTTCATCTCATGCCACTCTTCAAACCTGCTTCCTCACTCGAGGAAAATCACGGTGCATTACCTAGCAGCTCTGCTAATTGATTTAAGACTGATCATCTTTCATTACTGTATCTTTGACTATTAAAATGATAAAGAAAGAGCAGACAGGTGAGTGAGAGCAGGAACTAGGTGACAAGTAGAAAACATCAACATTTTTCTCACTGGGGTTTTTATTAGGTAGAAAATGATCATTTCACCCAGCATCCCTTTATGTTCAGAAGTACCCAACACACCACGAAGGATACAGGCGGTGTTTTCAGCACATTAAAGCCCTGCCACAGGGAATTCAACCATCACTCACCTTGGGATGCTGCCATTCCTACCCCAGCCCACATCAGGCTGCCCAGCCCTTTCCTGGGCACAGGGGTCTGCCTGACACAGCCTCACACAAAGCAGCTCTGCACACCCCAAAGGGCTCGGGGCTCCTGCTGAAGGCTGAGGGATGAAACGGGAGGTGCAGAAAGCTCTTGGGGAAAGCCCTGATTTGTTCAAACAACCCACTGTATGGTTTTAATATATTTTCTGAATACATTTCAGAAACCTCGCAGGATTTTTTGGGGTCATGTATCTGCTCTGCGTTTCTTTTAGATTGGAAACGGCCTTAAACTATCCAATTCAATGTTTCTCCCATATAGCCCTGACTTGCAATTACTCTCTCCTTTCTCTGGAGCCAAAAGCACTGTTATCTGGATTCCCTGAGAGGAGCAGCAGGTACCACGGTGCTAACCACACATTTGGTTCACATTAACTTATCTCCCCCTTGTGCAGGGCCATAAAAAGTTAATTGGAATATGCAGCTCCAACACACACCACAACATGAGCTGGGCCAGCCAACAGTAAAACCCAACCGTGTGGCAGCTCTGCTTGGAAACAAACTCAAACCTGTCAGGTCTCGTTTTGAGAAAGAAAAAAAAGCAAAGAAATTGAGCCAATATCTTGTTTCTTCTGGCGTAACCCTGTAACTCCTATGGGACACCACACTTCACACACCCCAAACCCTGCTGCAGGCACAGATGGGAGGCTCCCTCTCCAGCTCTGCCCTGTGACACAAGGAAAAATATGATGAAACAGGTAAACCACTGCTGCCAAAGCTGGTCAGGACCATACAGACAGAGCAGAACTGAGCCAAGGAGACCCTGCTCCTGCCCTTCACCAGGGGTTTTCCCCAGCAGCATTCCCTGGAGTCCAGGGCCCCTGACCAGTGGTGCTGTAAAGCAGATGTGCAGTTTGGAACTGGCTTCTTCAGTCAGCAGCATCAATAAAGCAAACATCTGGGCTTAGGGGATGTCTCACAGCCCAGTTTATGTAGTCATTTCCTTCTTGGCATCCTAATGAACAGCTTCCTACTCGTCAAAATTATTTCTAATTAGTTTTGATTGAAGAATAAATTAATAATTAACCCCCCATCAGTGATAATAGAATTTGAAGTGCTCACAAATCCTACAGTTTGGGAGCCAGAGGTTAAGCATAGCTCAGTAAATCCATCCTTCCTTCCATCCATCCATCCTTCCCATCCATCCTTCCATCCACCCTTCCTTTCATCCATCCATCCATCCATCCTTCCTTCCTTCCTTCCTTCCATCCATCCATCCATCCATCCATCCATCCATCTATCCACCCATCCTCCTGCAGCTACAGCCCTTCTTACTAATCCTGCCCCAACCATGAGGCTTTTCCTGAGTCAGACCTCAGGGAGCACCATCCTCTCCTCCATCCCCACCCCCTGGTCAGTGACCACCACCCCAGAGAGCCCTCCAGGAGTAAAGCCCCACTCAAGCAGTGACACAGCACCACGGATCAGGAAGGAACCCCTTCCACAGCACTCGACACAAGCAGAGATTGAATGAGTTTGGCACTCAGACCTTCTAAATCAAAGTGTAAAGTCTGAATTTCTGGTTTGTTTTTCACAGGACAAAAAAGTTTCCTGTGCCCTGAGTGCCCCAGTTCCTTACACACCCCAAATTCAGTCATGTCAAGGCTCTCCCCCCGTGGTGCCTCTGTGCAGGTACAACAGCCCTTTCCCAGGCTGTGCCAAAGATTGCCAAGCTCCTCAGAGAACATCTTGCTCTGGCTGAGGAGATGCACAGCACTCTCACAATAAAGCAGTCGGCATTTGCAGGGCTGCAGAAATGTAAACAGGCTGCACTCAACATAATTCAGCAAAAGGCATTGCAGTGCTCTTGCAAGCAGGAAGAAGCAACAGTAAATAAGGAATGTCCTGACAGAAAGGGAGCTGCTGACACGAGAGATGCTGTTCAGCACTGCTCTGGAGTCTGCACAGTGAGCACCAGGCAGGAGCAGACAAAGCCTGTCCCTCCCTCAGACACACGGAGCAAGGTCCTGAGTGCAGCCAGCCAGGGCTTGGCTGTGCCCTCTGCACAGAGATCCCCACCTGCCCAGCAGGGAGGATGTGTTTGGTGACATCAGATCGTGTGTTTTTATAGTCACTTCCAAAGGCATTTCCTCAAACTCCACTGTTATCTCCGAACACACAAGTGTAAATAACAATATCCATTATGTCAGTGCTTCATTCAACACACAAAGATAACAACTTCTCCCTTCCCAAGAGGAGGCAGCGTGATGGAAACTGAAAAGGCCATTAGAAGCCGTGACTCCACCAAGGGTGTGAATAATCTCGTGCCATCAGGTGAGCAGCCCAGAAAGGCAGATATTAAACAGCCCTGCCTGCTCCTCGCTGTGTCACGGTACCATCCACTCCTTACGTGAAGGGTGGCACACGCTCATTTCCCTTTTATTGAGTCAAAAATAAGACAGTAATTGGATTGAGGCTTTCAGGGGAGAGGGGAGGGGAAAAGGATCTTCTTATACTCCCTAATGCCAATCTTCATGACCTGTCTGATCTCTCGGTAAATGCCACATATAGGTTAATCCTCACAAATCCTCAGCACGACCTTGTCAAATCAAACTGTTCATCAGTTTGTTCGGGGGCTACTAGATAAGAATAAACAAATGAACTCGTGCTGTATGTCTCCCAGCTGTCACTTATGAGTGCTTATAGACAAGGTCTTTTAGTGGGCACCCTGCAGCGAAAGAACTCTGACTGGAAAATGTGAGAAATGAACAGATTACCTGCTAAACTAACACACCTCTGAGCACCCTGCACGTGAAAGATACATGCACTTACACGTTCCACTCTGTGTGCCCTAAGCATTCTGTTTGCTCTTTGATTTTCCTAATTTTAAATAATATTTATTTGTAAAAAACATACATGCATACAGAGTAAAAAGTACTGTAACATAATGCTGGAGGAGTGTGCTACAAGGATGTGCCTTAGACACCAAATTGCTCCTTTTCCATCCAACCCAAGTAAAATGCAGCAGTTCCTCACTGCCTCCCACGGACTCCCTGCTTGGCCACTGAGCCTCTTCTGGGGCACGGGGGGTCATTTACCCCCTTTAACCTCAGGGCCATCAGAGGAGGTCCTGCTGTCTGCTCCACCTCTGCTGCTGCCTGTGCTTGGACTGATGCCATTCATCTACTCCGTGCTGGCCTGCAGCCACCCACCAGATGGCAATGACTTTTAGATGGAGCAGGGTCAGTTTGAACTCGTGACCCAAAAGGTGGAAGGTTTTGTAGCCCACTGCCTGCCCTCTGGCCCTGACATCTGTGAACTTGCCCTTTCCAGAACAGGGCTGCAGGAACTGAAAAATACACACACGGGTTTCTCCCACTTCTCACAACCTTCAAAACCCAGTGCTATTATGTCACCCTCCAGCTGCTCACCTAACCACAGCCTGCCATTGTGTCAACACCCAAAGGGTACAGCTTGTCATCTTGTCTCTCAAGCACCTTTGCAATTTCCATCATGATTTCTCTTCGTGAGCTCAGGAAAGTCTAGTCAGAATCTCTTACCTGTCCCTCGTGTCTTAGGAGACAGTTCACTGTAAAACATAAACTGCTGCAGTCTACAGTTTGGGTTTGGTCCTTCTCTACCATAACCTTGTTTCATCTGTGTATGATTCACCACAACGATTTTATTGTTTCTACAAGTCCGTCCTTGTTCAGGCAGTGGCTCCAAATTAATATCTATTTTGAAGGTGAAAATTTGTGAGTACAAATACTGTAAAGTACTTGAAGAACCCAAAAGCCTCTGTACATGTATTTCCCCCCTTATACATGATACCCCACTTAATCCCTAAAAAAGCACATGTCCCCCTGTAGGGCCTGCCTTCTATGGCATTCTCTGTGGTTTGGGTTTGGGTTTTTTCTCCCTTTTTCTCCTATTGCAGGATATGTCAGATTTCAAAGGTCTTTGCTTTCATGTACTTCGTCCTCAAGACCATGATCAGAGCAGTTGGTCCTGAGGCCAAGAAGCAAAAGAAGTTGTGCTCTTTTCTGAACCATGGAGTTCTCTCAGGAATCAGATGAAGATCCACTCTTTCAGGAGCTGAACAAAGAAAAACGACCCTTCTGGCCCAAGGAAACTGCTCATTGAATTTCTAAATTATGTAAGGCTTTGGCTCAAAAAGCACCTCAGCAGAGAGACACAGCATGAATCGAGCAACAGGACTGCAGTGAAGGGCAAACCCCTGGATGTGCCAAGAGAATGGGAGCAAAAGGATGGAGTGATAGAAAGAGGAAAAAAAAAACAAACCAAAAAACCCAACAAACCACCAAAACAAACACCAACAAATCTAACATATTTGTCATCACGCTTTGTGAGGCAGTAAAACAGGCATGTGGAAAAGGCTGCAGTTTCTGCATAACCATCCCATCTGCAGACTTTTCCAATTCCATCATTAATCACCGGGTCCCTCCTCCGCAGTCCTCATAACAAACCCCAGCCACCAAATCCCAGCGTAAATCCTGTGCTCGGCCCTGCAGTGTGAAACAGACAGTTGGCTTTGGGATTATTCTTTATGTTCAGAAACACGAATAAATCACACACCATCAAGTTTATCATTTTTTCTCCTCAGAGAAATATGAAATATTACAGATCATCTTCACTACATCAGTTTCTTCACAGTCTATTAGCAAGCAAAGTCTATTTTTCATATAATTTACCAAACCACTGGTCTAATTTCTCTTATTTCTTTTGGAGCAGGAAACATATACAGAGCATGTTCTCCTGTTACACATCACCCACGACCAACCTTCCTGTCTTCCATTCCAGGGTTCCAAGAAGTTGTTGGAGTTGGCTAGCAGCTCGAGGTGGTCCAGATCTTGGGTTTCTTTCCAGAGATTCTATGAAAAAAGCTGACTATCACAAATAAAACCTATCATCAAATATGTTTCAAGCTGGATGCTCAGAAAAAGACCCATCCCCAAACACCAGCTCTAAAGGGCTGGCAGGTTTTGTGGTGTAAGAAAGGAATGTTTACCAGAGGTTTTCTTAAACGAGCTGTGCCCTCAGGATCTTATTTTACAGAGATTCCTCACACTGACTCCCTGCAAAAAACCCAAACAACAAAACCACGACCTCAAAAAATCCCACAGACAGGGAAACAGGCTGAAACCCCCCAAGAACTCCTCTCTGAGTTTCAAAAAATACCTTAACAGTTGCCTCAGCAAGCAGACTGAAGGTACAATGGGCACGGGCCATGACACGCTGGTCCCTTTGTCCCTCCCCACCAGTGAAGCCTGGGCTGCAGAACAGAGCACACCCCACTGGAACTGCTCTGAGAACACAGTGAGGACTCCAGACCCCAAGGCCACCAGTTTGGTATTTTCACCAAGACCATGAGATCATCTATTACAAAGAAAAAGTAGTGGAAGTTAAGGTGAAGTTGGTAGAGTCTTTCCTTATAACAAAACCCTTGTATTAAACATTTGCTGCCCAAGTGGGATGGGATTTGCCTTGCTCAGAACAGGGCAGAGAGAAACAGGTTAAATTACAGCCAAAATAATAGGAGTCAAGAGACCCAGGCCTGCCTCATCTTTTCCCATTGCAGCTCTGTAAGGGAAAAAAAAATCACAAAAATCTGCAGTATGTCAACCTTCCCCCTTTTCTTTTTACCCCTAAAAAATTCAGTTTCCCTGGAGAAGCAAAGAAAGAGGCTGAAAGGATTTCACATTGAACCACTGCAGTAATTGCCACAATTTCTTCCCTACCAGCTGAAGAGTGAATGGCATGAGTCCAAACTTGGGCAAGGGGAAGGAGGTGACATTCACTTCTCCAGTCTCTGCCTGTAGCCTGCAAGAAAAGCTGGGCTGGAGATCTGCAGATGGAGGAAACTCTCAAATGCCATGACTGCAACAAGAAATGCTACTTGTGGAAAACAAATTCCTAATGTGCTTGCCAGGCTTGGACACTGAAATAACAAACATATATGAAAATACAAAGATTTCTGAAACTTCAGACCCCAAAACTTCAGAATTTTCTTCTTCATAAGCAAAACTGAGACCCAGCTCCAAGTGTAGACAGAAAACTCTAACAGTAAATTGGGAATGTTTTTTCTGCCTCACTTGCATGGGCTGGACAAATCAAGCTGGCAGCTGCCAGCTCCTGGAGGGACTGGTGTGCTCGTGTTGGTGACGCCTTGCATCAACTACAAAAGAAGGAACGATTGCTTCTCTTCTCAGGGCTTCTACTGGTAATAAACTGCAGATCTCCGTTCCTTTCCTCCTCCATTCAGACTGATCTCCAGGGGCACTTTCACAGGTGGATTTTGGTGGCTCCAACACTCAGTCCCAGTCACGCGTGCTCAGAGCCCAAAGGAGCACTGGCTGCTCCTGACCCCTGAGTGTGACCGGTCTGGGACAGGGCCCTCCCGTTCCCCTGCGGGTCTGATCCCCTTCAGCAGGAGGTGCCAAGGCAGCAGAGCACCACAGGAAAATAAAATACACGAGGGCAGTGCCCTGCATTAAAACATCACCGGTCCAGTGACTGCTCAGGGTCAGGTGGGGTTGTAGTAACCTATTTCTCAGGATTTTTTTGCTCATAATTTCCAATTCCCCTGAACTGTTGACTCTCAAAATCACTTAGTAGCACAAGTCTTTTGCTCCTTCTTTGCACACGAACGACCACACTATAACACAAAACATTTATTCCAGAGTCAAACATGTATTCAAAACATTAGCTCCAGCAAAAGAAACAATCAGACACAAGAGCTTTCAGTTCCATTCCCAACAGAACACTTAGTAAGAAGAGAATGACTTTATCAACAAGCAGTAAAAACCTTAGTTTCCCATGTCTGAAAGAGATTTCATTAAATGCTTCCCTTGACTAGGTGCAGATCATTATATTTCTCATAGACTGTAAGCAATGTGAGCCTGTGTCTGCACCACGAGGCCTGAGCCCTGACTGACAGCTCTAGAAATTACAATAAATACTGCAGGAGCACAAGCAATGCTTTCCTAGGAGCCCACTGCCAAACTGACTGCTTCCTTGCAGAGAAACAAACCAAACCAAACCATAAACCTGGGAAAGCTCCATTTAGTGCTGTTTCTCAGATAAGGAGGATACTCATCAGGCAAAGCCACTCCCCATTCCTCATCCCTGCAGGACTCAGGCTCAGACCCCAGGACACGCTCCCTGTGCCCAGCCACAGCCTCTGAGGTTTCTCACCTTCCCAGCTCCTCCCAGGCCACCAGGGATGCAGCAAAGGGAGGTCCCTGTCCAGCCCTGAGGAGGGCTGAGCCTCCCCAGCCTGCCAGCCCACCCAGCCCTGCTTCACCCCCTGCCAAACCAAACCCAACCCTGCTGCACTGGGGTGGGAGGGTGCCCGAAACAGCTCCAAGGGTTCGGCTGCATTATCCACGCACCGACTCCCTGGCAGTGATAAAGGCCACAGTGATGGTGAAAAAAGCTAATTCACAGCCTGAGAAGGATTAATCTTGCTACTGTAAAATGTCTTGGCTACAGTGAGGGTTAGTCAGTCATGGGACGGACGCAAGCCAGAATTAAACCGAGTGCATACAGAAAATTATGCTTTTCTTACAAAGACAGAAGGGGGCAAATAACTGTTAAATTATATTCTTTGCTACATTTTTTACTTAGAAATCAGAGATACCCTGAAAGGTGTGAGGGTGGTACTTTACTCCTCCTACTCTACTTCTTTCCACACTTAAAATGCTCAGACAGTCCTGATTCAGGCAAGGAAACGGCACCATTCTGGATAAGCAAGGCAAACCCACCTCCAACTCCACTACTAATGAGAATTGTCTTAAAAGAGAAGATTCAGTCTTTTCCAGCCCAGTAGCATTTCTCACTTGCAGGTGAGTTAATCACCAATAGCTGTGACCCCTTTCTGCCCCACCTGGAACACTGCTGTGTCACAACAGCTCCCTCCCGGACCCAAAGGCTGCAGCAATGCCCGGTGGGTCAGGAACATCCCCCAGCACGGCTGGAGAACTCAAACACAGCCTGTGCCACTGCCACCAGGAGGGCCAGGCTACAGCTCACAGCCATCCAGCACACGGGGGAACCTACAGGCTTTGCCACTTGCACTCAGTTTGCAGGAAAGGTTTGTGAAACAGCAAAAAGCAACTTGCACACATCTGTGCAATTCCCAGTTCCTGCACAGCCCTTTGTAACCAGCGTGTCCCTCAGAAAGGAACGTGGGCATTACAGGTACGAGGCAGTGCTGCCAGGGAAGGACAGCAGGACACCTGCATGAGCAGGCTGGAGTCTCTCCATGGATTTTTCCAAGCCCCCAGAATCAGATCAGCCCAAGGAAATGCAGATGCAGCAGTACAGCTGCAGCACTTTCTGGTTTAGCTTCATTTTTGTCACTCCTTCAGGCATGTTTAAACGCTGTCTGTGAATAAACACTAGTAAAAGTTGCATGTGTGCATGAAGGAAAAGCTCTTTCCCTTTCCTTGGTGCCAGCCAACACCATCAAAACACTCCAGAGACACCCACACCTTGGGGGAAGGGAAAGCACATGGAAAATAGTTCCATACTAAGATACAGTCAGTGATCACTCAGAGGCTCTTAATGCTGCAGCTCTGATTGCCCTCACACACCAGCAGAGACAAAGGAATGCAATTTGACTGTGCATTCCTAAGAGGAAATTATATTCCCCTCTCTCTGTCTTTCTTAGGCATTTGCAGTTTTTCAGAAAATGACATCAACAGTGTAAATCACCTGGGCCTAATACAATGGACGAAGCCAGAGTAATCAATTCTTATTTATTAATCAGCCTCTATCATGATGTTCCATAATCATTAAACCCCAGTTTGGACACAATAATAATGAAGCTAACAGAACTAATGCAATTTGTGGTGAGTAAGATGTTGGCAGGCAGTGGCAATAACATTGCTTGATAACAATACAGTAAGGCAAACAGGTCTTGGTTGTAAGAAAAGATATTAAAATAGACAAAAGCACATCAAAGAAAGGAGGTATTACATGTACATATTTCCAAGCTGTTATTTAAAAATAAAAAAAGAAAAAAAGAAGAAGATGATAATGTTAGAGACCAATCTGCATCATCAGAAATGAAAGGCTTAGGGTTATATAAAAGCACAGACACAGTAACAGCATTTGAACATCCTCACAGAATCTAAATACAGAGTGAGGTTACAAGAGTCAGATGAAGGAAAAAATGAACATTTCTCTTGGAAGAAAATTCTTTTAATTACAAAAAGGAGTCTGCCTGGGACAGTGCCACGGAAAGCCTGCAAATCCCAGCTATTTGTGCACACCAAAAACAAGAGCCACCCCCTAAACTCTTGGCTGCTTCATTTGCCTCACCCGTGTGAATAGAACAGCTTAAAAAATGGACCAGGGAGAAAACCACAAAGCAAGGAACGGTGCTTAGATCCTTGGGAGCAAAGTCTGCTGCAAATGCCACATTGCTGGGGGTGCTTTTAGTTCTCAAAAACATCCTTGTTCCAATGATCAGAGGAATTTCTGGGTGAGAGGGATCACTGCACCACAGAAGGCACAGTTCAAAGGGACAGCAAGCCACACAGAATAATTCTGTGGCAATATGACCCCTTGAAATGCTCAGAGCAGCAGAGCCCTGCACCTTAAAAATCTCAACTACTAAAAAAGACAGGGTGGAAAAAAAAGGAAAAGAAAGAAAAAAAACTTGTTTATAATAAAGACTACATTCTGTAGCAATTTCCTAGATTCCTGGGGTTAGAAATCTAGATTGCCAATGGATAAGTGAGCCTTAAAATCACATCCCTGCTGACAAAAATTCATTTCTTATAACCGTCTCCATTTACCGGAATGTTGAATCTTTCCCATGGGGAAGGAACAAATGAAAATGTTATTTCTCTGCTCATGAACTCATACCTTTCTGTCTGCTTTTCACTGTTGGCAATTTCATTCTCTTCCAAATTTGACTAAAGCCCATGACCTGGGGGAAATAATGTCTATATAATAATCTTCTGAAACTCTAATTCTGAGTCATGTTTTTTTGGATGTTGCCTCACACTTTATGAAAATTGCACTGAGCTATGAAATGTAAGTGATGTGATGTCTCTGCCTTAACATAATAATTTTGTCTGGTGACCATGTTAATAATAATAGCAATAATAATAATAATAATAATAATAATAATAATAGAGTCTCCTTTGAAAGCAACAAAACTAAAATAAAATTAGTAAAAAAACAATCCATGCCTAATGGCAAGAAAGATGTTGTGGCACCCCATTCCATAGGTTTATTTTCACTGCCCCGTGGAAAGAACGAGTCACAACTGGTAGCAAATTAATGGTGTGAGAGAGGCAAGCAGAAACATCCTGACACTGTGGCTGAGCAGCTTAATAGCCCTAAAGCTGCCCTGACTGTGCTTGGGGGGACCCTGTAAATCCTGGCTCTGCTCCTGGGGCCCTGGCCTGGCTGAACCCCACATCTGCATGTGGGGAGAAAGCACAAACACCTCCATAAAGCATAATTATTGGCTGGGGCCTCTCCAGCAGCTTGCTGAGCAAACTCAGCAGTGGGGATGTTTGCAGTTGATCAACTCTTCCCCCAAAAGCAGGAATAACTTCAGTGTCTGTTTATTGGCTCCACAGCCACACCGGCCGCATCCCTGCCCAGCTCTATAAATCTACCCAAACAAAGCTGTACATTACCAGATGTTTATTTTGGTTTTTTATCCACACTGACCCATAAAATCTACAGTACAGTAGATCAAAAGGTAGAAATCATTAAAAACTTGCTCTGAACAAAATTGGTACTGCCATATGTTTTGGGCCTTCCTCCATGTGAAGCTCCACTTAGCTCCACAGGTATAAATCTAGAATAACCCCATTTTGAGAAACAGCTATTTCACATCTGCAGAGGTGCAGCCTAACGGGTGTTGGTATTTGGTCTCTGATGTTTCTGGGATGAAAAACATATTTATTTATTTATTTACTTATTTACTTATATATATACACACACACATACATTATACATCCAACTGAGAAATGCAAACCAAATGAGGAATGTTTTATTAGTTGGAAAAGAAAAGCCTGGCAATGACAACCTGAGAAATTTTCACCTGATATACCTAACCATTTGATTTGCAGTGAACCAAAGCCCACAGCAATGCATGTTTGCTGCCAGGCAAACACCCTGTAACATTTTCACAGTGCATCCTAAATCTGCACATTGGTAGCCATAAAGTGCATCTTGAATCACGAAGAACAGGGGGAAGTGAGAGTCCAGACCTTCCACAGCAAAAACCATACTCCAGTGTCGTGTGAAAATGCATTTTGCCACTCGGGCACCTCTCTCTCAGAGGCACATCCTGCGTGGGCTGGGCCAGCCTGAGCTCAGGCGAGGCACAGGCCTGGGTCCCCAGGGCCCTCAGGCTTCACAGCTGCCCCATCCTTCTGTGGCTGCTCTGCAATGCCATGAAGCCCTCAATGCACTTGTGTTTGTAGGCTCAGACTCCCAGAGTGCTGTCCAGGAGTGTGTGCACATCCCTGTGTCCCCCAGAGGGACACAGCAGGCACAGGGGTGGGTGTCTCTGGGGACAGTAAAAGCAGGAGGGAGATGATGACGTGAAGGAGGACCCTCGTCCATGGTTTACTGCATGCTAGCACTGGGTTCAAGGGCAAGTCTGGAGCTAAAAGCCCAGGGCAGAGCACTCCTGCAGAGCTCCCCAGGGAAATGGGTCCAGCTCCTGCCAGGCAAACCTCGCTGCAGTGAATCCCCAAAAATCTGGGAACGGCTCCGAGCGCTCTGCAAGCACACACGGGTCTGTCCAGGTGGGTGAATCCCCTTGGGAGCCTCATCCCCAGCCCCTGAAGGGTCACAAACAGCCCCAGACTGAGGCACCTGGGGACAGCACAGCTCAGCCCAAGGAGCTGCACTAACGGGTGAGTTACTCTGGACTTGGGCCACTTCCATCAGGCCTAGCACAGTTTCTCAGTTTTAAACCAATCATCTCTGCCATTTGCCTTCCACACAAGAACTTTAATTTGGATATTCTTCCTAAAGCACCTTCAGATCCTTGGATAAATCCATCTGAGAAGTGCACACTCTTAATTTGTTGTTGTTGTTGCTGCTGTTAATGGTGGTGCTGTAATGCATTTCTTCAGAAAAACCTTACAACTTCCTTACATGACAATGGTAAAAGGTTCATTTTAAATAATCAAGAAAGAAATCATTTCCATTAGATAAAGCAGTCAATAGCATCAGAAATGTGGCTGCAATTACTTGTTGCACTTTACAATGAAATCCTTGTAGTATAATAACCACAAGATGATGAAACACATTTTGTCTCCATTTCACATGACTGACCCCAATTTTGCCAAGGACATCTGAACACATTTAACATACTGAAATCTTCCATTAGGATAATGAAAATACACATTATTGAATTCTGTATTTGCTTTGTAGTGCTACAAATAGCAAATTCAATCTTTCTTACTTTTGGTAGCGACTACACCTGCATAATTGTTCACATTTCTCAGAGGCTGAAATAAGCTACAAAATGAAGAAGGAGAAAGATGTTGACCCCACCATCCATTATGCAGCACTTAGGTGATTTTATTTGCTGTATGTGTTTAGCAAAAGGATTGTGTATAACTTAGCAATCTCCAAAAGATGCACAAGTGCCCTGCACAGGCTGTGTGACACCAGCTAAACTCTAATGAGCAGTTAACAAGAGGTGCTGGAGCACTCCCTGGGAAGGCAGCAATTGCCAGTGTTCATAGCTGTGGGGTGAAACCCAGCTTTGCTTCGAGGTACAAATACCTTGCTTTAAAATCACTGTGTCATGGCCAAGCCCAGTGTGGAAACACACGGTCAGCCTTTTGCTCTCCCTTTTCAAGAGGGGAAATTTCAGCCACAGAGAACTCCCATCAAAGTCTGCCCCAGCTGTTACCTGTTCAGTGCAGATGACACCCTCTCCTTGCTGCCAGGTTTATCTCTGCTTGCCTACAACAACTTTCATCTCCTTTTTTACCCACGGATCTCAAATCAATGAAATTGAAGCCCCACAACTGAGATGCCCAAGGCAACACTGAGAATTGATTTATATCAGAGAAAAAGAAAAATCCAGTCCTTTAGGCTTCTGGTTGAATACAGTAAAGATTTAGACTTTAGATTTAGACTACCAGATATAATAAATACTCCTACCTCTTTTTTAAGGCAGTGGCTCATTATTTTCTTTTCGTGAGCTTTAAACTTTGCTGCAATGCTAGGATAGTGAGTTATATTTGCAAAGTCCCTAATGTTTCATTTGGCTTCTCTGTCAGTGGTTGGCACTCAGATCCCAGGAGGAATTGAGTAAAACAGCCAGTCATCACCCCACTCCTCTCCAGGAGCAATGCTACAGCTGTAGTCACTTCCTATTCAAAAGTAAGGATCCAGTCATGGATCACAGCTTTCATCTGTTGAGCTCTGTTCAGTGCAATCTGCTGAGAAAGCTACAAAATACATATTCCACTCAATATTCCATATTGAGTCTTTGCTCAAAACACTGTAGTAAGTCTGGATGGCCATGAAATTTGGATCATTAATGTCAAGTCCCCTCAACCAAAGAGTGTCCCAGACTCCATGTCTCCCCACCATAGTTTCAGAACCTCAAGCAATGGTCCCCATTGCTCTGTGAATATGAGGGGTTTAATCTCAGAAAATTTTGAAGTCTGCCTCACCCACAGAAAGCTCCAATGTTGAAAATGACAACACAACTCAACAGGGAAGACATTCCACACTCTGACTGCAATCCCAGCACCTTTCTGCTGTACTTGGCTGAAAGACAGGTATGAAGTGACAGTGAAATTCACAGCCAAAGAGGAAGTCTGAGTCTCCAAAATTCCAGAAGTGCATTCTGTAAATTGTTACCCCAGGTCTGCAATGTCACCAGGAATGAGGGACGTTCAAAGATGCTGCAGCCTCTGGACTCAAGGCACCTCCATTCCAGCCCAGCTTCCCCCAGACCAGCTGGGGGTCACTCTGAGTAAGCACCAACAATGCCCAAGGACCTACACGGCCCTGGGGCCAGTATGGACCAGTAAGGCCACAGAAGTGGTGGCTCAAGCCACGTCCCTGCTGTGACAGCTGGAGGCACAGCATGAATTCTCTCAACACTGACAATTCAGAGCACCCCTGGGACAAGGGGTTCTAGATGCTGCTCTCCTTCAGAGTCACTTTTTCTGCACAGAGCAATAGAAAAGATGGAGAGGAGAACAATGTCCTGCTAAGGACTCACAGCCCTGCCAGAGATCAGAGTTCACTGCTGCTCATCTGCACTGCATGGCTTTGGCCTTGTGCAACCACATGGCACCACACCAGCATCAGGGAGGCACTGAAAAACAGGAGCTTCCTCTCACAGTCTAATGTTTTACAGCTATCACAGACAAATGTGCAATTGCAAACATCTCGGCACAAAGCTTTGGAGACCTTGGAAAGCAAATTGCCTTCATTTGTGCTTCTGCGTGTTTTGAATCCCATGATCTGATCTCTAACTGTTACTGCTGTAACAGTCTGGAAGATCTATTAAAACTTGCAGACTCTGGTTTTCTGCCTTTCATCAGAATGCCAAATTTACCTCCATCTACTTCATCTGAAGGAAGCTGAGCTACAACAGTGATACATTTGGAGAAGATGCTCTCGAGGCAAAAACCTGTTCCATAAAACACAGAATCTGAGCTGCGACTGAAATGCTGGCTGGATTTCCAAAACCATTCAAGTTAAATGGAATGGTTAAAGAATAATTTCCACTAAGGAAATTAAAGTTAGAATGGTTCTTTAGCAGTCATTTTGACTGACAAAGGATGGATTCTCCATGCTATTACACTGCTTTTACTCCAGTGCAGTTCTATCTATTTCAGTGTTTACTAATTCCAGTTCAAGGGAGATGATCAAAATTACAGTCAATTGAGTCTGATATAAAGAAGTTCTCAGATTTCTCCACTCCATTAACATCAATTTCTGCACTCCATTAACAGCAGCTTTATTCTGGTGTAACTGCATTGATTTCAAAAGAGTTACACAATCCTGACGTCGGTGTTAAAGAAACAGAAAATCAGACCCTTTTTCTTTAACAGTTTTATTATTCTGAAAAGTATTACTTCCCTCAGACCATTAATGCGAAAGAAACACAAAAATATTCTTGTGAAAGTAATAGCTGAACAATCTAGCAGGTAAGACCTGCATTTAGGTTGTGACCCAAAGCCTACTGAAGTCAGTGACTTTTACACCCGGCCCTTTGCTCCCTCTTTAACCAAAGTTAACACACCCAGCACCGAGGATGCTGCAGCCCTGCCCTGCAGTGCTGAACAGACTGACCTTTGAACCCCAGCTGCTGAAAATAATTGCACTGAGCCACGTCAGCTATTTCCACTGTTGCCCATTTCACTCCAAGCTAGCAGTTCCCACATAAATTGGATTCCAAGACGAGGAGCTCCAACAGGCTCTGAGGTTTGCTGTGCGGGTGCACGGACACACGTTCGTGCAGACACATAAATACCAACTCCATGGATCACAGAGGATGATCTGCTCTATTAACTTCCAGTCACTGAGAATTATATGTACTGAGATCAAACAAAGAATGTGCATTGACTTCAATATGCTTTAAATCAGGCCTAAAATAAAGAGATTGGTTGGACTGAAGTACAATAGCCTCTTAAATATTTCAAAAGCTACAGTTTAGCAGAATGAAAACATGCCATAGCAGTGCTGTTCCTAGAAAACACACGCACCAGTCTATGCACATGGCTGTGAATAAACAGCTGACATTCTCTGCATTTACTCTGAAGCAATTGCTTAAATAAAAAAAAAAAATTGTCTGTGACATAAATAATCCAGTAGGTTAAATTCCCAGAAGTGTCAGCTTTTGTATTATTGATGTCTAATATTTTAAAATAAAATCAAGTACGATTAATCTTCTTGTATTACTATAACGAGTGGAAAGAAATCACTGGCAGAATGCATTAGTGGTTATCAAAAACAATCAACTGCATCTTCTACATTCAACCAAAATGAGTGGATGATACTAGAGGAAAGATTAAATGGAAAACTGATCATGGGATATGGAAGCCTCTCTCTGTTTTTAATGGAAATACATATGAAAATATCATTACAACTGTGCTGCTAAGTATGCAATAGTGAGGTTGCTGAACCAAAATACATCGGTATTGAAACGCCTGACAAAAAGATAATAACCTTGAAATGGGTTTGATGGTTCACTCTGAGCTCTAGTTCTACCAAATCTTTAAAAAAAGATAATAATCTAACAGAATACTGTGATCCCACCCATTCCCATTGGGTCTAAGGTGCTGTATATTCTGAGTAAATCAGGGGCCCTTCAGTGCTCATCAGGGTGCACAGGGCCCATGCAATGAAAATAAAACTCCTATGGCAATCACCAGGAGATGGTTCTCCACCAAATACTGCCACACAACTAAAACAATGCTTTGTTTCTGAGGTCAGAGGATGTTTTTCAGAGAGCCTGACTAGGAAAAGCTTTACCCACACCAGCTTAATTCACACAGAAATGCAAACCAGTGTAAGCACTACAGATTAACTAACTATGCACAAAAGTTACCAGCTCTGCGTATGGAAGTACAAGTCTGTCAAGATTGTATGAAATACCCACCCAAAAAAAGTGTTATCCTTTCCCAGTTGGGGAAAAAAAAAGGTTTAAATCAAAATAAATGCTTAATTCACATGGAAATGTAAAATCCATGGGATTAGATTCAGCAGTATTATATCAGGAATGCAAAAGTTGTGTTTCAGTATTGATTAATGCCAGCAAGGCTTGAATTTGCATGTAATTTACAATCACTTCCTTCAACAAATGTCTTCATTTAGTATTATTATGAGTTTGGCATGACAAGATTATTACAAATCACTCTCTATCAGGAAGAATCACCGAGAACCCCACCATTTATTTGGAAATACTGCAACAGACATGATTGGGTGAGAAGGTATAAACATGGTTTATGTACAGAGTGCTGTACATTACTCAAGTGCACTCGTGTCACATGCAGATTAGGAAAATTATTAGTTCTGTTCTGATGGTGTTCCCAATATGCTGCAGCCAAACACACGGAAGGTGTAGTTCCCCCCGTGTGGAGCTTCCAGCTGGAATTGCTGCTCAGGTGCTGGGCAGAGCTGGAGGCAGGAGAGCCCCAGCAGGGCAGGGAGGGCAGGCAGCAGCACAGAGCCACCAGCTCTGCCAGCAGCCAGGCTGCCCAGGATGGGCCTGGGAGCTCTGGTTAGCCTGCAGTGAGGGATTTCAATCAGATGGCCACAGGTACCAGGTCACCAGCCCAGACCATCTCCCCCAGCCCGACGGCCCCAGCAGAGACAAGGCCACAGCTCATGGAGCAGCTCCTGCAGTGCTCAGCCTTTCAGCTTGGAGGGTTTTGTCTCCAATTTTGGTTTAAGTTACTGTGCTTTAGCAGCCATTGGTTCACCTGCCTTGCAGAGCAGTAATCTCCATCCCAGGGGCAGGACAGGCAGCCTGAGGGCCATAACCTCTGCAGCTGGTTTTGCCTTTCATTTGCCACAGCTTGCAAGGCAGGGACCCCGGGCAGGACTGGTCACGGGGCTGGATTTCAACAGAGCACTTAGGACCAGTGAAATCTGCAGAACAAGTGGCGATTAAAGTCAAGCAGGTGCCTAAATGCTCAGCCAGACTGAGATCATTTAACCTGCACCAAGACTCTGGACTTGCCTGGACAGCTCAGTTGACAAAATTCATCCATGGGATGAATGCAGGGCCTGTCCCAGCCTGTGTGTTAATTATTGACATTGACTTGGGTAATTTTGGATTCTTGTATAGAAGTGTTGTTTTGAATGAAAAGCTTTAACAACCAATATCACAAAGCACACACATTTCCACTGAACAGGCCAGGACTGTAAATGCAACATAAAGCAGAAGAGAACATACAATTCTTCCAGCCTTTATCATTCACACTGAATTTCCAAAGTGCAGATCATGGCAGACACTGAAACATTTTCTCATTTTGAAAGAAGTCCAGGCAAGCACCACATGCTGTGAAATATTATCTTATGGGAGTTGTTTTGATAAAAACAAATGGCCAATCCTAAAGATTAATGCTTCATATGATGTGTTCAGGTTATTAATCCCACCTTCTTCTTTCCACCAGCCCTGATAGTGAGTGTTTTCTGGAAAACTGCATGGAGCCAGATGGTTAACTATTGGAAATCTATACTAAAAAGATTAATGTTACCCCATGACAGGGATCAGTCATTTGTAGAGATTTCCTAATACAAACGGTGCCATTTGTTTATTCAGACTGGCTGGATGAGCCATACTCTAAGGAGAGCCTAATTAGTTCTCAAAGATTTTCAAAACATTGGGGCCCAGCTGCTGAGCTGCAGTTCCACATCTGAAGGGAAATTACAGGCGTAGAGAGGTATCCAAGTACCACCAGCAGCCAGGCAGGCAGGTGAGAGTGACTGCTGCTCAGGCTGCCTCAGCTGATCACTCTAACATGCTCTGGGGAAAGCTCCTGGTGTCCTGGACAAGTTAAATATTTACAAGTGGCCACTGGAAAGACTCCAGTGCCAGTCACAGATTCAATACTGCAGTGCTGGGGGCCATCACTCCTTAGACAGGAGAACAGCTGCAGTCTGAACGCCCACCTACCCCCATCAGTCTCAACACAGCCCACTCGAAGGCACAGGAACAAATTCCCACCATCTCCACATCCTGCTTTCCTGTGTAAACTAAACACACCGCAAGGGAGATGGGCAGGAAAGAAACAGGTGTGTTTTACACAGAAAATTCAAAGTGTGAACAGTGCTTACTAAATTTCACAGTAGCCCTTCTTCCAGATGGATAAAAGAACCAGTATGTGCAAGGCCACTGCAATTTCCACAGCACTCAGATTAAAGCCCCTGCATTCAGGGGAGCGGTGAAGCACATGCTTTAAAGTGAAGCACACACTTAAATCCCATTGACTTCAGTTATGCGTGTGTGCTTACACGCTCTCCTGAATAAAATAGATGTAAGCATGTGTTTAAACTTGAACCTCTGCTTTGTTGAGATGAGACTGTGAAGAGGAGAGTGAAATTTAAACTGATGCGAGAAATGGTGCTTTTATCTCCAAGCAACAAGGCCTTTCCATCAACAGAGAACAGAGCCAGGTGTTTTTTGTGGGGGGGAAAATCTACATACGAGTGCTTTTCTTTTCCTTCAAAGGGACATAAAGAGTGAAAAAAAAGCAAAAGAAAACCATTAAAACAGAATGTTTTTACATAAACTATCCAAATGCTCAGTTCATCAGTATGAGAACGCTGCCAGTGCTGAGGCTGAGGCCAGGACAGATGTTGAGTTACAAACAGCTGTTGCAATTGAAGCCACTGCAAACTCCCCACTGGTTGTTATTGCTCCCCCACGGAAGCTCCCACATGTGCCCTGCAGCCAGCAGAAGGGATCTGGGCATGCACCTCCCTCCACCACCAGCAAAATCAACCACATCAGCTTAAAAGAGCAAAATTAACTCGAGCTGTGATTAAATCCATTCGGGGTTGGGCGGGGATGGAGGTGCAGGAGCACTCCCAGTACTGCCAGGAGATTTCAGACAGTGAGAGCAACAACAGCTGACGTGGCCTCGAGATTCATATGCATGCTCCATACTGTAGAGTGATATATGAGGTTTTCTTTCAAAAAGTAGCACCTGACAAAGAAAACCCGTTCAAAAAAATGGTGTGTCCCAAGAATTACAACCATTTGGATCATTTTTTTGGTGTAAAGAAAGGTCAAGTGTAATGGGCTGGGCTAAAAAGCAAATTTAGGAGTATATGAAAACATCAGTTTTGTTGTACATAAATTTCTAGAGCAAAACAAGCAAAACGCCCCAAAATAACAACAAAAGCATTTTCCTAGAAATTTGCACAGACCAATGTGATTTGTGAAGCATGTCACACATCCAGGGCCTGTCTTGTTTCTCACTCAATCAGCCAGGCCAGGAGAGCAGCCGGGCACAGCTGATGCAGCCAGGGAGCTGCTGGGACTGAGAACTCTGGTACCAGACCTGGAGAGTTTTCCTTTGGAATCCTGTGCCTTTGCACACCCACAAACACACTGATGGCTCTGGACAGCAACTGTGAACTGGCTTCTGGTTTATAAGATCACGTAGTTATTTACACATAATATTTCTGCATTATATTCTTTTCTTTTAAGTGCTTTTAGGTTTTGTTTTCCATCTCAAACTTCACAGTTAACTTCACTTAGGGGCATTTTGAGACAAAGACTGTTGATATATAGAAACTAATGAAAGAATCTGAGATTCTGCCACAGTACCAAAATCAAAATCATTCTGGGACTACACAGAAATTTAAACCAAAATGTTTTACACATCACCCCAAAATCACCTCCCCTTTGATCCTGTATCACTTATTCCATATGTGTCCACTCATGATGCAGGAGAGTATTTTCTGCCAATGTATATGCAAAAGCTCCATGAAACAAAGTAGGATTAACTACACTTAAATCAAGACACCTTAATTTGGAGAAGTGAGAGCTTTAAAAACAGGTATTTATTAAGAAAGTGAATTTCTAAGTAGTATCCTTCTTGGTGGTATAAATATCCAACAGACTTAATCAAGAGCACATCTTGGAGGAAATATTAAAGCAGCATATGATTTGATAGCAATGAAAAAAAAGCAATCAAAGCAGAGTATGGCAATAAATTAATAGAAAAAGTTATCTATCCAAACCAGACTAAAAGTAATTTTGTAAGTCAGCAGTAAAAAGTTGAATAAACACTAATTTAATCTATTTTAGATGCAGCAGTCAACAGATGAAATACTTTACTGCTCTCTAGCTATGTGGACACAGTCAACTGACACAATAATTGAAAAGAAGGAGAAACAGAGTCCCTGTGGAAGCAGGGGCACAGGAACACGGGGAGACACAGACCTCCTGTGCCAGGGAAGCTGTTTGTCAAGGCAAAGCTGCAAAGCAGAGTTTGGATGCAATGACCTGCAGATAATGGCTGTGACCTGTTTCTACCATCCTGCCTTTCCACGGCGCTTTCAGGCAGCACAGTCACCCCTTCACAGGGAACAAGCACTTCCCATTCCTCCGGGGTGTGCAGAGAAAGGCAACAATCAGTTCCTCCAAAGGGGGATCCTGTGCCATAAGCAACAAATCTCCTGGTGGAATGAGGAAGAAATAGATGGGAGACACAGAACAGGTTGTCAGTGGAATTTCTTGGGATTGCCACTTCTCAAAGCCCTTTATTCCAGTTGTTCCCTTACATATTCATCACCAGCACCAGGCAGAGCCCCTGGAGAAGACGTGGAGAAGTTTTAGGAAACCAGGCTACCAACAGCAAAAGACTGCTATGATTTATTTCCTATCTGACATTATTTATGCAAGTGAGCATGTGACAGCCTGAGCATCCCACAGCTCTGCCCCACGCTGCCTGAAGTTCTCTTTATCTTCCCAAACAAGCTGCAGCAAACCCACCTTCAGCTGAACATCCCAGGTGATATTTTCAAGAAATAATAAAGAGGCTTTAGTTATTATCACTCCAGGCATTTGTACTGCAGATAGGCAAGGAAAAGGACTTTATAACTGAGCTGAGAAATGAAGAGCAAATTCAAAGCAGTTTAATGACACTCAGACAATGATAGCAAAGCAGAGGAAAGAAAAAAGAAACACTGGGAACTGAACTGCAAAGATGAAAGCAAGAAGTAATCAATGGTTAATGATGATAAAAGCAACAAAATTAAACATAAGCTTTGACTCTGAAAGGCACCTAAGCAAGTGAGCTCCTCAGCCTAAAGCCAGGCTCAAACTTGATAAAACTGTCAGATTAGCTCAACAACAAGCCTTCTCCAAATGTTCCTTTTAAATAAATGAATGTAGACATTGGAACATGGTTTTCTAGTTAAATACAACAAAATTTCTACTGATTCAATGAGAACAAAGCCCTTTGAACTGATGAAGTACTCTCTAAGAAAGAATATGGTGCTCAGAGGGCTGTCAAGTGGCCTCTTGCCATGAATTCATAATGATGTCGACCTTTTATTTACTGTTTCTATACCACAGGCAATTTAAGTTAGCAAGATGTTCTTAGTAAACCAAAACCATAAAAATTTCTGCAAACTGCTGGGAAACACTGGGCAAATGAAGGGCACTGGGGATGAATGAGGAAGGTTATTAGGAAGCAGAGTGGGAATCACAAGAAAGTGTGTTCTTTTTCTTGCTCAGGGTCAAGGAGTGCTTCTACCACAGAATAAAATGCAGTGTCACACCAGGTGTCATTGCATTAATACATCAAGGAGCCAAGGAAGAAGCTCTGCTCTCACTATCATTTGCAGGCCTTTTTTTCCCTCTTTTCCTTTTTTTAAACAACATTAAATTTGCATTAGCTTGGATGGGGAAAAAGGATGGCCTATAAAGGGAGAGAGGGCTGAATTAATATTCATAAGCAACACACTGGAAGAATGCAGAAGGGGTGATTTGAGGGAGCTTGGAAAGGGAAAGGAGACGCAGCCATTAGTCCTAGAGACCTCCTGTGTCACATGCTCGGCTCCCAAGCAAGAACTGCAGTCAGTGTCTCTTCCCCATCTACACTAAATATTGCCTGCTCTGAACAGCTTTTGGATTCCCCACTCCAGGGCACTCCAGGGAGGAAGCTGTTTTGGCTGAAGCTGGGCAGGAGCAGGTGGCACTCACCAGCTGTAAGTAATTTTGCTCTTGTTGGCACCACAGCGGTTCTTGGACTTCTCACAGTTTGTGTTCAGTGGGGAAGGGGGGGCGGGGAGGGAGCAAACAAGTCCTGGGTGGTGTTTAACAGCATCCCAGGCTCCAGGCTGCCTCTGCCAAGCTGGCAGCCCGAAGCAGAGCACACGGAGCTTCCAGAGGTGCCTGCAGGGATGTGCCAGCCCGGGTCAGGCTGGCTGAGCTCCCATCCTCTGCTGTTCTCCCATCCTCTGCTGAGCTCCCATCCTCTGCTGTTCTCCCATCCTCTGTTCTCCCATCCTCTGCTGAGCTCCCATCCTCTGCTGCGCTCCCATCCTCTGCTGTTCTCCCATCCTCTGCTGCTCTCCCATCCTCTGTTCTCCCATCCTCTGCTGAGTTCCCATCCTCTGTTCTCCCATCCTCTGCTGAGCTCCCATCCTCTGCTGAGCTCCCATCCTCTGCTGTGCTCCCATCCTCTGCTGAGCTCCCATCCTCTGCTGTTCTCCCATCCTCTGCTGAGCTCCCATCCTCTGCTGAGCTCCCATCAGCCTGTCACAGCTGCCACTGCGAGGTGCCAAGCCCTGCAGCCAGATGTGACTGCTGCACAGGGAGAGAGGAGAGGAGGGATCTCTCTGCAGATGGGCTGTCAGCACCGGGGCCTTCCAGAGAGCCCCGGCACAAATCCCTTTTCCCAGCACCTGTGCTGCCAATTCTCCAGCCTCTGCATGTGCCCAGCTACAGAAACGGGGGCTGCAGTTGGAAAATTTCTGGGGCTACTGTTGCTGTGCAAATGTACAACAGCACAAATACTCCAATTATTACATTTAATGTCACATTTCATCAAAGAAAAGAAAGCAGAACCTGGATACCGTAAGTGTGGCAAAGCCATCAAACTATTTGTCTAGAATTAGTTCCATCTTCAGAAGCCACCTGAGAAATCAAAAGTTAAGCATGGATGCAGGACAAGAGGCAGCAGTTCTCTTCTATTCTCCATTCCTCATCACAACGGAGGGAACATGAACTTGCATGACCATCTCTACTGGAAGAATTTTTTTACGTGCTTCAAAAATCTTAAATCTCTCTCATTCCTTTCAGCTGTGCACCATGAAACCCCTTCCATCTGGGGTCAGAAACGATTCCTAGAAACTGCAACACTTTCCTCTTGCATTCACTGCTCCACGCCAGCCCAGCACTTGGTTTGAAAGGTTCCTTTCACTTCCAAATGGCACAAATGTCATCATGTGCTGTGGTGATGCCACTCCAAATGTGAACTTCACTCTCTGAACCAGCCCGGCACATGCACTCACCAGAACAGTTATTTTTTCCCCCTCCAAGCTCACCCTTCATCACCATCCCTGACAGACAAGTCCTTCTTGGCAAAGATTAACACTTTGCTAATCAAGTTATCTCCTAATCTTTTATTTTAACTGGTATCTACTCTGCCATTTAACAACAACCTCTTTTCAGCTGCTAAGGTGGAACAATTAGTCAATATTATTCATATTATGAGGTTCTATTACAGAAATAGCTTGAAATCTGTTTGCCCAGTACTCCTCAAACACACAGGTGGGCACTTGGTGATGAAGAGTGCTGTTACACGGGCCACAGAATGAAACGAACAGCTAAAACATTCATAATAAATACCCATAGAAACGACTTCCTTTTCATTCACAGGCAACTAATTTTCAGAGTTTTCCCTTATAAATTCTTTCACAGTGATGCTGCACAATAGGGCCAAGTCCACTGATATGATACACCAACCTTGAGATGGTCCCAAAAGCAGGGCTGGGGATGCAGAACCTCCCCCAGCAGCAGGGAGCAGTCCCTGGGCAGCACGGGCAGCAGCGGCTCTGGGGTGCAGGGCTTGACTGCAGGAGCCAGAGCCCTGCTCAGCCCAGGCCTCAGAGCACCGTGGCAGCCACAGCTCACAGCATCAGCAGAGATGAGATTTCAGGAGGTGAATGTAAGCTACTTCAGCTGAATGCACATTAACCCTGGGGTGGAGCGAAGATGAAAATATTTACCCTGATTTTTTTTTTTTTAACAGATTTACCATTGCTAAAGGAAAGGCCATGAAAAATCTTGACTTCCTAATGGTCTGAGAACAGCAATAACCTAATAATCATTTTCTTATGGACAAAATACTCCCAAATATTTCTAATGAACCATTACAGCACGCATTGCAACTTTACAAGCCTTCATTTAATTACTTCCACTGAAACAAACACACAAATCTTCCAGCTCGGTGCTGCCACACGCACAGACTCTCTGAGCACCAAGCCCTCAGCAACCTTCCTCTGATGGACATTTTTTTTCCAGGAAATGACACAGAGACATAGGTAAAAGGTGATTTAGATAGACTGCTGTGTCACAAATTGTCAGGATCTGATTTAAAGACCTTGCCTTTGTCAAGAAAGACAGTTGGGTGTCTGCTTTAAAGAAGTACTGGGAATATTTTCATCAAAGGTTTGAATTGAAAAACAGTGGGAGGTAAATATCTGAGATGTTGCCAAGAAAGACCGCTATATCCGTGCAATTACCATTAACAGGGGACAGCAGTGGTTCAATGAAGTAATTCAATCTGGTGTCCTACATTTTAGCAGACAGCAATTTTGAGTTCTGACATAAAAGGCTGAGAAAGGGGATTGGACTCTTTTCTCTGAAATTCAGCCTTAATTCTTGCAATCAGGAGATGTGTTCTCTGCTTCAGGTACAAGCCCTACTATCCCTCCAAGGGACTCAAAAGAATAACCCAATATTCACCTTCAAAAGAAGAATAACCTAATATTCACCTTAACACCACTCATTCGCATAGGAACAAGTCATACTTTGGGCAAGTTTCAGAACTGAGTGCCTGCAGTATTACAGCATTTTCCTCCTGACTTAACTATCTCAGTATTTCCTGACTTGTAAATTTTGTAACAAGAAAAAGACCCATTGTTTTAAAAAAATAAACAATGTGATGTAGCCTAAATTAATAAATGCATTCTTCCAAAATATAAGAGAGAGAGAGACTGTATTTCTCAGAAAATGGCAAAATGAAAAGCTTATGGAAACTGCCATCAGAATAATACCATCACATGGCTTCTCCTCCTCATTCATCCATCCATCCTGCATGCTCCTGCTTCCTTAGAGGCTTTTGCATTATCTTTCTCCACAGTGATCCTATCAGTCAGTCCAGTGACTGCTCTGGTGCTTTCCAAGGGCTCCAGGTTTGCAGAGCAGCTCTGCATTTCTCCTCTGCAGGGCAGCCCAGGCTGGCACAGGGCTCCCGTGCTGGGCCCAGGATGAGCTTCACTCCCTCTCCTCACAGCACCCACCCAGACAAGCACCACAAACCCCCTTTCCAGGGAAATCACCACGTTTTACCCTTTTAGCTCCTTTCTACCACAGTGCTTTTTTTGCCATAACCCCTTTTTGCATAAGAGTGTGCTGATCTATAAATTCTCGTGTTACACCCTGCAGAGACCTTGAAAGGTTCTCCCATTAACTGCACGTAGTTGAAAATGCTAATTTTGTATCTTACTGAGCAAAATCTCACCACAAACAATAATGACATGAGATAATTTGCAATAGGAACAGTCCAGTGTCGCTCTTTCCACTGGGCTACAAACAAATTCCACCAAGTTGCAAAACATCACAGAGAAGAGCAAGCTGGCTCTGGTGTCACACAGGACGTGGTGAGCCCCCTTCACACATGGCACAAACCCAGGAGTCACTGCAGCAGCCCAGCGAGGGACTGCACAGCCCTTCCCTTTCCAGGACACCACACAGAACCTCCTCTAGAGACCCAGCACCATCCTTCCCCCAAAATATCAAACACACGAGCAGGCACTGCTGCTGAGCATTCTCTTGTACTGATAGGAAACTGAGACCCCTGGAAGATGGAGGCTCTGTATGTGACAGCTTAACTGCTTGCAATCAAACTAA
Source organism: Daphoenositta chrysoptera (assembly GCA_013397915.1). Classification (NCBI taxonomy): domain Eukaryota; kingdom Metazoa; phylum Chordata; class Aves; order Passeriformes; genus Daphoenositta; species Daphoenositta chrysoptera. The sequence continues at coordinate 814,327 of VZRO01007509.1, read as the reverse complement.
TTTGCAGTACGATGACCTGAAATGAGTTTAAAAGCACCATAATGCATGTTTAGCAATCAGTGAAGCAATCCTTTATTATTCAGGTTCACATCTGCAATTTGTGTCACGTGTTACAGGAGAGAGAAAGAGGGGAAACACAAAAAAGAATCCTTTTGCTTTGCAGGAGCTGATGAGCAAAACCTGAGGCACAGTAACACGGGACGTTCGAGACCAAACTTAGACTGGCAGCAAATCTTAAGTCTTTCTGCTACTTACAGGAATCTTACAATGTCCAGAAGAAGAAATTATTAAATTAAACACTTGCCTATAAATGATTATGTCTTGATTTTTCTAAATTGATTTTTGCTGGAAAAAAATGATTAAGCCAGTTCACCTGAAATACCATCAAAAATATGAACTAAGTATGCCTCCAGGGTTTTAAACTGTAAATGAAGTTATCAACCAACCACTTTCAACACTCCCCTTTCTACTGGTTACAGAAGTGGGAGACCCTTCTGGCAAATAATGGAGAGTTTCATATCACCTCTCCAAATCCATAAATATACATCTAATACATCTTATTTCCTTCCTTTTACCCTTTTTTTATGATGGCTCAAATCATCACACTTGTAATCCTTGAAAAAAAGATGGCTCCAACAAGGAAAGTGGGGAACCATGCACAGAGGAAGAAGGGAAAGGGACCAACAAGCTGGAGACACTTGCTGAAGAAAACTAAGAGCAGTAAATGTAACACCATTCCAGAAATTAGAAAAATAAAATTTTAAAAAAAGACACAGGAAAGACACAGAAGTGCCAAACTGAGGCAAAGCCATTAGAGGAAGCACAGAACTGCTCAGTTCTGAGAACTCCAGCAGGACTGGGCTTGGGCAAGGAGAGGGAAAGCCCAGGCCAGCACCCTCTGCTCGATGCTGAGTGACAACTCCTTGGGGATATCACCTCCTGAATCACCACAGTATCTGGGGACCCTCCTAAAGAAACTAGTATGAAGTTATTAAAGACATTTCATTGCTCAGACAGAGGATGGCAATCTGTATTTCAGCAATGAGGGGACAAACTGGAAAGATCTGAAGTTCTGAAATCTGGTCTCAGTTCTGTTTGGTTGGGTAAGAAACTGGTGCCCTACTCTCTTTCTATATTATTTGGACAACACAGTTTCACACAATTCAAAGAACTGTAGGGATTAATACTTTAAGTTCAAAGCATGTTATTCAAAAAGCATGAGTGTGCTTAGGGCAGGGTTCTACAGTGTTTGAGGAAATACCATCCTGAAGGGCTGTAAAAATAACCCAGACCTTCACCATCTCTGTTCAAAGTCATCGGAGGAGAGACCTATCCTGACCAAAATCCAGCCCAGGTCATTTATTCTGCTTGCCGAATCTTTCCCCAAATACTGAGTTAATAAAATGTGAAATACACAGTTTTCTTCTCCAAAACCTGTTGTTTTGCTCCATCTATTCTTACTGTGATGAGCAGGATGCTGGAAATGCAGCTGCTCTTGCTCTTCTTGCTTTGCTGGTCATGTTGTTAGCAAACTCTTTAATGAGTCTCAGTTCTCCCTAGGAACAGCACTAGAGTTTATAAATGCTGAAATTAATAGACCTGGGGTAGACTTTATTACATGCAATGTATTTAGTTGGCAATGATGATGCCTCCCTTATAGCAGCAGTTAGAATAAACTGCATTTTTAATGGCTCCTGGAAAACAAAAGACAACACCTAAAAGACTTCAGATGAAGAAACACCACGTTTCTTGGTCTCAGTGCACCACACCAAATCTGCTCCACTGAGGGCTGCAAACACTAATGAGTAATTACAGCCCACAGAGAGATTTCTACTGGGGATCTTGTCCACTTTTGTCGAATCTGAATTTACTATCAGAAGATTCATAACCTCTGTTGTCAGCTTCACTTCTGCAAAGAATGGGCACATGGAGAATTTAAAGTGAAGCTAAAATGGATTTCAATATACCCTTCACAATAATAGTTGGTAAAACTAATTACAGTGAGAAAATTGGAGATCATTCATTACCCTACTAAGCAAATTAGGATTCGTTAAGAATGATTTATAGTGCCAAACAGGGGATAAGAAGGATCCTCTTTCCAGCTCTATTCACAGGGGACATGACAGTTTGTGGTGTGGTGCCACCCCAGCAGCCCCCGTGCAGTGCCTTTGTGGACCTCAGGGTGTTTCAGATGGACACACACTTTTACATCAGCAAAATACATTTAAATGTTTGGCTTCTAAAGCCAAGCACTAAAATTAACTGAGCTTCTTAACCTACTTGCAAGAACAACAGTTCTTTATTTACCAACACCACTGTGCACACGATGTGCAGTAAAGGACTGCATCCCTTCTGTAGCTCTGGCTGTTGGATTTATTGAACCCCTTTCAAATGATAATTTTGATCTAATCTGTTTCTCTCCTGTGGAAGCCAATGGGCCCTACTGCACCTCCCTGGAGTGGAGTCTCTTCACACACTCTCACCGAGGAGAGTCATCAACATCACAAACCTGACCACCTCCAGGAACCAAGCACAGCTCCCCAGCATCACTGCCAGAGCACATGGACCAGGCACCGAGGAAAATCTACTCTTTGAAGGGCTCTCTGAGCACAGAGAACGTGCTGGTCTAACTAATTCCACATTTCTTCTGCAAGGTAATGTCTCGGGTGGAAATCACTCTGCTTGCACAGAGAAATAGCTGGCCTTATCTAGGCCAAAGACTGGTTTTCCATCATCTCCATACTAAACACCACTGGTGCTCCCCTTGTTCTCCCTGGGATGGGTTTTTAGAGCTCTGAGTAATGTAATGCAACATTGCACAGTGTCCCAGTGGCACGCTGGAGCTGCACAAACATCTGCTGAACCCAACCACTCAGGGCCAAACTGGATAGCACAGCTGATTAGCCAGAGCCTTTGGGAATAAGCTCACGATTTATGTTTGTCTGAGTCACCAGCCCATGTGCAAAGCACAGTTTTAGCTTTTCTTTCCTTTTTTTTTTAAGGTGGAGCAAGAGCACTGTTTGGAAAAGAAGGGTCACAGGAGTCCTCTGCCTTCCCAATGTTATTTCCAGTACCAGCTTATTATCAAATTCTACCCAGCTCTGAAAAATTCGCAAATTCCCTGCATTTGGAGGAAAAGAAAATAACACAAACCTGCAATCCANGCAAAAAAAAAAAAAAAAAACCGAAAAACAAAAAAAAAAAAAAAAAAAAACCAAAAAAACAAAAAAAAAACATTACCAGAGGAATGGAAAACCCTCAGAAACTGCAACAAAGACTCAAGAAGCAGACCCATACAGAAAATGGAAATAGGCTGCCAAGAACAGAGAAGCTGCACAATTGCCAAAGAACCTGACAATCTTGGGAATCGGGGTTGTTGTTTAGAAGCAAAATACTCAGTCATTTAAGTTTTGATTTCTGCTCTGATTTGTGTTGCAAACCAATGAACCAGTATCTACTTTAACATGAATTTGGCTGGGTGCAAGATACACAAACGAGCAAAAATCATTCTTCAAAGCTAGGAAAGAGAAAAGGCTTTACTGTTATACAAATTCCAATCTTATTCTAAAACATCTTAACCTCCTGAAATCTTAAGACAGCTGGACAACATTAGAAACTCCCATAATTCAAATAGCTTTCCTTTTAAAGTTAACAAGATGGTGATTTTTTTCTAAAATTCTAACTACTTTCCAATTATCTGATCTGACATCTTGATGAGATGTAATCTACCTGATAATCTGTCTTTGATGAGAGACAATGACAATTTGCAATGCAAAAAATATCGAAGACAACTGGGAGATCTTCCAGGAAGTATTGAGTTATGATTTCTTAGGATGCACCAATATTAACAGCACATCTAAATTTTTTTTTCACATGCACCAATCATAGACTGGACTGATCCCATTGGAAGCAGTAAAGTCAGGCCAGACAAAAGGCTTACAGGAGAATTAGAATGATTTTTACCTCTTCTTTCCTGACTATTGATTTAATAATATGCAGAAAGGATGGGAAAGTGTCTCTGACAAGGAGCACCAGGACAGGTGAAACAGACTCCAACAAAAATGTCTTTTAAACAGAATCTACAGAACACACCAACACCTGTGAAAGCAGTAGAAGAGAGTTGTTCCCAAGTGAAATCCAAACTCGAAGGTGTATTTAGAGCTCCTCAGCAGCACTGCACCACCACCTCTCCTTCAGAGGCCACTCACACGGTTCCCTTCTGCTGAAGGCTCCTCATTACAAAGCTCGTTTAATCGAGGGCAGTTCTGTCACCCCAGCTGGGTGTGGCTTAGGCTGAATCACCTGACAGAGCTCCCCAACCCTCTCCACTGCCACATCAGGCTGCAGGAATGCCCCTCCCCAGAGCATTTTTCCTTTCCCTATTGCTTTTCCAGGAGCACTCACACAGAGGCAACAAGAACAGAAGAATTCAGTCTCCAGCACTGCCATTCAGAAATTTACCTACTTACAGTACAAAACCAGGTAAAGTTTTCAGCCTTCACCTCTCCTACTGAAGGTGCATCATGAATTACGAGGATGGAGCTATCAGAGAGATATCAGAAGAACAATTTTGTGTTACTGGGAGGTGTCAGCTTTGTAAGTGTTTCCTTAAACACTCAGTGATTTCTGGAGACTCTATAGAGTAACAGGATCTAGAAGTCATTTTAGCTTTGCTGTAGCAAGCACAGCGTCCATGAACACTGCAGACACATGAGCCAGCACCCCTCAAACCTGAGAGCCTGGCACAAGCACGGCCCTCAAAGGGGATTCCAAGCTGGACATGGATTATCTCTATGCCTGCCAGCCAACGTGGCCTAAACACAAGAAAATCCCATTGATATTTGATTTAAACAGCAAATATGTGCTATTTGATCCATACCTCAGTGTTCTTTCATTTCTGAATAAAACCTGCTTCCCTCTGCAGTAGATGTCCATCAGTCCATTTTCACCTACCTGGTTCCTATGTTCCCTCTGGTGAGCTGCAGTACATAATATTCATACATCAAATAATTTCCAAGGGCCAAAGCTTTATTATTATCTAATAAACTAGAAGTTATTTTTACTGTATTTGAGACCAATGACCCCTGTTTTGATGTTCTGGGTTAACACCAAACACAAAAACTAACAGTCTTTTCTAGTTAAAGGCTTTGGAAAAAAGAAGTCAATTCAAGTGCATATTCTTTTGCACTTTGATAATACAGTAATTACATTGATCAGAAACACATGCTAATTGGATCATTCTGGAGCATTTTTCTCATTGTCTGGTACCGCAAAACACATCTGGGTTTTATTTGCCCCATGTAAGTTAATAGGAGTATAGACTTTTTTAAAACAACAAGCAAGATAATCCTAAAAACAATTTTCCAAAGTGGAAAGGGAGGACAAAACCCTTCATGTTTCATCCAAGACTCTCTAAGTGTAAAAACAACTTTAAGAGAGAAACTGAAGGACATTTTCTACCTACTTGGCTATTAGTGAAGAAAGAAAAAAGAAAGTTAAAGACTTAATACTATGTCTATAGATAAGAAACAGCCCAGTTAAATATATTAATGTCACCAACAAGGGATGTCTCCCCCACCCACACAGATCCAAACTGGAATGATTTAAGGTGCCAATACGTCGGCCCTAGAAGATGTCAGGCTTCTTCTTGTTACTAAATCCCTCGCTCAGGAGAGCTGGAAACTTTCAAGCTTTCCCTTGGAGCATAGGGGATGTTGACACCTTCCAGATTTTCACTTTAGTGGACCAACCCACAGACAGTATGGTGCAGGGAACAGCAGATGGCTTCTCTTCTGTTACCTCTGCTGCCTAGAGATGAAGCTGAGCACCGCTCCCAAACCATGCATATTCAGCTCTTGCTGCAAGGAGAACAAGGCTGATTTATCCATGGTACAGCCCTCCAGCCCATATCATCCCTGCCCCGTCCCAGAGCATGGCTACAGACGTCCACACGACTGGAGTTTTCCCAGACAAAGGCAAGCAATTCATTCTGAACTATGGAAAGACGTTCAAGGTTTAGTTTTAATTCAAAATAAACATTGAGCCATTTGATATCGTTTTTCCCTTCATCCCCTCCCTCTTAAAAATACATTTGACACAAACCAGGGCAAGTACTGAAAAAAGGAAACCAGCTTGTTTTTCTGTTTCACAACTTACCTTACACTGATCCGGGCCTTGATATAATTAGAACAACTACCACAAAACTTTTTCAGTTGAGGATGCTCTTTTCATACCTCACCACCAGCAGTGTGAACGTTCTGTTTGTGCAGAAGTCCAACGTAAATCCAGCAGGACACAGCATTTCTCCGGGTATTAAGCGATTTTTGTGCAATTTTTGTGAGACCACACGTACACAGTTTAATCCCATAAGTTTCTTACAGGATCACAGACCTCTATGACAAAAGACTAAATTCACCATGTGCTAATAGAAGAAAATGACTCTCTGGGAATGTGACAAGAGTGCAACCAAGTTTTTCCACCATGGAATCGAATACCATAGAGTTTACTTTTCCCCAGAGTTCAATGAAAAGATAGAAGCAGGTTTTGATTATGCTGATAACTTCACAGAGCAGTGCTATGGGACAAGGCTCACTGCATTTTACCCACCTGGTTGGGACATACACAATGCTCTGCTTCTCCTACAGTGATTATAAAGGCAGAAAAGACGTGCTTGGAGAATACAGCATAAGTTACAAGAGAAACAGGATATGAGCAATTTAAATGTAATTCCTGGAAGAAAATAAGCAGTACATTGGATTGACTGGAAAACATTTTTTTACTCCCAAACTTATCTGTGCAAGTAAAAGGTATATTGATGAATGTGGGAATGAACAGAAAGGTATGAATATAGACTGTTAAATCAATGCAGGTGCATGCAAATAGATCACAAACCCAAAAAAACCTGATCAATTTTCAAACCTGCTGGGGCCTGATCTGCTTCTCAGGACATAAAATGTAAATCTGGCATGAATATAACTGTGTTTTCCAAGAGTGTCCATGAGCCACGGGCTTTTAAGCCACAGGTAGAAATCACTGTGCCATGTCCTCTGGGCTGTGGTACACAGGAGATGAGGCAAGACATTGTAATGGGCTCGTTAAAATCTGTGAATCAACAAGAACTGGTGCAAGGGAAATTCAAGATCCTACCATCTCACACTGGAGAGCTGGTGAGACCATGGCTCATTTTCTTTGCTATAATTGTGTAAATTAAGTGCTGTTCAAATTTATGCCGTAACTAATCCGACACCTGATTAGTTCAAGAAAACACTGATCACCATGTTGGAAATATTACTAGCAGTGCATTTGTGGGGGAAGGAATAAAAAGGGTGCAGGAAGCTATGGGGCAGAGTGGGGTTGGGGGGCTATCCCTGTGTCCATGCACTGAGGCACTTTGGTTTGAGGAACACTGCTGCTCAGAGGCACACGTGTGAAAGTGGAGATACACTTACAAAGTAGCCTGTTCCCAAGCTGGAAGGAGCTGAGCTCTGCAATAAAACACAAAGACAAAGTGGAAAGTCAGTGATGGTTTTTAACACGTTCCAATCCACACAGCTCATTACCAGCCCTTTCCAAGCTTTTCATCACCACATCACAGCACCAACGTCCTGCCCCTTGTCATCTGCTACTGAAACAAACACGCTGTTGCTTAATTTTTCTCTTTACATCTCTCAACGACTCTGAGATGGTAACGTGCTATTTACTGAATTCCAAGCTTCTGCGGTGGACGTAATTGCCAATTTATTTGACAGGCAGCTGGGTAATGAATTAATGATGGCATTTCGCCCTGCACTGAGACTAAACAGACACTCATCAACCAGCCTCCCTGACATGCTGACATTCAATGCCCTGGACTCCAGCTCCTCAGCTTCGTGGCCACAAAGGGGCAGGCGGGAGGGGGAGAAAAGGAAAAAAAGTAGACTGACTTCAAAACAAAAAGCCCGGTGGGTTTGGATGACTTTTTCAGTGTATGACCTGTTTGCCAATTTATTCCCGAAAGGCCCTGGTTAGTACACACATAGTGCTTTTCTAAAATGAGACATTTTGTAAACATAATTAGTAGTCTGAAATGTAAAGAACGCGTGGGCACAGAGAAGCCGCTTCAGTCAATGTACCATTTTCTGGAGAATGCAGTCACTACAATTTCCCATTTGGATGTCCACATTGTTTGACAAACCAAGGATTTAGAAAGAACAACAACAACAAAAAAAGCAAACAGCAAATATCTACAGTGTGAAATAGATTTCAAAACTCAAACCTATAAGAGTAATTAAAACTAATAGTACTACCATGGAAAATAATCAATTTGTTTAAATGCTTTAAAAAAAAAAAGCATCATGAAATTCAGTTTAAGTGGGGCATGATCACAACCTCTATATTCACAGGAATTAAGGAGATAAAGGGTTTTGTTTCATTAGTTTTTCATCTAAGCAGTGGGGATTACACAGCAGGTTCTCTCAGAGACGGGGGGAGACCGAAGCATCTCGGTGCTAATCCAGGTCAGGCTGTGCCATTCGAGGGAGAGCAGCTCCCAGCTCCTGCAGAGCCCACGGACACGGAGGCAAGAGCAGAGAACCATTCTCTAGTGAGCACGGGGTTGTCCAGACAACCAGTGTGTAACTCCTGTAGCTCAATTCCCATTTCTGTGCCTCGCACAGCCTCGCTTTCGGTGGTGACACAGCTTGGGGACAACCGGGAACTGCAGAGGGGCCCCAGCAGCCCGGGCAAACCCCTGGGAAGGCACAGAATTTGCATCACTTCATCCCTGCTCCGAGACTGGTCCCCAAACAGCAGATCTGCAGCGCTCAGCTCTGGCCATCAGCAGGCAAGGGAACTCCACACAAATGGAGACATTCCAAAGTCCTCCTGTCCCCACTCTTGCTGCTCCGGGGCCTCAAGCTCCCTGTGGCACCGCCACCCTCAGGTGACACCCCTGGTCCCAGGGATGATGTCCCTGGCAGAAATGGGCTCAGCCAGGCTGCTCTGCTTCCCCTGCTGTCCCTGTGTCCACCCTGCTGGGAATGACCTGGCCACTGGCACAGCCCTGGCCACTGCCCAGCCCAGCTGCTGCTCCCAGCTGGGCACGGCCCTCCGTGGGCATAGGCCCTGCTTTGGTGATGCCAAAAAGATTTCTGCTTTTTATACATTTTTCATATATTTGTAGCTCTGTAGACTACTATTATATAGCTATAAAGCTCCTTAATTACCTCTGGTACTTTTCCTATCCTTTCTCTTAGATTTTGGAACAGTAAGCTTACCCTCCTGGACTCTTCTTTAGTCTTGCCTCTATAGTGAACCAAGGGCGTTTTATTTTTTCCATATATTATAGACATTATTAATGTGGGGTTAGAAGCTCGGGGG